>OX421500.1:18014166-18614166 GCA_949126835.1 Anisus vortex
TGGAAACTTTTCCTGGCTTCAATTTATTTGGATACTGGTTTCTAGACAGTTCATTTGTACTATTACCTAGTTCCTTTGTTTGTGATTTAACCTCTTTACTCACATTCTTGCCACTTTTCCTTTCAGTCACTGCTGCATAAGATAGAATAACCTTACTGTTTTTCTTATCTATATTTTTGTTCAATAGAAAACACTTTTCCCTTGTATGACCAACTTTCTTACAGTGGTTACAAACGGGTTTGGAATTCATTAAACTTTCTTTGCTCTGATCTTTGTGCCTGTTTTTATTATACTCAACTGGATTTGATTGTTTCTTATCAATTTGTTTATTTTTATCAAAGGTAGAAAATCTACTGCTGGTATGAATTACTAAATATTCGTCTGCCTTCACAGCGGCTTCTTCAACTTGTTCAATATTACGGTCTGCTAGGTGTATCCTGACATCTGATCTAACATTGTTGTTAAATTCCTCCATTAAGATTAGATTTGCCAATTTCTCATAGTCCTTGTCTACATTCTTAGACCTGACCCATCTTTCGAAATAATTCTTCTTTTGCCTCAAGAAATCTACATGCGATTGTTCATGTTCCTTCTTCGATTCTCTAAACACTTTCCTGTACCTTTCCGGAGTTAAAGCAAAACTTAACAAGACCCTGTTCTTAATCAAC
This sequence comes from Anisus vortex, assembly GCA_949126835.1. Lineage (NCBI taxonomy): Eukaryota > Metazoa > Mollusca > Gastropoda > Planorbidae > Anisus > Anisus vortex. The sequence goes on from OX421500.1 coordinate 18,014,835, forward strand.
TCATAGTCGTAGAGTTCCTCTTGTGTCAAACTCAGTACTACATCTAACGCTTTCCCTTTGTTTAACGCAGAGCGTAAAAGAATAGCCTTCTTTCCTTCCGGGAATTGATAATCAATAGCATTTTGCTCAAACATCATAAAGAAGTCTTCCACAAAGTTGTCATCTAGAGTTGGTATATGCTTTTTAAATTTATACAACTCAGGATCTGTTATGGAGCTTGCAGTTGAATTATTTGAGGTGCGAGACTTAGCTATTTCAATCCTTTCTAAGCTTGCTATCTTTTCTCTTTCCAATTCTATTTTCAATCTTCTATCTTCTCTTTCCATTTCTATTTCCATTTTCTTCAGTTCAAGTTTGAACCTCAATTCTTCACTTAATGTACCTGAATTAAATTCATGGTTGGCATTTACCATTATTCTCTGGTTATCTGAGAAATTCAAGTCATCTTCCGAGTCATTTCCACTATTAGCAGTTACTTCCTCTATTGTTGAACCTTGTTGTTTTAAACCTTCTGTTATCTCTTTAATCATTTTAGTTTTTGATGGTCTTAATTCTGTGATATTAATACTCAAGGATTTAGCAATGTCTTTTAGTTGTGACATAGACATTCTGCTAAGTTGATCAACAGTCAATGTAAAAATTGTTGGATCCAATGTAAGATTACTGGCACCTTCTGTATCCATATTAAAAATATTATTTAATATAATAATGATTATAAGATTACCACTTACTTAGTCCATAAAATTTCACTAGTTATTGTCCTTGAAATTACTATAATGGTGAATTAATCACAGTCAATTTAACATCAAAAATAATTTATGAATCTGTGAGATATGAATCAATACAGATTGAATGCAGATTGAATACTGTTCATAACCTTCAAGCAAAAATTCTGATAAACTTAACTTGTATAATCAAGATGTATAACACAGTTGTAAAAAGTTCTTGTATATTCCTGAATTATTGTATTATTGTGAATTCACACTTTGTTACATCATACAGATCACGAACGAGCTAACCATTTTATTACGTGACACAATTCCTTCGAACAGAAACCAACAGTTATTTCGTTCTCGTAATTACTGTCCGTGTATTCAACACCACTGACCATCAACGTAGTAAGTAATGGGCTTACCTAATCAGCTATGAGATGTTGTTTCAGCAAACACTAGTGGTCATCCAACACTTTCATGTCCGCCAAGTTATTATTTATTTATTTATGCCTGATCAAGTTAGTTTATTATGTTGTCCATTATGTTTATTTTAGATGACATACTAATCTGTATTAAGAATGTTATCCTTGTATTTTGACTCCGAGCCCCCCTTAATAAATATGAATTCCAGCTCAATTGTGCTGTTGTTTCAATGTTCAAATATTTATTAACAGTTCATCTTCTGACAGAATTAGTAAGTAGTTGATGTTTATCTCATGAACTTAGTATGAGTTGAATTACTGTTGTTGTAGTTATTGTGGTTGTTATAGTCTAGAGTATGAGTATGCCCAAAGTTGTATATCCTTTTGACATCTGTTATGCAACAATAGTGTATAAGTGTAATTCATCTTGTTTCCTGGTATATATTTATATCAGCTCAAGTTGGTTGTATATTTTACTTGTCTTGTATATAATATGATTACTATCAGTAATTATAGTTTCTAAGACCACACATGTAAAATAATTCACAAGGAAAGGACTGAGATAATAATTCAGTTGTAAATACTTTTAAACTTTAATAATGAAAGTACTGAATTGTTTTTCAGTTTCTGATATTCACATATTTGTACAATAGGCTACAGTTCCATAATTGATATAAACAAGAGTATGGCTTAGATCCATTTAACATGCATTTCAATATGTGTATGTATGGAATCCTTGTCCAAATAATAAATTGAAATATATAAGAAACACATTCCAAACCTTATATTTAGAATTTACATTATTAGGTTGAGGTAGTTGAGCAAACAAGGCAGATTCAGAGCACATGCACGAAGTGACTTATTAACAGACAGCGTCATACGCCTAACTGTATTGAAAAAGGCGATAGATCGAAAAGGGATAGATTGAACGCGGTTGTTCCTTTTATAGTTTAACAGTTTGGGCGTATCGTAATTGTTTTAAGCATATTTTGTAAACAACACGATTACTTAAGGTAAATGACATTGTATCGTTCTTATCGATTATTAACGAGACTTTACAAATCGAATTAAAATGCTTCTAGAAGATTCTTAAAATAGCGTCTCTTCCGGTGTAAATGTTTAGTAATAATTAATCTCCCAACGTTAGATTCGCGATTCGCAATTATTAATACTAGAATTTAATAAAGGTAATTATTATGAATCTCCGTTTCATAACAATATATATATATATATATATATATATATATATATATATATATATATATATATATATATATATATATATGTATATATATATATAAATAAACAAACAAACTCACCGTAATTATATATATTGATTGATGATGATATGTAAATGTATTCATTTTTTTTATATATGTGTGCACTATAGGCTCCTAAGCAGAAACGACTTACATGGCAACATTATATAAACAAAATAAACACACACATAAATAATATTTGAAAAATGATTCGAAAAATTAAAGGAAATACAAAAAAAAGTCCAATTGAACAAATCAAACTGGCTGATGGCACTTATGAAGAAACTACACAAGATATTGCAAATTAATTTGGAAAGACCTTTTCGAAAAATTCATCGTCTGAAAACTATACAGACTCCTTTATAAAAGTAAAAAGAGAAATAGAATAAGAAACTAAAAATTTTGAAACAAATATATTTGAATACTACAACTCACCAATTTCAATAGACGAACTTACGCAATATATTAAAGAAACCAAAAATACTGCACCAGGTCCAGATTCAATTTATAATGAGATTATAAGACATCTGCCAACTTTAACACTAAAAACTCTATTAAAATTGTTTAATAATCTTTGGCAACAAAATACATTTCCTAAGGAATGGAACAAAGCAATTACCATTCCAATACCTAAAGAGAAAAAAGATCCAGTAAATTACAGACCAATAGCCCTCACAAATTGTTTCTGTAACATAATATATTTTCTGGAAAGTAATAACTTAATAGAAAAGACTCAATGTGGATATATAATGAATCATTCAACAATAGATCTTCTCATTAGATTAGAAACATTTTTTAGAGAAGCTTTTGTTAGGAAAGAACATGTGGTAGCTGTTTTTTTCGATTTAGAAAAGGCATTTGACACTACATGGGAATATGGAATTTTAAAAGATCTATATTCCTTAGGTTTAAGAGGAAACTTACTAAAATTTATATCAAACATTCTAAGCAACAAAACATTCCAAGTAAGAATTGGATACTATTTATCAGTTACATTTATTCAAGAAGAAGGTGTCCCCCAAGGAAACGTATTATCGCCTACACTATTTAATATAAAAATGAACAAGATAAACGAATGCTTATTACAGAATACAAAGTGTTCTCTATACGTCGATGACTTTGTGATCTATTATAGAGCTAACTGTATGATAGAAATACAGAATCATCTACAACTTCAAATCAATAAAATACAAGAATGGACCGAAAAGAATGGATTTAAATTTTCTGCTAAAAAAAAAAATGTTGTACGTTTCTGTCAGATACTTAAAAAACACCCCGACCCTGAACTATACCTTTATAAAAAACAGATTTATGTTGCTACCAACGTCAAATTTCATGGCGTAATAATTGATAGTAAAATAAATTTCCAGCTATATATATAAGAACTAAAATCGAAGTGTCAAAAAACCACAAATATACTGAAAACTTTAGCAATTACAGATTGGGGAGGAGAGAAAACAAGTCTACTGAAAAAATATAGATCACACATTAGACCAAAATTAGATTACAGATGTTTAGTATACGGATCAGCAAGAACATTATATCTAAAAATACTTGACCCTGTACAAAATCAATGTCTACGTCTATGTCTAGATGCATTTAGAAGTACTCCATGTAACAGTTTACAAATAGAAGCAAATGAATCAACACTACAAAATAGAAGACTCAAGCGATCATTACAATATGCACTAAAACTTAAATCCTTACCGAATAATCCAACGTATTTATGTGTTTTTCACACAAAAAAAAAAAAAAACAGTTTTACTAAAAACTCACAATGTATACCAACTTTTGGACTTGAAAAACAAATGATCGAAAAATGAGTATAGAGGGAAATGAAAAAGCTGATAGAGAGGCAAAAGACGCCCTGTTGTTATCAGAGAGTATTATCCCAATACCATATCGAGACTTAAAACCTTTGATAATTAGACACAAGACAAAAATGGACTAACTTCTTGAGAATCGAATGCAATAAATTGCAATATTTGGAAAACTTAAAAACCTGGCATGATACGGGCCAAATTGTTCGAAAAGACGCAGTTATTCTCTGCAGACTACATACAGGACATACAAAACTAACACATTACTTTTAAGTAATAGTAGCCAAATGTTTTATTTTTTTAATGGATAAGAAAGTACAAAAACTAAATACTGAAAGATGCGTTCTTACTACAGTTTTAATTGTAATGGTGTTAGTTTTTTTTTTCTTTTAACAAAACACATTGTAATCATTCGTTTTTCCGTCATTTTGACGGGCATAACCACTAGTTAAATGATACATCTCTAAAGTGTAAAAAACTATGTCCATAATAGTAACATCCCTATCAAACTATTGTGTACTGTAGGTGTTAATCACACTAACGGAAACAAAATTGATACTAAATAACGATAATATTTTTTCTTTAATTATTATGCATCTGTAAGAATTGTGTTAACCACATGTTGCACTGTTGAAATTTCTTAGACCGTTTAGAACTATTACATTGATAATAAAATGTTAAATACAATATATTCTCTTAAGTCAAAAGCAAAATTTCTAAACTTTTGAGGGACGTCTTGGACAACAAATAAAAACATAGAAAAACAACTAACAAATTTAGCCTAGCATTATACTACATTAAAGGCAATCTTACATCGGCAATATATTCTACATATTCGAGCTACTCACATTATTTAGGCTGACATTTGAAAATTTGACAGTAATTTTTTTAAGCTAATATTATTAAATTATTTTATTAACATGTTGATCTTAATCTATAACTAAGCATTATTTATATCCTATGAATTAATTTCCATATCATTGACCTATATTACAAACGTTAAAACGTAACCAAACTACAGAAACACAATTATTTGTATACGCAGTTTTAAACAATTAGCCCTTCATTTCTGTTCATAATAATATTGAGATGATGAATACAATTTCCGTACAAGACTCTAGGCAGTCTAGATCTTTATTTGAAAAAGCACATAGTGTCGAGAAAATGTATCGATTTTACAAATGTTGGAAGCGCAAAACAAAACTTTACATCGGAAGGCAATAATGTAATTCAGATGTTAGGACTTTTAGTGGCTTTTAGTTCAAGAGCACTGATTCCACGTTCATCCACAAAAGTAAGAGAACAACTTCATTTAACAGCGTCTTGCACATTTTTAATAGAAACAATTTGCTCAAATGCAAATATATGTCCAGTTAAAGTTTGAACCATACTGTCAATAACAATATTAAGGTGCATTGTATAAAAGTCATGGCTATATTTTCACATGTTTTAACTTTAAAGACACTAATAAGCTTTTTTGTTGGATGTTTTGATATCAAACATGTTTCACAAACGCTATATTTTAAACATAGCAAAAAAAAAAACAACAATAAATTAAATTGCTTAGAACAAACGTATTACCAGTTTTGCCATCTTAAATATACAAAAAAACTTGTGAAAATATCAAAACTACTGTGACAAAAAGTAGGCTTGATACAAACGAACACTATTATAATATATTGGCATTTAGAAAACATTTTAGTTTTAACGTTGGAAAAAGGCGACAAGCAAAAACAATATCTGATGAAAATTAAATTAATTATGTTCTAGTCAATTTTTGTGGGAGAAGTTATTCTTCCCTGCTTCAGATAGTCCACTTGTATGGATTTATCATTGTCTTAAGACAAATACACAAAACCAAAAAGAAAAAAAAAAAGGCTTCACCAAAAAAAAAAGTATAATTATTGACTTTAAAATTGTAGATTCACGAACTCGAAACATAGTAAAAGAGTCAAGATGAATAAATAACTTAATAACATGGTGTGTGCTATAATTCTTTCAGCGCAGTTTAAAGAGATATTTAACTTAATAAGTATCCCAGCATCTAATGTATCTATAGTTTATATCTGTCTCGTTCAATACAGTAGAGAAACGAAATTATACGTCTTTTTTAAAAGTGACAATCTATTAATTTTACCTTGTTAGAGGAATAATGAAATATGAAGTCAAATTAGTAGTTGAAACACAAACTAATCGAAAGTTTAATCCCCTTAGATAATGTATATTAGATTTATAAAGTTAAAACATTTCATTATCTGAGAAAATATCTCGTTCAAGAAAGTAGATAAACCAAAATGAACGTCTTTTTAAACGTGGCAATCTAGTAATTGTGCCTTTTTAGAGGAATAATTTCATATCAAGTCAAATGAGTGGCTTGAAACACAAACTTATCGATAGTTTAATGCCATTAGAGAATGTCTAGTAGTTTTCTAGAATGAAAGCCTTTCACGAGTCTTTCATTATCTGATAAAATATTTTATATGTTTTTAATAAATATACATTAATTACTAGAACAAAAGAAATATAATTATATTTTTGATCTTAAAAATGAAAGCAAATAGACAGAATGATAAATAAAGTCATATAGTAGCTATATCTTTACACAAACTTTTAATAATTCTTTATTAGTAGGACATATGATCAAGCTCTCAACAATGTCTGAAACTACATCAAATAATACTATTATAGAAACACAACAGAAGTATGACTTTATGGATGCTGATACCAACAATATAGTTTTGCAAATTATACGCATCGTCTTAGGAACTTTAACAGCCGCTGGAATTATCATTAATATTGTCAACATTATTGTGTTTTACAAGCAGGGACTGAGTACTTCTACAAACATATCACTGACTGCAGTTTCTATTGCAGATGTTATTACTTTATTTCTTACTGCCATTGGTATGTTATCTGTTTTCCCAATGATTGAAACAATAGCTGAAAATGTCTTCTCCCCAAAAGAAATTGCGTTTTTCTTCTTATTTCCTCGTAGAATATTTGTTCCAATCAAATCTTGGATCAACGTTTTCATGACAGCTGAAAGATGTCTTTGTATCGCTTTACCGTTGAAAATCAAACAGATCATAACCCCAAAAAGAACTGTTATAGCTATGGTAGCGATCTATGTCTTAAATTTACCTCCAGGTATTGTGGAGTATTCTGAAATATACTTGGATTGGAAATTTTATCCTGGTCTAAACAAGACATTGATTGGAATGCTATATCGCCATGACAGAATCTCGGTAGAATTTCCTATATACCTGACACTTTTTGTCATGCTAATAACGTCATTCTTTTTTGCGATTCTTTTCACGTCAATTTTAATCTGGAAACTTCTTATAATGTCTAAATGGAGGAAACAATTAGTTAATAAAAACGCCCAAGACAATCATTCCGACCAAGCATCGTTAAGAGACAGAAAGGTGATCATGCTTGTTGTGGTCGTTGCCAGCTTTTTAATGCTCACTTTAATACCCAACTTGCTGTTTCACTCATTGACGTATACTGTAAGTGAATTTAATATCAATGGGAAATACACTCAACTGTTTAACTTATTAGGAGCGCTTGACTTTTTGTTCGATACTTTCAACTCTACGTTTCATATTTTTATTTACTACAACATGAGTTCAAATTTTAGGCAAACATTTCAAAAGATTTTAATGCAACCGTTCTGACAATGTACATTTTGAGACATATGACATTGTAATTCATTTCATTGTTTTATGTGTAAATTGTTTTTTTATACAATACATTACTACTAAAGATTAGCATACGCTTATAGATAAACTACACGGCCAGAAAATGATCACAATCTTCAAGGATCCACTTTTTGTCAGTTTAGATTAGTCCTATTATTACGAACAAATCAAGAACAACTAATAAAGAAGATACCAAAAACATTATGTAATATTGACCCAAATCTATTCTTAATACTAATCGACTGCCTTGATTATCTTGCTCCTATTATTGCAGAAATAATTACTACTTCGCTGACTTCCGGCATAGTACCACAGTCTGTCAAGCATTCTCTTGTCAAGCCTCTTTTTAAAAAGTCCAATCTGGATGCTGGGTGCCTAAAAATTATTAGCCAGTTTCCAACATTTTGTTCTTATTAAAGGTCCTAGGCTTATCGTGTTTGGAGAGTTGGCGAGTTCGGCCTGCAGGTGAGCATAAAGAAGACAAATATCATGGCCCAGGAAACATGCTCCGTTCCAACAATTACTATAGAAAACGAAAACTTGGAAGCTGTGGACTGCTTCACATACTTGGGGTCGAATATTTCCAGCTCATTGTCCATAGAGGATGAATTAAAAAGCAGAATCGGCAAGGCAGCTGCCACAATGGCTATATTTAGTAAACTGGTTTGGGAAAACACCAAGCTGACAGAAAGGACCAAACTATGTGTCTACCAGGCTTACGTCATCAGCACGCTGCTTTAGGGAAGTGAATCATGGACAACCTATGCGTCCCATGAGCTCAAGCTAAATAGCTTCCACCTGAGGTGTCTGCGTCGCGTACTTGGCATTAAATGGCAGGACAAAGTCCCTAATAGTGAGGTACTGACGCGCGACAGCGCCCAATGCATGTTTGCAGTCCTCGGTGAAAGACGCATAAGATGGCTAGGAAATGTAAGAAGAATTAGCCCTAAGGACTTACTATATTATTATGGAGAATTGGCATCTGGAAAAGGGAACACAGGTCGCCCACGCCTGCGCTACAAAGATGTCTGCATGAGGGACGGACATGAGAGCAGCCAGAAAAAGCACAACTGACTGGGAGGAGAAGGCAGAGGATCGGTCCACCTGTCGCAGTGCTGTCAGGGAAGGGGTTAAAATAGCAGAGGAAAGTAGAATGGAGGAGACCATTGATAAAAGTGCTAGAAGAAAGGCGAAGAACACGGAACACGTGTGCAAAGGCTGTAAAAAAGACTGTCACTTAAGGATAGGCTGCTCAGCCACACGAGGAAGTGTAGCCTCAAACCACGGTGATGCACCATCGTCTCGCGAGACGGAAGAATGCTATTGGAACGGACAGTTGTAGACTCACTTAAGGCATCATGGCCTCTTGGGACAGTTTCAGTCAGCGTGCAGGAAGTGCCACATTATAGATACAGCATTGGTCTGGGTAATCAACGGCCTGCTTTGCGCGTCTGAATTTGACCAAAATGCCAATTCAAGCAAAGTTCGATTGGTCGGATGCATTTTATACGCTTGACCATGATATTCTTATTGATAGATATAGTTATAGTATGTATTTTTCTTTAAAAAAATATTAATGAGTAAATCAAAATTGTGATTCAGCATTCCTTATACTATTGCTAATTTGTTTCATGTTGCATGTTATAATAATTGTTTGATAAGTTTCCTGTTTTTCTTAATTATTTATTTGTTCTTTTTGGCGTTTTTTTTTTCAAAATAATATTTGTCTAATTTTTTTTGTTCTATTCATTTCTTTACCGATTTTATTGAGACTAGGCTATTACTAAGCACTTATTACAACAAAAAGATGCAGGAAGGTTTTGGTATTATTTGTTTATTTTTATTTTATAAGCAATAAACTTTGTTTTGATTTATGTTAGAAAAGGAAATATTTTAAAGTGCGTAAAGGAGAAAAATATATGACACTAATAAGCAATTAAAAAATGTGGCTGCATATCGCTGTTGTACATTTATTTCTTACACACAAAAAAAATCTAATTGTGTATTTGTAGGTGTAATGATTTTAGATTTTCTTAAACACCTACAAAAACCAATAAGGCAGTCATTGCCATGGCAACCAATGCATTTAGAAAAATAACTAACATTGATTGCTCTTTATGATATTCCATACTTGTTAAGACGTTTAGGACGGTAAAGAAAGAAAAAGTATCCAAAGAGCATGACACCTATTGATAGGCTTTATTTTTGGTTTATTCTGTATTATTTTTGTATTATTTTTGTATTATTATAAGATGGCTTGAAAGCAGACATATCATAAAAGACGCTAGACCTATTGTAGCGTAAAAGCTAAACGTCATACTTTCTTGTGTTTACTCAGTACTAATGCATTGTGTATATGATCCAATAATCATAACATGTATTATACATAGAATAGACCCTAGACTAAGATTATACTGAATCAGAAGATACGATTATGAAATTATTAAGATTCTTAATCAACTGACTTTATTGAATAATTCGAACTCTATCTGTTCATAGACACAAGATTTGCGTCAAAAGAATGCAGATAAAAATTATAGAAAATATAAATATTAATATTATTAATATGTTGGTTCGCTATAGGCTCATAGGACGTTTGACCGATTGGCACACAAATTAAATGTATACATTGGAAACAACATTCAAAAGAATTGTATAATTGCATCATTCATAGACATGAATGTGTTGATTTAATAAATATAAAATTGTATATCCAACTATGAAAATTAATACAAACGTATTTTACAAATATTGTTCAATTTACTATGTGCAACGCGAGATGTACTATTGAATTCAATTGAATTGTTGAATTTCCGGCCCATCAACATCGAATGTTATATAGGGCCTTTTTGATAACATTGTTGTCCTGTTTCTCTTGCATCCATTTTTTTTGTTCTTATAACTTTAAATTCAGTTGTACAGTTGTATGTATTTAATATAGTTTATAATAAATTTTGGTATAATTTTGCTGCAAAGTTCATGAAGAGTTCTACAGTTATAGAATTTACGTCGAATTTCACCAAATGTATTGCATTCCAACAAAATGTGAGGCACTGTTAAGTTAACATTGCAGAAAGCACACATTGGGGCCATTTATCGTTTTACGAGAAACGAATGTGTTAGTTTTGTATGTCCTGTATGTAGTCTGCAGAGAACAACTGCGTCCTTTCGAACAGGTTGACCTGTATCAAGCCAGGTTAGTGGGTTTTCCAAATACTGCAGTTTATTGCATTTGATTTTCAAGAAGTTAGTCTATTTTTGTCTTATATGTTTAATTATTAAAGGTATCAAGTCTCGATATGGTATTGGGATAATACTCTCTGATAACAACAGTGCGTCTTTTGTCTCTCTGTCAGCTTTTTCATTTCCCTCTATCACTGTGTGACCAGGAACCCAACAGCAAACGACACGTTTACCTCTTTCATATATCAATTGTATTTTGTCAAAATGTCCAAGGCAGATATTTTCCTGGTATTACAGCTTCCCAAAGCAGTAAGACAAGATAACGAATCGGATATAATATCAAAATGTTGGTTTTCTGATTCCTCTGCAATGTCTAATGCTAGACTGATTGCTAAAGCCTCTGCAGTATTTATTGAGATACTGAACTTATATATATATATATATATTTTTATTTGAGGTAAACGCAAGATGTACTATGTTGAACGCGAGAGACTTATCGAGTTTTCACAATGGTCATTATTCACAAGTATTTCCGGGTCACGTGATGTGAGACGCGGAAGTGTTTTTTTACATAATGATAAAGAAGAAATTATAAGAAGTTGTCTTAGTGTGATCAGATTCCGACTTAAATCTTCATAAAAGAAAATTAAACTGTGTTTTCATCGACATCCGCTGATATATACAAACTTCTTAAATGCAAGGCATGCTAAAAGAAGACATAATAACAGAGTAAGCCTATATCTATATTATGTTCCAAACACTTTACTTCGTAGACGAAGACTTCCTTGTTTTAACCTTTGGTAATTGTTTAGCTGTGTTAGCCCACGAGTTTTTTGGTTCTGTATGAAAAATTTTTAAAGATTCATGTCCAATTCGCACGAATCAAGTCATTATATGTCTCGCAAACGATATTTAGATTTAGAAAAAAAATATTTTTGAACGCAATTTCTTACTACTAATACAGCATAAACAACGCCATCTTGGCCTGTGACGTCACGGGGGAGTAGCGGACTCAATCCGCCATTTTGTGCTAAAAGGTCACAGGTCAAGGGTTACCATGCCGCTTTAGTCTGTGACGTCACGGGAGAGGGGATTCTCTCGAATCGACTGTGATTTAATTAGGTCAACAAGCTAAGGCTAAATTAAAACTTTTAAACGTTTGCAAGGCATATTAATTGATCTGATTCGTGCTGCATGCTTCTTTAGGTAAAAATTCCTTCATACAGAACCATGCTACTTCTTTAAAAATAAGTATTTAAAACACATTCCTACCTTGAAGTGGGGAAGCTCGTCCATTTTTTTCTCTGTACTCTTACACACTTAACTTCAAGCTGGATCGCTTAATTAACACATTCAGATTGGGCGGAATCAGTGAAAAACCAAGTTGAGCTCCTAAAAACCCCAGAAAAGTCATAATGTGGAATGTTTTTTCTATTCATCCGCAGTATAAGCGGCTGGGGATTACCATAATACCGGATCAGTTTATTTTGCGTTGTCAAATGTGAGGTTAGAATAAGTATACACCTCATCACCCCCCCCCCAAACCTCGTTGACACCTCATCCATTTACTCAATTTCCAGCCATTTCAGCACTGTTTTTATACGATATAACAGAGTCGTCGCTAGTGACACTGAGTCTAGCCAAATCTGCTATAGCAATACAGATGACGCATGCATTTAGACTTGTAACCACTTCCCAAATTACATTTTGGCCACTAAAATACATAAAATAAAAGCCAATGTCCTCGAAAAAACAACAGCAATAGTTTGAATTGAAAAAGCCAAGATCTTGGTCTTTGATCTTGGGTAAAATGTCAAGGAATGGTATCACTAGACGGTATTATATGACGTCACGCGCGATTTCTTCCTAATTATTGACACATACGTTTGAAACTTTGTATTTCCGCGGTACTTTATTGGGCGGGCTTATTGTGATTAAAAGTGACTTTTAAGTGACCTAGTTATTTATAATTGCATTGAGATGGGAATACTGTGTGGTCTACAAGAAAATGAAATATATAAACTATAGAACTAAATTGACAAATTAAAAAAAAAGTAAAATACCCTTTGGAACCAAACTGATCATAGGGCTGGTGAAGCAGTGCCATATTCATCAGTTTCTGTGGCCGCGGCATAATAGGGGATGTGTGCCCAGCACAATGCCCAGCCGCCTTTACTTTACCCCAACTAGTATCAGTACCCATCATAGCTGTGTAGACTCAGGGGCACCCTCAAATCCCTGGAAAATAATCCTAGCCTGCACCAGGATTCGAACCCAGAACCGTCGGATCGTCAGTCGAAGGCACTGCCGCTCGGGCACCATGCCCCAAAATAAACTATATTAGCATCATAATGTAGGCGTAACCACCCCGTCCACAAGGGAGAAGGCGAAGTGCTCCCCTACTTTACCAGATCCCATTGTTCTCCCAAACTTATTTTAAATGTCTCTGTTTTTTAAAGAAATAATAACACTATTATTTACAGCCAAATAGAGCATCAGTGCAGTAGTCTACTTTGAGTTGTGTCAGTGCTGCGTTTATTTTTAAAACAATTATTAAAGATAATTACCTTCTTCAATATGGGTCTATATCACGGAAGGCTGGGGATGGAGGGGGCAGTGAAATTGTAAACTTTTTGCATTTATAGGCTACATATTAATTATTATAATGATGGAAAAATGGACTTCTGGATATATTATTATACATCGGATAGGGCAATGTGCGTGACCTGGGAAAGTGTTATATGTACAGGACTGTATAGAGGATATTGGTATAGCTGCTATAGCTTATACACGTAATATAACCTGCATAGGACGATGGCTAAACCGATATTTAAGAAATAGAGTAGGGTCTATGGGATATGGCTAATGGCAAGGGACTATGTCAATATACATGAGACAGGTTATATTAATGGTATAGGGTTATTTTCATGGAAGAGCGATATTCACATAATATAGCGATTTTATACAAGCCAACATAGTATATATACATTACAGAAACTCCTTCTATAAAGAAGATTATTGCGTCCTACGCTCATCCGTGGTCCGAGTCTAGTCTTTCATTTTTATTAACCCATATCTTGCTGGCGTCCTTATTTAAGGATACTTCGTAAAATGCGATTTAAGACATGAAATTAAGTTAATAGTTTGCATTTTTTTCAATGAATGTAAAGAATATATACTGATCTATCTAATTATTATCTTTATAAGTCTGCTTTTAGATTTTTTTGCGCTAGAAACAAATTTATATCGCGAGTTTGCTAAAATTGAGGAAAAAAAGTCAAGTCTGAAAAAGTGAGACTTTTTTTTAAAGAAAATGATACAAATTTACTTAAGCTTTAACATAACTTTGTTAATTAATGTTCGTAGAAGGCATAAACATAGATATTAGGTTTAAAACAATAATAATAATTACACAGCGGTGTTAAAACGAACTGTCATTTTTTAAGGACGCCAGCAACAAATGATACCACGACATGAAATTTAGTTTTTTAGTGTTTTCTTTGCTAAAACATAGAAAAACGTTGTTTTTTTTTTATTTCTTTTAGATTATATTTGGGAGTCTTTAACATTTCAAGCAAGTTGAGTAGGAATGATATTATATTGTTCCATATTAACTAGTTTTAAAACAACATTGTACATTTATATACATAAATATACATTATTAGACTACTTCTAGGATACGTTTCAATTATATTCTCATAATCGGTCACAACCTTTACTCAATTCAACATGCTATTACTTAAATAGAAGACGAAGATTATATAATACACTCAATATATTGATTCAGCCGCAATGTATGTAATAAATATGATGTAACTAAGACATTCTAGTGAATTTTTACATTCTAGCTCTCCTAATTATGTAAAAACAAATACAATAATGTTGAATCTGAGATAAGACTATTCAACTTTGCAGATTGTTTTAAGCAAATTTATGTTGACCAAATTCTAGAATACATCATACAGCCGACAAAGAAAGGGTTCACCTTTTCTTAAGCTGGCTACTCTTTTTCTATTATAATGGGATCGACATAAACCTTTCTTGCTTTTTTTTGTCTTTTGCTGGCTCCGATACATTGCCCAAAAGACAAAAGATGCTTATAAGATTATTCGCCACAAATAAGACCAATATAATGTCCAAAAGGACAATTGTTGCCCATAAAATCTGTCAAATGCCCTGAACACAAATCCTCTTCCAAGAAGACACATCAGCTGCCCAAAATACAAATATGATGCCCTAAAGACGAATGCGCCGTCGTTAAACCTATCCTCTACACATAAGAACAATCCAGTGCCCATTAGACCTATCTGATGCCCATTACATCAATATGTTGCCCACAAGGCATCGCTGCCCAGAAGACGAATCAGCTCCCCAAACAATTAATCTGCTGCCCAGAAGACCTGTCTGCAACACAGAAGACTAATCTGTGGTGTAGAAACTGCATGGAGGCGTTGGAGACGGTCGAACCTGTGCTTGTCGAGTGCCCCGCTCTGCAAGGGCCCAGAGTGGAGGGGGGAGGCCAACCGTTTATGCCGACCCTTTATCGTGATTATCACATCTGCGTAATTTTGCAAATTTCGTTCTCCGGGCCCTAAGAGAGTAAATCAAGGTCCGCTTTATTGTCGAGAAGAGGAATGCATGTCTGGTGCCCAAAAGAGCACTTTGTTGCCCAGCAAACCATTTCGTTGCTGAGAAGAACTATCCGATGCCCAAAATACAAATCCGCTCATCAGAATACCAATCGGTTGCCCAGAAGACCAAGTGTCGCCCAGAATACCAATACGAAATCGGATATTTACAATGTAATAAGATGAAAACAATTCGAGAATACGTCATCATAGAATATATTTCTTTGTACCATATAATGCATTATCGGAAAGAATATCAGATATTGTTATAAGTAATGAGTGATATCAACCTTATATATACTGTTGGCTCAGCTGCCTAATATATATATATATATATATATATATATATATATATATAAATTTATCTAGGTGCTTACGTGGTCAGAGTCTAATCTTGCATTTTTATTAGTGTTTTAAATGATGTTATTGGTTTTTCTGGTTTGTTCTGTTAACCCATTTCGCGCCCGGATGCCACTCGAATGCCAATGTTTTATTACACTATTTTCTTATCTTATTGTGTTAAAAAGCTATAAATTAAGAATTCTAACTTAAATTGTTACAAAAATATGTATTTATTTTTGAAATAAGAGCTTGATTCTATTGCAAACATGCAATGTCACGGTATCGTTTGTTGCTGGCGTCCATTTTTAATGACACTTCAAAAAATTTCAATATTTCAATAAAAAAATATAATTTTCACAAAATATCTTTCATTTGTTTATTACATCATCACTTTCTTTTACATATGTAAAAATCACGGAAAAATTAAAAAACCTCAGCAAGATATGGGTTAATGTTTTAAATGATGTTAAGTTACTGGTTTTCCTGGTTTGTTCATGCAACCCATTAAGGGGCACGGTTGCCGAGCGGCAGCGCGTTCGACTGGCGATCCAAGTGTCCTGGGTTTGAATCCTGGTGCAGGTTAGAATTTTTTTTCCAGGATGTGCATAGTGCTGGCCACACAATCACTTAGTATGCCGTGGCAACAGAAACTGGTGAACGCTGCTTCACTGGACCTATGGGTCAATTTGATCCAACGGAATACTTTACTTTTTTGAGGCAACTCATTCCATGCCCGAATGCCACTCGGGAAGAAAGAGTACGTATATGCATTTGTTCTCACACAAGGAACAATGAAAGTGTTTTTGTCTTTATGTTTATCTGAGCTTTGAGGCAGGTTGTTATTGGGTTGTATTTCTAAATTAGAGTTTAATGCCTTATGTATTATTACTACTTTACTCTTTTTTTCTTTTCTGTCCTCTAGTGTTTCTAGGTTTAGTGATTTGACTAATGGTTTTACTCTTGTCAATTGGGGAATTAATATTTAAGCAAACATTGTATAGTGCTACATGCATGAGATAGCGATATTCTCTGGGTAGAGCGATGTTTATATAAGCCAATAGGGTAAAACGCTTCATGCATGGGATAGCGATATTCTCTGGGTAGAGCGATGTTTATATAAGCCAACAGGGTAAAACGCTTCATGCATGGGATAGCAATGTTCTCAGGGTAGAGCGATGTTTATATAAGCCAACTGGGTAAAACGCTTCATGCATGGGATAGCGATGTTCTCAGGGTAGAGCGATGTTTATATAAGCCAACAGGGTAAAACGCTTCATGCATGGGATAGCGATGTTCTCAGGGTAGAGCGATGTTTATATAAGCCAACAGGGTAAAACGCTTCATGCATGGGATAGCGATGTTCTCAGGGTAGAGCGATGTTTATATAAGCCAACAGGGTAAAACGCTTCATGCATGGGATAGCGATGTTCTCAAAGTAGAGCGATGTTTATATAAGCCAACAGGGTATCGTGATTCATGCATGAGATAGCGATATTCTCTGGGTAGAGCGATGTTTATATAAGCCAACAGGGTATCGTGATTCATGCATGAGATAGCGATATTCTCTGGGTAGAGCGATGTTTATATAAGCCAACAGGGTATAACGCTTCATGCATGGGATAGCGATATTCTCTGGGTAGAGCGATGTTTATATAAGCCAACAGGGTATAACGCTTCATGCATGGGATAGCGATATTCTCAGGGTAGAGCGATGCTTATATAAGTCAACAGGGTATAGCGATGTATAATATTTAAGGGTCAGGGTAAGGGTAATATTTAATAATAATAATATTTAAGCCAACATGGTATAGGGCTATAGTCATGGGATAGGTTTAAATGCTTGAGAGACGAATTGTCTGCTAGACGAAGTGTCGTGGAAAAAAAAGTTTCTGGTAGACAAAATGTCACGGTAGACGAAATTACTGATAGATCTATAGGAAATGTTTTGATTAACAAAGTGTCGTTAGATGAGTTGTCCGGATAGACGTAAAGTCGGAAGATTTTTTATTTTTTTTTAAATGGTCGTGGTCGAAAATTGTGTAGACGAATTCTGTCGTGATACCGATACTTCTTTTGCGAGCAAGAAGCCGCCTAACTAGGTTTGCCATCCGTCCCGATATATCGGGACCGTCACCGTTATGGACCTTCTTGTCCCGACATCCCGATAAGACCAAATTGTGTCCCGATTTTGCAAAATGCTGTTACGACCTTGGCTTAAGTACTGAAGTAACGCCATCTGTTAGCGCAACATGTAAATGCAGCCTCAAATAGTTTTATTTATATATTGACATGGTCGTCTCACAGATGGCGTTGCTTGTTGCGTATCCTGTATCGACGATGCAAGCACCTTCTAGATTTCGTGCCATCTAGCGCCATCATTCGAGAAAATATCAGACTTCATTTCTACACCCCATCTCAGAGTGTCCCGACGAGGTCCCAGCTATACATGGCAACCCTACGCCTAACCCATGTCACGATAGATCAAGACTGGACGGTTGAAGCAATAGGCCTACTAAATGCAATAGTAGCAATTGGGGCTGTCCGCCGTGCATTAACCCACCTGTTCACCCTATCCCATGTCGTAGTTGGTAGGTTTGCAAAACACCTTTTCACAAAGTACCTAACACCCTCCAAAAATAGCCCTACTGGACTCCTCATACTTCCCTTACAGGTAGGGTTGTCATCCGTAACGATATATCGGACCGTCACCGTTATGGACCTTCCATGTAATTGTGTTCTAAATAAATAGTATTTTACTTCATTTTTACACCCCCATCTCAGAGTGTCCCGACGAGGTCTCAGCTAGATATGGCAACCCTACTTAAAGGGTATCCAGCACATTTGAAAATTGGATAAGACTATACTTTTAAACATGTCCGTTTTTTTTTAACGTGTTTATTTCATACCCGGCTGTCTGTTGAAATATCTCCACTAAAAACCGGACACCTAATAATAGGCACTAGTAGGTATTGGCAGCAAGTGAGAGAATAAGATAAGATAAGATAAGATTGCTTTATTGATCCAAATGAATGGAAAATTGACTTGATTACATAAATTCCGTTTTTTCAGCATACCTAAAACAATATTAAAGAACCATTTGTACTCAAACACAATAGACATTCACGCACACTATCATACCATTTATCATACAAGAAAAAAAAAAGTAGGCCTATTATTTAGGAGTCAGCTATTGAGCCATCGTATTTCCTGGCTGAAAGGTGATTCTTTTGAAAGAGTCTTACTGACAGTGGAACAAAAGAGTTCTTAAATCTCTCTGTTCTTGCCCTTATAGAAAGAAGCCGACCACTTCGACTAGATATTATGTAGCTATCATGAAGCGGGTGTGCATGATCTTGGAGGATTTTATCAATCATAGACAGGCACCTTGAACTGAAAATATCCGCAAGAGATGGTAATTCTGTCTGTGTAGTACGAGAGGCTTTGTTTATTAGGCGGTCTATCCGATGTTTGTTCAATGTGGTGGTATTACCATACCAGCAGGTGATTGCAAAGGTTATGATGCTACCAACAGTCGCCGAGTAAAATAGATTCATAATGGTTTTCTCTATGTGAAATATTTTTAGTTTATTAAGACAGAAAAGTCGTTGGTGCATTTTCTTACAAAGGATTTGGCAGTGGTCAGACCAAGTCAGTTTGTCAGTAATTGTGACGCCAAGATATTTATATTGCGAGACTTGATCTATTATTTGGTTGTTGGTGTTGGAAGTGGAAGAGTTGGGGGGTGGGATTGGACATTGTTTCCCAGCTCCTCCCTTCAAAAACACCAGCTGCTAACATTAACATGCGTTAGTCAAAATGCTCTAATTAACTATAAATAATTGAGTTATTATATTTTCATTAAAAAACTATATAAAACATCACAGTTTTGGGGAAAAAAATTGGGTCCGGTAAGGTAGGGGAGCACTTGCCTTGGTAAACACTTGCCCCCCCCCCCCCCAATGCCAATGTTTATGCAGGTAGGTCTACCTAAAACGATAATAATATAGTGTTATTATTATAGTATTATAATAATAGCTTTCAATACATTGTGTGGGACCACATTGCATTCCCTCTTCCTTGCAAATATAAATACTGCGTCACTTTTAATCACAATAAATCCACTCAATTAAAATACCGCGGAAATGCAAAGTTTCAAATGTCTGTGCCATTGAAACGTCATAATCATATAATAAATACCGCCAAATCTGAATGTGTTAATTAAGCGATCGCAGCTTTAAGTGTGTAAGTGTACAGAGAAAAAAATGGACAAGCTTCCCCATTTCAAGGTAGGAATGTGTTTTAAATACTTTTTATTAAACAAGTAGCATGGTTCTGTATGAAGATTTTTTACCTAAAGAAGCATGCAGCACGAATCAGATCAATTAATATGCCTTGCAAACGTATTAAAATTTTAATTTAGCCTTAGCTTGTTGACCTAATTAAATCACAAAGTCGATTCAAGGGAATCCCCTCTCCCGTGACGTCACAGACTAAAGCGACATGGTAATCCTTGACCTGTGACCTTTTAGCACAAAATGGCGGATTGAGTCCGCTACTCCCCCGTGACGTCACAGGCCAAGATGGTGTTGTTTATGCTATATTAGTAGTAAACAATTGCGTTCAAAATTATTTTTTTCTAAATATAAATATCGTTTGCGAGACATATAATAACTTGATTCGTGCGAATTGGGCATGAATCTTTAAATTTTTTGTATACAGAACCAAAAAACTCGTGGGCTAACGCAGGTAAACAATTACCCAACCTTTCACAGTGATAGACCTAAGCCCTAAGCCACGGTAGACCTTTATCTAAGTGTACTTGTCATTGACCTAGAATCTAGATCTTCTTAGGCATTCTTAGCTATTAGGCTTAGGCGGCTTGGGAAATTATGCCTATCTAATAACTAAAAATGATAATAAGTAGGCTACTTTTATTATGCAATCCAATGCGATAATCGATATTTGCTAGTGCTAGCTAGGCTAATAAAAAGTTAATTAAACTATTTATATAGTATATTAGGTATGTGTGAATCCTACTTTTTAATTCATTTTTTTTTGGTCTGAAAAGCTGTTCCGGGATTTTGAACTTCTGCTATATGATGGGTATGCTTATAAGGCATATGTTAATTTAATTAACAACATTTTACATTGAGCTGAACTGTTTAATAACCAATACTAATTTAACCAACTTTGTTTGTGTTTTTTGTTTACATTTTTCGTTTTTTTAATGTTATTTTGTTATCCTGAAAATTGTGGTGCATTTTAAACTTAAAATGAATATTGAAGATATTCTTTTTCTTTGTTCAAACCTCTTTATTATGTTTATAAACATCTTTTCTCCCTACCTGCCAAATTTCATCACAATCATCAATGTATCACATATTCAATTTTCTGTATCAAAAGTGTAATCGACTGTCCGTATCTTAGCTAATTGACGCCATATTGGCATATTTGGGTCACTTAGGGGGGAAGGGGGAGGCACGTGACTTTTTTCTTAAAACGGATTGGTTAAACTTTCCAAGTGCACTGCCGTATATATGTTTATAATTTTAATTATTACTAGTAAGTAAGCTTCAGTTTTTCCTCTTTGTCTTTGTTACTAAAATTTCGTCACTAAAAAATTCATAACTTTTTTTATTTATGATCTGATTTTAATGAACGATATACCGTTGGAATCCTCTCTTTGAGCCCTTTCCAGTGATATATAGCAAGATATTATTTATTCATTTTGAAATTTTCATCACACATACCTAATTATATATATTTATAGTGGCCCTATCTAATAATGATAACGATTAGGCTATTTTTATTATTATACTAATGCAATCCAATACGATAATCGATATTTGCTATCTGCTAGCTAGGCCTAGGCTAATGAAAAGCTATATTAAACTATTTATATATTATACCCCTTAAACATGCCGGCATTGGCCCCATTCGGAATCAATTAGAGTTTTCCCCCCTTGCCGTATTCCGTACCTATTAGGTTGCCAGCAGTTGCCCGCATGGCGCCCCAATGAAAAGCGATATCGCTATGCTAGGAGGCCTTAGTAGGCCAAAATGGCCGCCATTTTGGCGTCGATACCCGCGCTGATACCTGGGTCGATTATGGGCCAATGCGGGCATTAGACATGCGGGCGCGATTAGGGTTTGCCGCCATTGGGGCCTAATGGATATCCCCCTCCTTCTCCGGCTTTTCATTTCGTTTCCATATCGGGCCAATGACGGTAGTTTATTACCAGCGCAATGCGGTTTTTGCCTTTATTGACCCGTATATTTAGTCCTTATCAAACCAACATTGGGTGGATTCGGATTTTACCTTTATTTGCCCACTTTTTCGTAATTATAATACAATATACAAAAACAATTATTATAAAAACACATATAGTAAAAACAAGTAAAACAAAACAAAGAAAGTGATTTCGTTTCTATTTTATTATATTTGTATTCAAAATATTTTTTTTTCAACATACAATAAAAAGTATATATTCAATCAATAAAGCAAAACGGTGACAGTAAATAAAGTGCAAAAACATGGAAATGGTAGAGTATTGAAGTTAATAACATTTTTTTTACATAACTACATCAAATAATTTTGGTAAAGTTAGTGTGATAGTTCAAAATAGTTGGACATAATATATAGATATGCCTAAACAATAAATATGATATATAATATAGATAAAATATTTTATTTTTACTTGATATACAACTTAATTTATTAATTTAACAATAGCCATGCAGCAGAGTAATGGGAAAAAAAATATATTTATGGGAAAATATATATAGGCCTACATCATTACTACAAGCCTACATATAAATATATATTGATAAAATATAGCACTATGTAAACAGACATTATAAGTAAACATTGTGCAATCAAAATAAAAAACTAAATATGTAGGCCTTTGCAAGCCAAGTAGGCTAAGCTATTTTAAAATATAGGTATACATTCAAAATACCAGTTTTTACAAATTTTGTGGATAAAAAAATGTTATTGTCTAACAATAAAATAGCATTAGTGCAAAATGGAAGATTAATGGGACAATATTATTTAACCCTGAATAATGGGCAGACCGATAATGTAGGCTATTCCAATAATTAATCAATTTAACACTCTTGCTAGGCCTACAAAAATGAAGATAAATTGTACACAATAGGCCTACAACTAAAATTGCTTTATTTATTTAAAAATAGGACTCAAAATATCTTTAACACAAAAACATGTAATATATTGAGGAAAAAAAAAACATTAACATGCACAGCAATGGATTCAAATGGAACACAAGATATTTTAGGGCTGTAATTTTTTTTTATACTATACACACACACTTATATTATTTTAGTATGCTAACTCTTGTGTCAAGTCTTTTTCTCAAAACAGTAAATAATGCAATAAAGTATCATCTTTAATTATACTTCTCTTATAGGCATATCATAATAATAATAAATAACATTTTGAACCAATTGTGATATTGTAAAAAGCACAGTAATGGAAATGGAACATAAGATATTTCTTTAAAAAAAAATATACAGTTGAATACATTTGAATATTATAGACAATCAGACACACATACGGTTAACCAAAAAAGAGGATCTACATTCATTAAAATATTATGTAATGATTACCGTTAAAAGTACTACAATTATTAAACAAAATTAATAAAACTTTTGACACAACTTGTGTTATGGTTAAAAAGCACACTAATAGGCCTACAGTAATGGGTACAGAACATAAGACATTTATTAAAAAAAATATATACATGATTATAAATTGCTTGAAGTTAACCAATATGAAAAAGTAAGCTCTACACAGAATTATAAGTTGTATGTCTACCAAAAAAAACCAACACATTCATTATAATGTTATATATTTAAAATTTATTGTATAATAACCAGATCAGTTACGGTAAGTCTTTTCAGAAAAATGTATAGTACATATATATCACTTTAAATTATACAGATAACTTTTAATTTTTCAAAGTGAAAATATTTTTAAAAAAATAACACCCACCACAAAATGTCACTAGTGACAATGAGTACTGGTACTTAGTTTAACCAAAAGATTTATTATTTTCAAAAGCAACTTTCATAATTAATAAATATGAGCCATTTAGAATACTGGGTACATTTTTTGCATACAAAGAATAAATCCATAAATATTCAACCACACACTACTTCCACAGGAAAAATTAAACTGATCTACTATGGGCTATAACTATAAATAAGTCAAGGCAAGCACACATGTGAAAGTTTTCTAAGTATATCATGGTCCATTCATCAGCCATAATGTAATCCTACAGAAATCTTTAATTAGCACTGTCTGGTGGATAACACATCTTAATATCCTAGTAGAGAACGTTTGTATATACTGCCAAATGCACACAGGTTCTTCTATTAAATCCAGCCATAGAATTGTCCATGCTCAAATGAATTGTGAATAAAGTACACTATGGTTGTGGAAGGACCTGTCTTGTCAGGCAACTTAGCAAATGCATTATTTGCGAATTGTATAAGTCAAAATAAACTGGATGTGGTCTTGGTTATAGTGTTTGTACAATAGTCCATATTTCATAAAAACCTCCAGATACATAAAAATGTCAGATGCTGATCTATTGGGTCCTCTTGGGCTTTTTTGTAACTGTAGTTTGGTTAATGGATGAGTACTGCTTTCCCTAAATGTTCACACCTGGCACTGGCTCATCAATAACTAATTGCCTGGATGATATACTAATCATAGCCCACAAATCAGTCTCCATTCATCATAAGTAGACTGCAGTTCAAGCTTCATCTGAAAATAGAAGTGAAATTTGAATTATAACAAGTTTTTCAAGTAAAAAAAACAATGTTAACAAGGATAAACATATCCAATTATCAGTTTTAAAAGCAACAACTGTTTGCAAGAAATTTATTTTAAATTTAAATACGAGTTATCACTGTTGCAGAATAAACAGCACAATTTCGGCTTTCATAGCATGTGACATTACATTAATAAATTGAATTTTTCTTTTGGTTGTTATGAATAAAAGGCATGAATATGATAATCAGTTTTAAAAGAAAAGTATGACAAAAATCAATACCTAGATGCCTAGTTTCAACTGACTAGAGACTTATTTAGCTTTGAAAATAAAGTATAACACAAGTCAATATGCACATTTTAGTGAGGTTTAGTAGCTTACAGATTGAAAAAAATTTCTCCTTGGCCTTACCTTCCCCTAAGTTTTATTATATTATGTTTTCAAGCATTATATTATTAAAATTGTTAGAACTACACTATGGTTGAAACCTATGGTTAAACAAGTCTAACAAGTATATGCACCTAGATGCCTAGTTTTAACTCGACTTATTACTTTACAAATAATTTACTCACCCGCTTATTATATCATCTATTTCCATATCATCTGTATAGAGTGGCATAGACTAAGACCTTCCAGCATAAGATTCTGAAAGAAAATAATTTAACATTGAAGCCTTAATGATGCCTTGACTGATGAAATAATAAAGCATGGGCCTTTAACTATAATCAAAACATATTTATGAAATTTAAAAAAGATTAATAGGCCAAACTTGGATTACACAAATTTCTCAGTTCAAGTCAATCAAGTCCAATAAGTTAATATTTTAAATATAAATTCACTATTTAAATATCATGATATGGGCCTATGTATAATATATATATATATATATATATATATATATATATATTGTATTTATTTTTACACTAGGCCCATATCTATTTAAATTTTATTTAGGTAGGCATATTAGTCCTTTAGTAAGTTATTGTTTAGACTAAATTTAAGGTTAATAGACGTAACAATTAATCTATTTATACTACTAATATTTAGTAATACTATACACTATATTGATCTTTTATTTACATGGTACTTACTCACCTCTTTATTAAAAAATCAACTCTATCAGATGACTGCATGAATGTTATCTAATAGTTGTAGGCCAGGGTGCAGCCTAAAAGCAGACTGTTGAACTTTTGACTCGACTCTACTCCACACTAGCACTCCACAGCTTCTAACTTCAGACTAAAAAAAATAATTCCTGTTAACTTTTAATTAAAATACAAATAAAAAAAGCCTACATAACAATAGTCATAGTGTCACATTATAATTAGTAGGGCCTATAATCCTATAAATATAAACTAAGACTATAGGCTATAACAAAGCAGTATAAGGTCTAATCATATTGACCTTGTCATATAACTAACAACAAATAGTAGGATAGTTCAATATTAATATTATGGACATGTTGATTAATATATAGGCCTATAGTCCTATTATATAGTATAGCCTATAAGTCCTACAAGTTATTTATAATGATATCTGCGTAGACTAGTAGGCATACTATTTGGCTAATGTGACTTACTCGACTTCTTGTGTTTAAGTGGTCATCTGCTGTCTTGTATCTTCACACCATTGTCCAACCGATAACTGAGCGTAAGACTGAAAAAATTGTTTAAATAAAAAAAAAAGGATTATTAATTTAATTAGTTCTTACATAGTTAATTAAATACTAGACTAGTATTATAAGCAGGCCATAGGCCCTATGCAATTCATGATTCAGCTTTATAAACTGTTCTTATTTTCCTGCAATGATTCGAGTTTAATAGACTATACACTATAGACTATATGAATATTTATGATATAGATCTAGGCCTAGATCTATAGTAGGCTATAATATAGCCTATATTCCGCTATATAATTATATAGGCCTATGGCCTATACCTATAGTATAGTAGGCTATATAGTATAGAAGTATAGAGGTTATATAAAAGAAAAATATTAATATATTATAGTTAGGCTATAGTAGGCCTATTAAGGCCTATTATAATACTAAATTATAAGCTAGCCTATCAATATCCTATATATATAGATCTTTTCCTATACTCCTATTCTATATATATATAAACTAGGCCTATAACTATACTATATTGATTAATTTATATGAAGGTTTACAATTTAATTTAAGCCTGAAATAGACAAGACTATCTAATTATCTTAGATCTAGATTAGATCTAGAAATCTAGACTAGATTTAGAATAAATAAAATAAAATAAATTTAAAATAGAATAGGACGCAATAATCTTCTTTATACTTTATAGAAGGAGCGTCTGTAATAATCATAATGTAGCCTATAAGTTACCTACCTATAAGTGTATACGATTTATTAAGATAAATGAAAAACTAAATGGTAGGCCCTAATATTAATAATCTAGTCTAGATCTAGATAATAAATATAATTAATTATAGTTTAATGATAATGATGTATTAACTTATTTTATTAACATTAACATATAGAATTAGAATAGACGTCTATATAGGATAATTATAGGTCTATTCGACAATTCGGTTGGCCTCATGGCATATGAGCTTACCTATTATATAATAGAATTCATAGAAAAACAATGTAATCCTTCGGTTCGAAGCAAACAAGAGTAACAAGAGAATTAGAACAATTGTGAATCAAGAAACAGAGCATTTCATCATATTTAACTACAAAATGGCGCGCTACGTACACCATCGAGTTCTTTCATTGGCTGTAAGATAAAAATAAACACTAAAAACTTTGACTACGGTACAAATGCAAGAAACTAATCTCTTACTGACTCTTAGATCTACTGACCAAAGGTCATAAAACTCTTTTCATCGCTTCAACGTGTCTATCTTAATGTCCAAACCACATTGCCACTTAACATTTAAATTCACACATTCTATTGAAGTCTGTTGTTACGTCCACAATCCCCTTGTGGCCAGAGCTGTGTAGATCTTGCTGATAATTCTCGTTAGTCCTAGGGGAGACTTTAATTATTAGTATTTATGTTTCAGTATTACACGAACTCTTCTTATAGTCCTGGGCACAATTCAGTATTTGTATTCCAACATTTCCTTTCTTGTAAATTATGGTAGTAGATAAATCTTATAGTAATGTATACAACACAATAGGATAGTAACTTGACAAAGAAGCTTCAGTGTAACTGTTGTTGATAGTTTATTTCAGGTGGTATGTTCAATATATACAATATATCTATTATGTACAGTTAGAATAAAATAGTGCAAACACAAACGTTCAAAGGAACATATTTTGAAACTCTCTGTCTTTCAGACAAAACAAATCATTAAATACTATCCGAGTGGTGCAAGGGACAGACCCATTACCAGTAGGGGTGAAAATCATGGTATCATTACAAAACTCATAACAAAAACGATATGAACTTCCCCTATTAAATAATGAGTCGTTCCCAGACTCTGAGAATTTGAGATCAACACAGAATCCCAGCATTACCTAGAACCTTTCGTTTTCCTACTAAACGTCCTAATATCGCGTGTAGTAAGAAAAGAGAGAGAGAGAAGAATAAACATTGCGTGTTCCAATTCTTGGAAAAACAATATACATGACACGCCCCCACCCAATGAAAGAAATAATGTACCATAATTACCCAAGTAATACTCAACATGGTACATTTTTCGTACTTAACACTATCGTTTTAATAACCAACAATCAATGGAAGATTATTAGACAATTTAAGCAAACATGGCTCACTGGCACAACTAAATTATAAAAAGTGTCACTACCCAATGGTAATTGTGATTATAACGTGATGGACAAATATTTCACCGTTAGTATTAATATTAACTAATGTCTCAACAAGTACAAATAATTCAAAAATATTCTAGTCATTCTTATTTTAACTATGTACAGTTGTGTGGATTTCCACCAAAAATTTGCAAAAAGTTTTAATCTATTAAACAAATATAACATTGCTCAAACTCTTGTCAATTTCCAACAGTTTACTTCTAATATACAAACCAAAAGATAAGTAATACATAACTCGAATCAAACTATAGGTTACTTCCCCTTTAAATTACAGTGTCAACTTGACATTAACAGGGTTCATACCTAAGATGATGATACTTCCCCTTTTCTCAAATACGAGGAGAAAATACACTCTAGTTACGATTACTACAGTAATCTAAATATTAAAATGTAATCCACTATTATGCGTTTTTGGCAAATTTAAAAGTTTAATATAAAAGATTGTTCAGGGTTGAATGAGTGCTCACCTTTAGGTACCTTTGTTTCCCTCCATTCCCGGATATATGGAATATATAACAACCTATATACAACATAGTGAATATCCACTAGTTTTTTTTTCCCATTCTATTGCCATGATATAACAATTTAGCAATAGATTTCCAATATTATCTATTAATTTATACCAATTGATATTACATCTCTTTCTAAGATAAAAATTGTACATATTATTATTTAGTTCCATTCATTAACTAAAATAAAACAAGATAATAAATCAACTAGCTCAAAGTTTTCCCACTTAATTGCATGTGATGACAATTACTTTTATCCATCCATATCAAGTAAATATGTGCATATTATATATTTATTGCATCATGCATCAACATTTAAATGGAATTTCTTTTCCATAATCAAAATTCAAACGAATGATAGGTTATCATGAAACATTCTTAATGAATAAGTGAGATGATCTGAAAAAAGAAGTATGGGTTATTCAGTCAATCATGTAGCACCCGAGATAGAGTATCAGCTATGACCTTGTCTCTATCTTGTCGATGATACGGGGAATGGGATACCAGTCGGTCTTTGTCAAATTACTTAATTTCCCAAAGTCTCTATAAAACTGCAGTGTGTGGTCGGCTTTTGGTACCATCACACAGGGTGTAGACCATTTGCTATCACATTTTTCTCCTATGTCATCTTCTAACATATACTTCACCTCTGCTCTAATATGTTCAAGTCTGATGGGGTTAACTCTATATGGATGCTGTTTAATTGGCCTGGCACCCTCAGTTAATACTACATCGTGTTCTATTAGATGTGTCCTCCTGGGAACATCTGTAAACAGTGACTTATATTCATGTACAAGCTCAATAATCTTCTCCTTATCTTCTACCGGAAGATGTTCTAGCCTTGTATCTAAACTCTTAAGGGCATCTGTATTATTAAGTTTACTTTCTGCAAACTTATATTCTATCCTAGATAAATCCGTCGGGACCCTAGCTAATGAAATCATGGGGACCTCCCGTGGTTTACTCTTTTCCCTGGAAACATAGGGCTTAAGCAAATTAATATGGCATACCCTCTGCTTTTGTCTCCGGTCAGGAGTCTTTATCAAATAATTGACCTCGCCAAGCTTTGACTCTATCTCATAGGGTCCACTAAACTTTGCACTTAAAGGCTGATTTTGCAAAGGTAGAAACACAAGAACTTTGTCACCTGGTGCAAAAGTTATAGCTGTAGCTTTACGGTCATAGTTCTGTCTCATACGCTCCTGCATCTGTGGAAAATGAATCTTCACATGGTTAAAAGCATGATAAAGCCTATTTTTAAATTTATCTACATATGACAAAAGTCCAATCGGTTCACTGTCCGTTAGCCAAGTTTCATGTAGAAGTTTCAACGGACCTCTGACTGAGTGTCCATACACAAGTTCGAATGGGCTAAACCCCAGGGATTCCTGAGTGGCCTCCCTTGCAGCGAACAGTACATAAGGCACACCCTTATCCCAGTCTTTCTCGTTTTCATAACAGTACTTTTTAAGCATCGATTTTAATGTCTGATGAAACCTTTCCAGAGCTCCCTGGCTCTCAGGATGATAGGCACTTGATAGCCTATGGCTTATCCCTAATTGTTCCATGACTTGTTTGAAAATGTTCGAAGTAAAGTTAGTCCCCTGGTCGGACTGTACTGTCTTCGGTAGGCCATAACGTGTGAAGAAATTTGTCAGGGCGTCTACCACCTTCACTGTTGTTATGTTCCGCAACGGAATGGCTTCCGGGAAGCGAGTGGATGAACACATGACTGTGAGCAGGTATTGAAAACCGGCTTTTGTTTTCGGCAACGGGCCCACGCAATCAATGAGTATATGACTGAATGGTTCGTCGAACGCTGGTATCGGCTGGAGTGGAGCGACAGGAATTCGTTGGTTAGGACGTCCTACCATTTGGCATACGTGGCAAGTCTTGCAGTATTGTTCGACATCTCTTCTCAGTCCTGGCCAGTAGAAGTAAGGGAGGATACGGTGGTGCGTTTTCCGGACTCCCATGTGACCAGCGAAAGGAAGATCATGCGCCATACGCAGTATATCTTGACGATAGCACTTAGGTATTACAATCTGGTGAATACTGTCCCACTCGTTTGTACCTGAGTTGAGCGGTTTCGACTTTCTCATCAACACTTCATCTTTCATGTAGAAACATTCCGCCATTGCATCTGCAGTCTTTTCATCAACAGCTTTCATTCTGAGTTGCATTATTACTTCGTCATTCAATTGTTCTTTCACCAATTTCTGCTTTGGTGACAAAATGTTATCGTTCTCGGTTGCATCACCAGTTGTTAGTTCAGCAAAGAACGTAGCACTTAAATCGATGTCAGGTGTTTCTGTTATCACTGTTTCATTCGCATGTGTGTCTTCAGAACAGACAAACACATCTTTCGTTGCACTACACGGCGTAGCAGGAGTCTTTACCGACTTCTTTTTATGCATTGCTCTTGTCAGTGCACATGTTGGGCGTTCATTGGCAGGACGTAGGTTTTTGTCCTCCGCCATCTTTGTCTCCAACACTTTAACCATGGGCTCGACAGTGACTCTGCCGCCCATAATGTCATTTCCTAATATCATGGAAACGCCTTTGACGGGTAGTGCGCGCCACACTCCCACTACGATGTTACCTGTAAAAATATCCGACTCGAGTTTTATTCTGTGCAGTGGAGCTTCCACAGCCTCCATACTAGCACCTCTCAGCACAACAGACTCACCGGTACTGGTGGCATCCGTTAACGGCACACTGCCCTCCAGGATCACGCTGACAGCAGAACCCGTGTCACGTAATATCTGTATTTTCTTCTTGCTGAGTACATCGATTTCTGTCGACACTGTCCCCTCGTAGACAAAGGGTCGAAAATCGGATAGGTCGTCCTCTTCCGGGACTTCAGGAACCATCTGTTCCTCACGGCCTTCTGAAAGCATAATAGATTGAGTACAGCTATTCTCTTTTACCTTAGATAGACTGTTCTCAAAAACCATCGACTCCACAACTATGGGCGATGCCGGCCGCATTTCTTTTGAGTTTCTTGACCCTGTGTTGCACACTTCTTCTGTCTGCTTGCTATCTTTCTGCACTCTGGCACAGTGTAGAATAGCACCTTGCTTCTTGGTAAGGATCCAACAATCTTTCTTCATGTGGCCCTCTTTCTTGCAATTGAAACATACCACCTTTGCTTTATTTACATCTGTCTGCTTCCTGAAATGAACTAAGTTACTATTATTATTTACACCACTGTTCTTATTATTGTTTTCACTTTTCTCTTTTGGTTTACTAGCCTCCTTGGACTCTGGTTTGTGCACTTTGGGTTTGTCAGCATAATATGGCTTTATGCTGGCGTGAATTATGGCATAGTTATCTGCCAATCTAGCAGCTTCATGCACATCTTCAACCCCTCGGTCTGAGATGTGGGTTTTAATATCCACTCGAATACAATCATTGAATTCCTCAAACAATATTAGGTTCTTGAGTTTATCAAACTCACTTACATTCTGTGACCTTAGCCACTGTTCTAACATTTTCTCCTTTTGTCTCAAAAAGTCTACATGAGTTTGATCATATGCCTTCTTTCTGTCTCTAAATAGCTTTCTATATTTTTCTGGTGTCAGGGAATAACTTTTTAGCACCCTATCTTTGATTACTTCATAGTCATTTATTTCCTCGGGTGTTAAACTCAACACTACGTCCAATGCTTTTCCTTTGTTGAGAGTTGACCATAACAATAAAGCCATCTTATCATCAGGGAACTGATAATCTACAGCTATCCTCTCAAAAAGCAAAAAGAAATCTTGAACATCTTCTTCTCTGAATATAGGCAAGTGTTGCTTCATTGCGCTAATATCCATACCATTGCTGTCCCTACGATGGTCAGGTCTGTTCATGCGTGCCATCTCTATCCTTTCTCTGCTTTCAATCCTAATTCTTTCATTTTCCCTTTCAGTTTCTATCCTAATTCTTTCATTTTCCCTTTCAGTTTCTATCCTAATTCTTTCCAATTCTCTCCTTTCCATACTTTCTAATTCCATTCTCTTCATAGCTAATTGGAATTTTAGGTTTTCACTCAACCCTTCATCTTCATCATTGTTTGATGATCTAGATGACATATTTCTTACCTCGTCTCCGTGGGCAATTACCTCGCCCCCACTGGGAGCTACATAACCTTCATTGATATCGTTCTGTCCCACTTCAACTACACTACCAGTGTTCATGGCATTCTGCCCGTTCAAACATGTCATAATTTCTTTGGTCAAACGATTACGATTAGGTCTTGCCTGTCCTGCCTCAATCCCAAAGGACTCAGCTAATTCTTTTAGTTCAGCAAATGACATGGCATTAAGTTCCTCACTTGATATATTCGAAGCCATAGTATAGCGTTCGAAATATTTGTGATAGTAGAGTAGTATATATTGTATAATAAAATATAAAGTTCCAACTTACGATTTGTCCAGAAATTTGCACAATATAATATTAAACACTTCGTGGAATCTTCACACTTCCCAAGGAATAAAAACGCAAACCAGTTCTCTCCTCTTTTTAAAAAGAATAGTTTCACAGTCCTGAAAACGAAACACAAATATGCCGCTCTCAGTACTACTAATGTCACAAAATATTTATAGGTCAGCTAGATCAAGAAAAGTAGAACTCAAATCTACCGAACGAGACTACCAAATCTTGTCAATCCTAGGTCAGGAAAAGTAGAACTCAAATATCCCGGACGAGCCCCCAAATTTTGTTACGTCCACAATCCCCTTGTGGCCAGAGCTGTGTAGATCTTGCTGATAATTCTCGTTAGTCCTAGGGGAGACTTTAATTATTAGTATTTATGTTTCAGTATTACACGAACTCTTCTTATAGTCCTGGGCACAATTCAGTATTTGTATTCCAACATTTCCTTTCTTGTAAATTATGGTAGTAGATAAATCTTATAGTAATGTATACAACACAATAGGATAGTAACTTGACAAAGAAGCTTCAGTGTAACTGTTGTTGATAGTTTATTTCAGGTGGTATGTTCAATATATACAATATATCTATTATGTACAGTTAGAATAAAATAGTGCAAACACAAACGTTCAAAGGAACATATTTTGAAACTCTCTGTCTTTCAGACAAAACAAATCATTAAATACTATCCGAGTGGTGCAAGGGACAGACCCATTACCAGTAGGGGTGAAAATCATGGTATCATTACAAAACTCATAACAAAAACGATATGAACTTCCCCTATTAAATAATGAGTCGTTCCCAGACTCTGAGAATTTGAGATCAACACAGAATCCCAGCATTACCTAGAACCTTTCGTTTTCCTACTAAACGTCCTAATATCGCGTGTAGTAAGAAAAGAGAGAGAGAGAAGAATAAACATTGCGTGTTCCAATTCTTGGAAAAACAATATACATGACACTGTCATCTCAAGAGCAATTAGGTTTCTAGTTAGAAATTATTCCAAGATGTCCGTAATATGTCGGCAATTCAGGGAGATTTTTTTTTTTTTTTGCAGGTAAAAGCGGGTTGAAACCATTAGGGCAACATAGTGGAAAACCTAATCGAGTCCATTTATGCGTTTTGAAGGCCATATTAAGACCTAATCTCAATTGGGTTATTCCATATATACAATAAAATCTGGAAAAAAATGTAAAATTAATAATAAAAAATTGAAGACTATTAGATGTTTAAATCAACCTACCTGGTATTGAATTTTTTGTTTAATTATTTTAATATTTTTAATGAAACTCACATGAAAGTACAAAAAAATATATTTGTATTCATTTTACTCGGTAGATCTAGATCTAGATCTATTCATAATAAAGAAATATTTTTTTTTAACTTAAATATACAATTTATTTTTTTATTAATGTCTAGGTCTAGATTAGATCTAGTCTATATTTAAATTCTACAAAAAAAAAACATTTAAAAAATGAGCTTAAACTTTATTAATTATGTTTAAATTCCAAAAAAAGAACATTTAAAAATGATATTTAAATTTCTAACATCTACGGTAGCCTACTAAAACTAACTCGATTTATAACTTTAAAAACAGAACTAATTAAATACGTTTATTCCATCAAACAGTTAAAAATACATGAACATGTTATAAACAACAATATATATATCGTTTATTACTAGATATCTATATAATTTAGGTTGCAATACTAGTCTAGTTTATTTCAAAACTAACAACACAAATAACTAGATCTAAATCTAATGAAAAACACGAAGACGGCAAATATAGCCTAGAGCTATTATAAACTATTGACAGGGTATCATGAAACAAGAAAGAAACATGAAAGAAACCTCGCACTCTTAGACTCCCACTGAGTCGGTCATAAAACTTTTTTTTCTCCTACCACTTCACGGGATGGCCTGAGGCTATTCAATGATATGGGTAACATCACAAAAAGAAAGGAAAAAATTCTTTTAGATCTTCTAACCAAAGTCGCCATAAAACTGGTCTCTATTAGCACTTCAATTTCAATACGCGAAACTCAAAAACACGTAGCCTCTTAACGTTTAAATTCACACATTCTAATGAGGTTTAGGGTATTAGGTTTCTATTCGGCCATTTCAGAAGTCTGCCGTAATAAGAAAATCCTAAAAGAAAACCATACGGCATTCATTGCGGCAATTTCATTAGGACGGGATTAAGAAAATCCCTAATCGGTACGGTGCGGGTAAAACCTAATGACTAATGGGGCCTGCGCTAGCCCCCATAGACGGTATTTGACTTTCAAATGGACATGTTTAAGGAGTATATATGTATAGGCTCGAATCGGCCTATATTAAATTATTTAAATTAGGCTTAGGCACGAGCTTTGTTTTTTAGTCTAGGTAGGCTAAGGCTGGCTAAGGTAATAATTAGGCCTACTACATTTAAGCTTACGCCTACACTATAGATGGAGTTATAGGCTAAATAGGCTAACTATAGGCCTATCATATGTAGGCTTATGTATAATTCAATATTGATCATAGGCCTACATATATGATATGACCTGTGTAACTATATAGTCTGTATTATTATTAGGCTTAACATAGACTTTAAGAGCTTGGGCTAATGCTCTGCCTTGGATGAACATTAAAGACATCCCTGTACATAGACCTATACATTAATATTATAATTATAATAATTAACCCTCGTATAAGACCCTATAATTTTATATTCTTAGTATTATACATTATGGATTAGAATTAAGGCAAGGCATTATAATTATTATTATATTAATATTAGACCTAATATGTCCTATGATATAGATTTAAAAGGTATATATATTTATAATAGGGCATATATACATATATAATGAATAATAGATTATATTATTATAGAATAATATATTATTAACCTCATAAATACTTACAAATCGTAATAAAGTGTAGGTTTAGATGTAGGCATCTCAGTCAATCGGACATAAATATTAAGAGTTATTGACTATTGGCCTATATAGGACTAATCAATAGGTCTATGTACAGAATGAATCCATTTTACATCTATTACTCTTGTTGTTAAAGTGGTAAGGTAACAATAGAACATTGTGGCACCCTAATAAGTAAATTGAGAATTGAGCAGTAGTTTTGCAATTAATGTGTTCTTTATACTTTTGTGTTAATTTGAATTGATTGTTAGATGAGAAGGGGGTTCAGAAGTTTCAATCAATTTAAATGGGTATACTTATATTGATGGGGGACTTATGGACTTATTTGGAATCATCATCCAAAGAAATTTGACTGATTTTAGTGAATGTTTAAAAAATGTATATTAATTTTTTTACTTTTCTTCAAACTTACATGATTCAACAGAACCTAATGTCTTCATAATTTTAAATAAGTACACAAATTACCCCCCCCTTTTGCATACAGTCCTATTTATCTTCTTCCACATAGTGAAGTAGAAGGGTTCTTATTATTATTTCTAATTTATGTTTTATGTAGTGGTCAGCTAAAAACTGTATAATTTCCTAGTCATTTTCATCACATACCATTGACCAATAAGCATAATTAAAAAAAAACATATTATGAAATTGTGGTAATTTCTTTTCTTTTAGTGTCATATTTGGTTGATTATGTTTATTTTTATTGGACCTTAAATTTATTACACTAATGAAATGAAATACCTAACTAATTTTTTTTTACTTCCACTTCGATTGCATTTCTATAAGAATTATTAACATACATGTGTTCAAAGTTTGGGTATGATTATATGTTTTATAATTATTTTACTATTTTATTTTTTAAGTAATATCTTGAAAACTATGTACCGGTACTGTATTAAATTTTGGAAAATGGACATTTATGATTTAGCCTAAATAGTAATATGTTGTTTTATAAAATTAATTTGTTTTTTTCTATTTAGACTGAATGTGTCAATCAATGGAAACAAATGTCCATAAGGATCATCAAATACAAAATGATGTCAGCTGCCAGACATGAGAAAAAGTCTTGCATCATTTGTTGACACTGCGTAAAGAAAATTAAACCATTTGCTGTTAAAGGAGACTGTGTTTCAATTAAATCGAGTAATTGATAGTCAACAATATATTTTGCAAGTAAGAAGAAGTGCTGCCATTATCTGAATTTTGTATTTTTTTAATGTATTAAATTTTTAAACATATTGAAATCATATTTAAGGTTTATTTTTTTATTTTTTCGTAAGGTAAATATGTATAAAAATAATGCACAATCAAACATAAATTACAACAAAAGATGTGATGTAATTAAAGATAGAGTTTATTTTAGCTGCAAACTGATGCAATGTATAGAGGTTGATGGTCTTAGGGTGCAACATATACAATTCACTTTCCTCTAGGATTCTACTGCAGCTAAACATGTAAAATTGTACTTGCAACAAGCTGTCTTCATGCAGCCTTCATTGACATTATGCTTCAATTACCTGTTTACAATAAAGAAAAAAAAAAAAAAATGTCATATATATTTTTTTTCTTAATTCAATAGACCTAAAGTAAAGTACCCTTCAGACCAAATTGATCCATAGGTCAGTTAAGGCAGCATTCACCAGTTTATGTGGCCACGGTTTACTAGTTTTTTTTTATAATTATAATGTCAATTGAAAACACAAACATGCACATCCATTAGATTATCAGATAATAAAATTTTCTTATATTATCTTTATAAATTAATAATATTATTAATAACCTATGTCTATGCTAATTCATTCATTCATATTTTAGCATGCATTAGGCATATGCATATATTGTGTAATTTATTATTAGACTTATTAATTTTAT
This sequence comes from Anisus vortex, assembly GCA_949126835.1. Taxonomy (NCBI): domain Eukaryota; kingdom Metazoa; phylum Mollusca; class Gastropoda; family Planorbidae; genus Anisus; species Anisus vortex. The sequence continues at coordinate 18,053,227 of OX421500.1, forward strand.
AAATAGACTAATTTAAAAATATAATTTAATCTAGATGCTAAATTATAGGCCTAGTCAAATTACCTATTTTTATTAGAGCATATATATATTTCATATTATAAATTACATTTTAAACATACTGAATAGTCCATAAGGGCCCAGGCCATTCATCGCCCTTGGGATCAAATTGCTAAACTATATCTTGAATTACTTTATAATTATAATTGACTCATAGGCTAGCTTAGCTTAGGGGTTAAACCTGGGCTCTGTCATATACGTTTAAAATTTAAATTTGCAAAAAAAAAGATTGGTATAGGCCTTTAGTATATAATGTGATAACAGTTATAATATAAGTTGAACTTGATGTGAAATAGTATATAGTAAATGAACATGACTGCAGCAATTGTAATAGTGCTGAGTAAGATACATTTGTGTCAATGTCTTTTTTATTTTGTGATGTCTTACCAAAAAATGAGCTTGTTAATTTAGAGGGAAACTGGTTTTGTAGCAGGGCCATGCCATTTCTGCAGTTTTTCTGTGGGCGCAGCATACATTTCTTTTTTGCTAAAATCATCTACTGCAGCCAGGAATCCAAAATATGCTTACGACAGGCTGGCCTCACACCTCCAGGATTATTAACATTCTCCTTCATATACCTATTGAAAAAAAAAAACAAAAAACAAATGATTTCGATAAAACATTTATATGAAATTTATAATATTCAGGAAGTTGAAGGGAATTGTATAACTACTATATCAGAGTATTGTTGAAATAGTTTTAAACACCAATATTATTGTTACGTCCAGAATCCCCTTGTGGCCGTAGCCGTGTACATATCGTTGATAATTCTCGTTAGTCCTAGGGTAGACTTTAGTTATTATTATTTATTTTCAGTATTACACGAACTCTCCTTATGATACTGGGCACAAACACAGTATTTGCGTTCTAACAGTTCCTTTCCTTGACGTTGGAGTAGTAAATAAATATTATAGTATTTTAAACAACACAATAGAATAGTAACTTAACGAGGAAGCTTCAGTGTAAATGTTGCTGATAATTTAATTCAGGTGATATGTTCCATTATATACAATATGAAGATAATGTACAATTAGAATAAAATAGTGCAAACACAAGCGTCCTCAAAAGAAATTATCTCGAAACTCTCTGCCTTTTAGACAAATAAATCATTAAATACTATTAAAGTGGTGCCGGGGACAGTCCTATAATTAGGAGGGATGTAAATAATGGTATCATTACAAAACTCATAATAAAAATGATATGAACTACCCCATGCAGAAATAAGTAACCATTCGTAGCCACTCCGAGAATTTGAGGTCAACACGGAATACCAAAATTACCAAGAATCTTTCGCCTTCGTACTAAAAGTCAAGGAAATGGAAAATAAGCCCCGCCCACAAAATCTTGTGTAGGGAAAAAAAAGGGGGAATAAGCATTGTGTGTTCCAATACTTGGAAACCAACAGTATATGACATTATTTTAATGAAATTGTAATTGTGTCTATTCATATAATAAAACTAAATAATGATATATCATATTACTATACATTCTATATTAGTAATAAATAAGTAGGCCTAAACATTTTAAACCAAGTTGATACATAGGGCCTGTAGGTCGTCAAAAACATATTTATGAGGTCACAGCATATGCCTACCAAGAATTGTGTGAACGTTAGCATATATATAATGTCCAGCCACGTTTATACTTATTCAAAGCCTTTATCAAATAGGTAGCCATTAAAGCTGGTCGACTAAGTGTCCCTAATGGGTTCGAGGAAAAATCCTAGCCTCAAACAGGAATGGAACCCATAACCCTCTTACGACCAGCGAGTGTGCTGCCACTAGTTCATCAAGTCAAAATTTAATGATATATATATGCACTAATTAGCCTAATCATTACTATTAGCTATAAACTAAAGCCTAAAATTCAATTTTAACATTTGTAATTTTAAATATAAATCAAACTGATAATTAATTTAATGTATTTATTTATAACTTTATGCAGTTCTTCATATATAGTAGGCCCATATGCTATAGGTATATATTTATATCTTAAGGCCTATCAAATGCTTATTATCTGGCTCAATGAAAAAAAACTTAATGGCACCGAAAACCTTATAAAACAATCAAGAATAGGACTATTATTACTATTATTTTTTTCTATACCTATAACATTCTAATTATAAATATAGCCGCAATATAGACCCGATGTTAGATGATTTTATAAGCCTCACAAAGTAAATACTTAGATATAAAACTTACAATAAGTTCTATAACTTTGAATAACTACCATTACTATAACCTAATATTATAATCGTTATGATAAATCCAATAAATTATATTGTAGGTGTATGGCGGCTGTGGCTATAAATTATAAATGCTATAAATAAAGTTGACTAAAGTAAAGTGTAAATGAAATGGAAAGTAGGCTTAATCATCATTTCTATATCACTTTATCAGGATAAGACATTGGGCATTTTTTAAATATAAGTAGGACAGCAAAATTTACACCTACCTTTCAAATAATAACAAAGATGACATTTGTATAGCTCTGCCAACAAACATAGGCCTACTGTAAGCTGAACATACTACTGAGCTGCTAACATCGTAATTGTAAGCGGATCTTTTGTACATCTCAGCATGTAGCCTATCCTATGCCTATCAGTGACAGTGAGTATCTACTATCTATCAGTAGTATTAGTACTATCACTGAATTTGAAAACGTTTATTGTCATCAACTTTTAATTTGATATCTGTCACGAAATGTTCCTTAAACAAGGACTGACCTTTAATAATTATTTGCATGTAGTCATTATTGCAAGAATGTGCATGGTGTCACCTGTCAGAATACTGCAGAATGTCAGTAAAATTATTTTTTTTAAAGTACATTGGTAAAGACAATATAGAGGCGAAAGACGCCATTATTAGTTTATTGTCAGTACATCACGTGACCAAAATGCTATCACTAAGGACTTGTGAATAATGCCCATTGTTTTTTAATGTGGCGAAACCTGCTTTTTTTTAATTTACGCATTGCAATATGGCTTTTAGAGTTTGAATGGTGTAAGCCTACTTTTAATTTAAATTAATACTAGCGTATAACTTTAAGTTTATCAAATCATCCAGTCATCCGACTACGAAATGTTTGGATAATATTATGTTTGTTTCCTACAGCGTGTTTAGGTAAGGTCTACTTCATTATTTTAAGAAATATAACCAAATCTTTTAAATCATTCTTTTTATAGGTCGCTATTGATTAACATCATTTAATATCTGAATTAATAAATGAATTAAATATGACAATAATACAGATGATATATATTGTAATCTTAAACGAAAAAAATAATAATTGAGATACATCGTTTTTCTCATATTTTGCGAATAACTTATAGTCCAATAGTTTGAAAAAAACATGTTACTGTGTTAACACTAGCACTTCAAGGGTGACACATCAATTCTAATTGTCATGATCGTTTATCAGAATAATTTAATGCACCATTAATTAAACTTCTACGTACACATTTGTAGTAATGATATAAAACATACATACATATAAAACAAAAATGATAAAACAAAAATAAATTGTAGTCATTTGTGGTTCCGTCATTTTGATGGGAATACAAAATAGTATGTAAATAATGGTCTAGTGTTTTACTGACACATTAAAATTTGTCATTTGGAACCAGTATGTTATTTTTTTTTCTTTTAATACATGTTTGCCCATATTGCAACCTATTTTACCTATAGTATCTCCTTTTGTGTCGAGGACATACTTTTATAACGTTTCAATCTTAATCACTTGTTTAAAACATATCTGGATTCACGTGACCGCAGGAACTGATGAACGCTGCTTCACCTGCCCTATGCAGGGCCAGATTCAGACTTGATAGGGCCCTAAGCTATTTGAGATATGGGGTTCTTTATACGTTTTTATGTTATTGCCAAATACGATTGTTGGATACCTAGAGGATTAAACTGAAATACAATTAATAAGTAGGCCCCTATACTTTCTATGTACATGAGACTGTGGGGACATTTATCTTCAGTCATTGTTGTTTTAATTTTTTAAATTCATTTTTTATCCTCTTCAGCTGAGAATAAGATCTTTCTCCGGAGCAATTTGCAACCATCATACTAAGAAACAATCTAAAAATTGATTATACATTAGGGAATGCTGATTGGACACGATCGTTAAATATTACCCTATACAGATCCTAATGTGTCAGGCTATCATGTTAGCTGAACCGTATGCTTGACTATGTCTAATATAATGATTAAAATGCTTCATTTATCCTACAAGATTCATGTGCGCGGTACGTGACGTTTTGGCGCAGCCGTTTTGGCGCGACCATTTTATTAAAAATATGTATGGCTTGATTTCTTGTTTCGCTTTTATCTGTATTATCAATATCAGCTGATGCAATGCAGAAAGTACTCCATCATAAGTATGCAATATTGAACTTGTGGCCTTTGAAAGTGCTTCCCATCTAGACTATTACAAAGACTTTGGAACTTTTGAATCATCTATCAAGAATGACAGCAGTACTGCCTATCTATGTGTAGATGATGAAAATAAATTATATATTTAACAAACAATTCAAAAAAAAAATAAAATAAAATAAAATTACTGCATCTAAACAACAGTCAACTGCTGTTCTACCAATACGATTCAGGATATGACTGCCACATGGAATATGCATAGCATACTTAATATTCAATATTATTTCTTGCATAGCCTTGTATTTGCTAGACATATTGGTAACATTATCATTTGACTGAAATCTATTTTGCACTCATTTGTAAAATATACCTTACAATAATAGTGATCTGATCAACCTGGGACCTGTATGGAGTGGAATCTACAGATAAACTGAAGAACCCTGCAATTTTTAAATCATCCAAGTTTGAGCCTCTTACTTCATGTGCCATAATTTGGATAAATTCATCACATATTGTATTAGAAAGATAAGATGTGACACCTGATCCTTTATACCCAATTTTTTTTTATATGGCTTGCTAGAAACGGATCAAATTTTTCTATAAGTTCGAGTAATCCAAGGAAATTGCAATTGTGAGGAGATCTAAATAATTGCTTATTTTCTCTTAAAGGTAAACCACGCTCTTCCATAGTAAGCTTAATTATGACTACCAAGACTCATTTTTCGACAACTGCTGTTTATTATTTATATATATAAATAGCTAATTTACCCGGGGTAATAATAACATAGACTCAGCTTTAAATACAATTATATGATGAACTTATTATTGATTAAAATGTAATGGACCAAAACATTTTAGAATTCATTTCAAATTTTTTTTGTTTACTTTCTATTTCAAGCCTAAAAAATTAAGCTAACTACAACTGGACAGCTACTAAAAATGGTAAATCATTTTACAGGCATTTTTGATTTCTTCCCGCAGAGAAATTTAGCATGTAACATATAAACAAATAACAATAAAGCAAAATACATAGAGACAACAATTAATACAAAAACATTCAGAAAACAAAAAAGATGTTTTAATATGTACATGGTGTAACGTACAGAAACACAATTTTTAACAAAGTAAAAACTTTCCAACAAATGCAAGTTTCATTAAAATGTGTATGAAAAAAAAAACATCAATTAAAGTGTCTTTAGAATTTATAATAAAATAAAATAATTAAAATATTGTCATGTATTTATAACGCCCATCGCTCTCTCTCAACGCATGTTTTGTGGGAGGCACTAAGCCTAGACTGTTCTAAGAATCCACTTTTGTGCTGACCTCTAATTCTCGAAATGGCTAGAAATAGTCTATTATTTCTCGTACAGGAGAGTTTATGTTAAAACTATCATTTTTTAATGATACCATTATTTTTACCCCGCTCTCCTCCGCAAGTATTTAAGGTGAAGCCGGCTGGTCCAGCGGTTAGTTCACCGGACTGTCAACCAAAAACCAACGGACAGGTCGCGGGTTCTATCCCTGCCACCGACGGATCCCTGTCGCCCTGCAGGAGTTTTGGGCCTAGTGGACGTAATAATCTTCTATCTAGAAGGGACGTCTGTAATTTTATAAGATAAGGCTAGGCACCCGGTTAGGCAGCCAGTTTTTTGCAGAGTGTTTAAGAGAGTTTTGTAGATATTTCTTTTAAATTTGTTGGATAAATGTTTGTGTTGGCACCATTTTATTATTGCTGTAAATACTACATTTATTGTACATTCTTGCAAATATCACCTGAATTAAATTATCAACAACATGTACATTGAAGTTTCCTCGTCAAGTTACTATTCTACTTTATTGTTTACAATACTATAATATATTTATTTACAACGTCAAGGAAATGAACTGTTAGAACGCAAATCCTGAGTTTGTGCCCAGGACAATAAGGAGAGGTCGTGTAATAAAGAAATATAAATAATAATAGCCAAAGTCTACCCTAGGACGAATGAGAATTATCAACAACATTTACACGGCTCCGACCATAAGGGGATTGTGGTTGTAACAGTTGTATGTAACTAAATGAATCCAGCAGACCGGTAACGCAGCGTTCAACTGTTTATTTTGTCCACTGAATCCAGAGATGTACTTTGACGAGTGAAGAAAAGATATAGATTGAAACGTCAAAAAGTTATGTCAACGACAAAAAAATAAAGATGAGTGACAATATGGGTCATCTTTTATTAATAGAAACCAAATTCCATGCGGGTTTCACATGACAAATGTGACAGCATAACAAAAGACAATTATTGATATATTATATCACTATTTAAAGAAAGGATGCAAATACTTTTTACATATCCATTTCTATAATTCTTATCTGCTATCTTTTGACGCAATTTCTGTGTCAATTAAGTTTGAAAAACTCATTACAGTTAGTTGCTAAACAATTTTGACAATTTAATAATAAAAAAACACATTTTATTCAGTATAATCTCAGTCTAGGTCTATATTAAGTTGAATACATATAGTTATTGGAACATATACATTGCATTGGTACTGAATAAACGTATGAAAGTATGACGTTGAGATTGTACGCAACAATAGGTCTAGCGTCTTTTACGGTATTGCCATTTAGTCACATTCTGATTTAAAGGTCATCTAATAATGAAACAAAAATATAAAATAATAAAAGAACAAATAAACAAATAAAATCGATGCAATAGTTGTAAAAGAAAAATATAATGTATAAAACATATATGTAAATTCGCGGTTTAAAACGTTAGATGTTCTGGTGAAATGTACTTATTGAAATTAAATTATTTCGGGCATTGCTGTTGTCTACACACTTTTCTAGTATACCTATGCCAGAGTCTCGGAAACTTTTAATCGCTGTTACACAGATTCGAAATTTTCGAATGATCCAAACGGAATCGCCTTGCGTCATTACTTTAACACTTTGTGTGAGAATGAGCAAAGCTTTAGTAAATAATTAACTAAAAAGATATCTAAACATACTACTACTCCAAATCGCTTACAGTTACATCTTACCGTTAACAACATTTTGCATAACAAACCTAACAAAAATAATTTGTATATGCTAAAATGTAATAAAATAATTTTTAAAAAAGATCACAAGAAGTGACAACAGTTTAAACTCATTCCGTTTTCCCGTTTGAGCCAGACTATTTTTAAGCCGCTAGAATTTGCTTAGGGTGCCCTTATTTATTCAAATATTTATAAAAGTAAGTGATTTAAATAAAGTAAAAATTAACTTAAACAAACTTAAATCAATATAAACATATTAATTTTGTAACTACACACTTTATGATTATGATGGACTAATTATTAATTTAGATACTATAATTTTAGATAAACGTATATTTATAACGTATATTAATACTAATTTATATTTTCACATATTAACAGCACTCAGTATTAGCCATAGCTCATCCCAATTTACGCTTATTTTGTAGGAGGGGCTAAAAAACTTTATTTTTGTAGTTCAAAGCCATATTAGGCGAGCATTTCTTTTTATTTCAAGAAGCGAGAAAATTCTGGGAATTTTTCTTGCGTGCAGTTAGCAAATTTTGGGAATAGTTCATTATTAACGTACAGTGGAGATCATCTTAAAACAATCATCGTGTATTATGGGAATCGACGAAGTCACTCATAATACCATTGCCCTAGAAAGGCAATATAAAACAATGTCAGAACTACAGCGACAATCAGTCTCATCTGCCATCCTAGTAAGGTAATACTAAAAGTTATCCTCAACAGACTAAAACCTATGGCTGAAGAAGTACTGGAAGAAGACCAGAAGACCAGGCAGAAGCACGATTAAGAATAATTTTAAGTGTCGCTTGCTCATAGAAAAACACATACACTACTAAACGCGAAGTCCATCATAACTTCATCGATTTCAACAATAGCATTTGATCGTGTCAAGCAGGATGGACCATGGCAGGTGATGAAAAGCTACAACATTGAAGAAGGACTGATACAGGCACTCTACAATCAAGCAAGCAGTGCAGTTGAACTAAATAGTTGTTTGGGACTTCCTCAAGATGTCGATTGAAGTCCGACAGGGCTGCATCCTATCGCCAGTTTTATTCAATATATTCCTAGAAAAAAAAATCATGCAAGAATCACTCGATGATTACTATCCATCAATATCCATTGGGGGAAGACTCCTTTGTACTACAAGATTTGCTGATGATATCAACCTGTTGGCCGGGAGCAAGAAAGAGCTACAAGAGCTCACAGTCAACCTTGCAGATAGAGCAAAGGCATACGGAAGGAAAAAAAGTTCAGAAAAGAGTAAAATAATGATCAACACCACATAATATAAGGCCCTCGCGCTGTGGGAAAAGTTAGTTTCTGGGCAAATGGTTTTCTGGACTAGTAGTTTTTATGACGCTTGTGTTAGTTCTATTTTCTTGTGGCAGTACATAATTATTGTATATATATACATATATATATATATATAGGGGAGAGGGGGGCAGGTTGATACGGGGGCAGGTTGACACAAATAGTTTTTTACAGCTATTATACTACGTATGCGCAGAAGAGTTAGTACGGGAAATAGCTTTCTACTTCCCCTACTTTCGATATAAAAATGGCTTCGCTCGTATCAAAATTGATAATACTGTGAGGCAAATTGAAATTTGAGCGACTTTTGAAAAATATTGAATTACTATTACGTAAGAGATTTCACAGAAACGGTAAGTACTTTTATTTTATCATCTTTTTATTAAGGTTAAATGGGGATTCCTGAATTCTTTTATTTAAAATACGATTGTGTTATTTGCGTTTTGTTTTTAATGTAATGGAATTAAAGTAATGTGATGTAGTGGGGCAAGTTGATACATCCGTTTCGGGGCACAATGATACAATATCCGGTTACCTATTTACCCATTTGGAAAAGCATTTAAACATAGAAGAATATTTATTTTTTACAAAAATGTATTTATATTTAATTAGAGTGTTAGGTTCATTGAGTTTAGCTTACATTTAAATCATTTTTATTTATATAGCTTTACTTTTTATGTCTAGCTAGTGTTATTCCTATTTATTAGAACTGGCCCAGGGGTTTAAGTTTAATGCATAGGCCTTATACAGGCATCTAATAAAAAGGTTTAATTAAATACATTACTATTTAACTATTATTTATCATATATTTTTTACAATTATTGCGATTTTAAAATTTAGTTTTACTGTATTAAATTACCAGGGATATTTTTTTTTATTGTTTTTAATTTCAGATGGTGCGAACACTTATTATTTATGTTTCAGTATTACACGAACTCTTCTTATAGTCCTGGGCACAAACTCAGTATTTGTGTTCTAACAGTTTCCTTTACTTGACGTTAGAGTTGTAGATACCTCTTATAGTATCGTAGACAACACAATAGAATAGTAACTTGACGAGGAAGCTTCATTGTAAATGTTGGTAGTTTAATTCAGGTGATATGTTCAATATATACAATATATCTATTATGTACAGTTAGAATAAAATAGTGCAACCCAAGCGTCCTAAAAGGAACATATTTTGAAACTCTCCGTCTTTTAGACAAACAAATCATTAAATACTATTCAAGTGGTGCAAGGGATAGACCCATTAGGGGTGAAAATCATGGTATCATTACAAAACGCATAACAAAACGATAGGAACTTCCCCTATTAAATAATGAGTCGTTCCCAGACCCTGAGAATTTGAGATCTACACATAATCCCAACATTACCTAGAATCTTTTGTTTTCGTACTAAACGTCAAGCGATCGGAAGCCTAAGCCCCGCCCACAAGATCGTGTGTAAGAAGAAAAAGAGGGGGAAAGAAGAATAAACATTGCTGGTTAAGTGAAGGCACTGTCAGACTCACATATTCTGAGTTTGCAACCAGGGGAAAAGCGAGAAAATTTACCGATGAAGATTAAAAAAAAAATATAACGTCAGTCCTATGACGAACGAGAAATATCAGCTACAATGCTCGGACCACTATGACAATATTTATAGCGTATTTATTCTTAATGATGTGGAAAGAAAAAATTAAACTTTAATCGCCTTTATACTAAACTTTTATAGCCCAGTCCACAATATAAAAAATATAATTGAATTATTATTGTTTAACTGAAACCATTTTTGAAATCTAAAAGCAATGAGAGCCATTGAAAAAAAGACTGTTTTCATTAAAAGAAAGGACAATTAAAATAATTTTTAGGTCTATCCCTGGCCTAGAATGGAATGGAGCCCCTGACTCTTTCGTATATTGCCTGCATTTTTACTTACAGAAACCTGAAAGGAAATATGTATGTACTAATTTCTTTACAATCTAAACAACAACGATAATCATTAAAAAAAGTATTGTTATTAGAGTTTTGTTTTTCCTATTTTGTTCAGAAAAATGTGTTAAGGTTATTGTCACAGGACGAACACTGGATCACATACAACTTGAAGTATAACAGAGGCTCCTCTTCAATATAACTGTTTAATCAATGCATGTTAAAGTCACTGGACATTACTATCATACAGTATACACTCTGGTCCTTCTTGAGTTGTTGGTATCAAAGTACAACTTCAAATATGCAGGACTCATTACACGTTTAGCCAGCATGCAATCATATAGCTCAACTGAATAATTCTTATTTTTCTGCGTTGCTATATGCTTTTTATACTCTCTACACTTTCCTTTCATAGTATAGTGCAAGTTAGTACATAATAATAACATGCGCACCTTAATTATTCCTTATCTAACAACATGCGCACTTTCTGTAATATATATTATTAATACTATTATACTATGACAGTTATAAGCTTACATATGGATTCCAAGACACCAACGTATGAGTCAGTGACGATAATGTCTTTACTTACATGAAGCGAGATCGCAAAAGTAAAAGATAATACAGTAAGGTTGTTCGCTTTTAAATTAACCTTATATATTTACAGACGCTCATTCTACATAGAATATTATTACGTCCACTAAGCCCAAAACTCCTACAAGGCGGCAGGGATCGGTCAGAGGATGGGATAGAACCCGCAACGTGACAGTTTTTTGAACTATAATGTTAACTTCTAATCAAATTGTGTGTGTTCTAAGAAGATTTATTGGCTGTGTTTTTTTGTTTTTTTTATGCAAATTTCGATTTTTGATACGTTTTAACTTAAAACGATTTTACTTAGTATTAAATAATAAATATTTAAGCTGTATTGTAAAAAAAATATGTCCATAATAGTAACATCACTATAAAACCATGATGTACTGTATGTGTTGATCACACTCACGGGAACGAAAAGGCTATCAAATGTGTTTTAATAAAATATGTTTTTTTTTAAAAAGTAAACATCTTGTCGTAAACTCACTACAGGCGCCAACCGCTCAGTCTGGTGCCATGGCACTTACTCACAATGGCTCCAGCCTATAAACTACAATTAATCCTGGCTCATTGCGGTGATCACCAATTAATGAAGGAAGTGTGATTGTATTTGTATCTTGCTTTAATTTTTTTTATTTATGAATGTACTTACTCTTTTTTTTACTGTTTTACATGTATCAATATACATATATATACATATAGTTAACGGTCTTTGTATATAATCAAGATGCTTCCATTTACCCCCCTCCCTCTCATGTCTCCACCGTAAATAGTGTAACCGCCCAGCCCCACCCTCGCCAAGACTAGCTCTCCTTTGATCTCCCCTCTTCGCTACAGACAACTGGTCAAGATAAGCAAATTGCGTCTACATGCAAAATTCTTAGAGTAGGCGCAGGTGAGCGGTGGAAACCCCCACTTCCCAAAAACTTTACACCTGTAAACTAACACATACGCAACAACACTCGACCGGGATGGTGGGTATCAAAGAACTTTTGTATTTCCCCGATCGCCCTCCTCTCGCCCTCCCCATTCCCCCCTCCCCCTACAGAAGGCACTTCTTAGTATAGGATAGAATGAATAACTGACATTGGAGCCGAAAGACACAGAAAACGTCGGTCGTGTTTTCGACTGGTCCAATTATACTGATATTCGTTTATTGTTGATAATCTCAGCTATTCATTAATTTATGCCTAAATAAACAGTATTTGAAATTCATCCCGGCATTGAATCAATCTTTTTTATTCTTGTATTTGCAATGTGTAGTATTCGTGTCTTTTAGTAGAATTACTCAAATCAACAGCAACTCGCCAGCCACGTGGGATACGGAAAAAAAATATACATATTAGAAGGCCCAACGTCGCTATGCCATCGCAATAGTCATCCCCTACACGAGCCAAATAACCACGTAGAGTGCCCGCCACGATACAAATTTGTAACAATTTTATAACCAAAAGTTGCAGTGTCGAAATACGTTACAGGGTTTAAAAGTATTGTTGATGTCCTGAATTATTGTTGGACCATCACTTAAAATAATTAGTCTCTCCAGAGTGTATTTGCTACAGTTGCTGAATTATTGTCTATCAAACATTGAAACAGACGACTTCACAATATATATATTTGAACTTGTAATTAAATAAAGGAACTCCTTGTTGCAGCATATGTAATTTATTAATATTATTAACTGGTCACTTCACATCCATGAAAACAAATATAGCTTATAATAGCGACATAATATACATTTTTAATAATAGTCTCTGAGTCTATATTTATGCGTGCGTTCCTTACAAGCTATCGGTGAGAGTGAAGACAGCGTGGACCGTCATGTGATTATGTACTTCCGATATATTTATTAAGACTCTAGGTTTCTCTTTTATTTTATATTCAAAGATGGGTTTTATTTCGAGTTTTTAATTCTTACTTGAGTCACTACCCATATATATTTTTTACTTGCTCCATAGCAAGTATTAAATTTACAAGTGTCAGAGAAACAATTATGAAGCTTTTTATTAACGTTTTGGACAACACATAATATGAACTTAGAAAAACTCCCAAGAAATATAGCCAAGCATTATACTACATTAAATGAGAATCTTACATCGGCTATATCTTCTACATAATAGAGCTACTCGCATTATTTAGGCTGACATTCGAAAATGTGACATAAATTCTCATAAGCTAAGGATATTATTATTAAGTTAGTTAATTAACATGTCCGTCACTATCTATAACTTTGCATTATTTATATAATATGAATTATATTCATAACATTGGCCATAAATTAAAATGTATGTTGTTTGTTTTGTATACCGTATTTCAAGTTGTTTATTTCTCACGTTCCATCCTTTCTCTCTCTCCCCACGCACTTGAGTCGAGCCAGCTTTGATGGGTATCTGGAACAGAGTTGTAAACGAGTATTGATCACAGAACATCCGTGCTTGCTGTGGCGAAGAAAACACGATCATTTCTACACTATGCATGATCTGTAAATGATACTTTACTATGTACAACTTTGCTGCTATCATTTTAAGAAGAAGATGAACTACAGCAGCGTTCGTCGACCTTTAAGCACGCATGCCAAACTTGGCACGTAGATCGATTTTCAATGCAAAGCGGAAGATCTTCCAAAAGTGCAATTCAAGTACCTTCTACAAGAATTTAAGGTTTGCTGATCACTTAACTAGAGTAGTAAAATGTCTAAGATACACATCAATTTCATGTCCACACACTGCGTGGAATATATAAATCAATTTGATTTGGTAAAACTTAACAAAAAAAGACAACAACAATAACTTTATATGTATACGTTGTTTAAAAAAATAGTCATACATGCACGTTTACATTATCATGATAAATATAACGTATTTACACGTCTGATCTGTTTTTGAATAAACACAACTTGTGTCGAGAAAATGTACAGACTCGACAAATGATGAAAACGCAAGACAAAACTTTGCAATGAAAGGCAACAATGTCATCCAGATGTTTGGACTTCAATAATAGCTTTCAGTTCAAGAGCAATGATTCCACTTTCAACCACACATATACTTCATTAAATGTTACTTGCACATTTTTAATTTTTAAATATAAACAATTTGTTCAAATGCAAAATTATCCAAAATGTTTCACAGACTAAATATTCAAAACATATCTATAGCTGGTTTGCGATTAAAAACCAATGAATTAAATCGCTGAGTACAAACGTACTACCAGCTTTGCCATTTTAAATATACAAAGAAACTTGTAAAAAAATCAAAACTACTGTGACAAAAAGTGGGCTTAATACGAAAACTATTATTAAATATTGGCCTTCAGAAAACATTTTAGTTTTAACCTTGAAAACGATTACATGCAAAACAGTAAAAAAAAAAAAAAAATATGTAATTGAAAATTGTATGAATTATGTCCTATTCAATGTTTGTGGGAGAAGTTCTTCGTTCGTAATGGAACAATTTAACTAGTCTGAGGGTACCATTGTTTAAATCAAATACACCTCCCCACTCCCCCCCCCCCCAAAAAAAAAAAAAGATAGGAAATTAAACAAAGACTTCATCAATGAGAGTAGTAATTATTGTCATTGAAATTGTAGATTCACCAACTCAAAACATTGTCAAAGATTAAAGATGAATAAAGAACTTAATAACATGATCAGTGTTACAATATTTTCAGCGTAGTTTAAAGAGATATTTAGCTTATAAGTAGTTTAGCCTCTAATTTGTCTATAGTTTATATTTATCTCGTTCCAGTAAGTAGAGAAACCAAAATGAAAGTTTTTTTTAAACGTGGTTATCTAGTAATTGTGACTCTTTAGAGGAATAATGACATATCAAGTCAAATGAGTGGCTTGAAACACAAACGAATCAATAGTTTAATGCCATTAGAGAATGCCTAGTAGTTTTATAGAATTAAACTTTCACGAGTCTTTCATTACCTGGTAAAATATTGTATAAACTTTTTATAAATATACATCATATACTAGAACGAAAAAAATATAATTATATATTTGATCTTAAAATGAAAGCAAATAGATGAAATGATAAATAAAGTCATATACTAGCTATATCTTTACACAAAGTTGTAATACTTCTTTATTAGTAGAACGTATGCTCAAGCTCTCAACAATGTCTGAAAATACATCAAATAATCATATGATAGAAACACAACATAACTATGACTTTCTGGCTGCTGATACCTTTACTATACTTTTGCAAATCGTAAACATCGTCTTAGGAACTTTGACAGCCGCTGGAATTATAATTAATATTGTCAACATTATTGTGTTTTACAAGCAGGGACTGAATACTTCTACAAACATATCACTGACTGCAGTTTCTATTGCAGATGTTATTACTTTATTTCTTACGTCGATCGGTATGTTATCCGCTTTCCCAGTGATTGTAACAATGGCTGAAAATGTCTTCGTTCCAATAGAAATTGCTATTTTTTTATTGTTTCCTCGTAGAATATTTGTTCCAATAAAATCTTGGATCAACGTTTTCATGACAGCTGAAAGATGTCTTTGTATCGCTTTACCGTTGAAAATCAAACAGATCATAACCCCAAGAAGAACTGTTATAGCTATAGTAGCGATCTATGTCTTAAATTTACCTCCAGGTATTGTGGAGTATTCTGAAATATACTTGGATTGGAAATTGTATCCTGGTCTAAACAAGACATTGATTGGATTGCTATATCGCCATGACAGAATCTCTGTTGAATTTCCTATTTACTTGACACTATTTGTCATGCTAATAACATCATTTCCTATTGCCATTCTTTTCACATCGATTTTAATATGGAAACTTCTTATAATGTCTAAATGGAGGAAAAAAATAGTTAACAAGAACGCCCAAAACAGTCTTTCCAACCAGGCGTCTTTAAGAGACAGAAAAGTGATCATGCTTGTTGTGGTCGTTGCCAGTTTTTTAATGCTCACTTTATCACCCAAGTTGGCATTTGACTCACTGACGTATACTGTAAGTGAATTTAATATCAATGGAAAATACTCTCAACTTTTCCTCTTACTAGGAGCGCTCGACTTTTTGTTTGACACTTTCAACTCAACGTTTCATTTTTTTATTTACTACAACATGAGTTCAAATTTTAGGCAAACATTTCAAAAGGTTTTAATACAACCGTTGAGGCGATGCAAATTATAAGACAAATGACATCGTAATTTATTTCATTGTTTTTTGCTTTTATTCTTTTTTTTCTACAATACAGTACTAATAAATGTTATCATTCGCTTATATAAATACTACACGGCCAGAATACGATCACAATTATTAGGGTTCTTTTTTGTGTGTTAGTTTAATTGCTTATAAAGAAAAACAAAACAGGATCAACTAATGAAGAAGATGCCTAAAACTTAATGTTATATTGACCCAATTCCATTATCTAACTAATCGACAGCCTCGATGACCTTGCTTTTATTGCAGAAATATTGAATACGTCGTTGACTACCGGCATAATACCACAGTCTTTCGAGCATGCCGTGCGCATGTCAAACGCTTCTTAAAAAGTCATATCAGGATGTTGAGTGCCTAAAGAAGTACCAGCCAGTTTACAACCGTTTATTCCTATCAAAGGTCCTAGAGAATATCGTGTTGACACAGTTGTTGATTCACTTAAGGCATCAGTGCCTCTTGGAACAGTTCCAGTTAGCTTACCGGAAGTGCCACATCATAGAGACGGCATTGTCAGGGTAATCAACGACCTACTTAGTGCGTCTGAATTTGACCAAGTGTAAATTTAAGCAGAGCTCGATTGTCGCCTGCATTTGATGCGCTTGATAATGAAATTATTATTGGGAGATGTCAAATACGGTCCGTTGCTCGGGATGTGTTTGCAAAGTGTCATCATTAATGGGTTTCTCTCAGCAAGATCGACTATGCAATATAAAGTACGACATGGATCAGTTCTAGGCCAAGTACTCTTTACACTTTACACCCATCCGATTGGCGATGCTATGTGGACATTCAATATTTCATACCACTTCTACGCGGATTATTCGCAATCGCCTGATTCTGCCGTTCCCGCTAAAGTCCCTTGTATAGCAGCTAATCTCAGTTCCGCTTTTGTTGTGTCTATTCCCGGATGACAGGAAACCGACTAAAGATTAACGAGGATAAGACGGAGATAATTCGAATCGAAACCATATTAAAATAGCTAACGTTAAGGGTTTGGATTCACTGATGATCTTAAACTGCCGTATACCCTTTGCAGAAAATGTAAAATATAAACATGGGTGTCATTCTAGATTCACAGTTATCGTTTTGTCAAGGGCAACAAATTGGTCTTCTGGGAACCAGATTAGTCTTCTGTGTAGCAGACAGGTCTTCTGCGCTGCAGATTCATCCTATTTATTACATACATGGCGGCTGAATAAATACATTGAGTGCACTATATCATCGTCGTCGTCTATTTAAGTAATAGCATGTTGAATTGAGTCAAGTTTGTGACAGATGTTAAGAATACAATTCAAATGTATACTAGAAGTAGTCTAATAATGTAATACTGTTTTATACTTTATTTAATTATGTATTTAAATTTATTTAAAAAAAATAAGACCACACAGGAAAAAACGGCAAAGTCACATTTTTTTTTTACATTTCTTAAATTAATTATCGCCTACTCACTTTTGGTGTTAAAAACGGATTCCTCATAACTAATCTTGTAGCCGTTGTATATTTCTAAAAGACAAGAACTAGCTGTCGATATCGATATCAATTGTCAAACAGCACCAAAAGCATGGTTTTTATTTACGAAAATGGCGGTAAAATTTACCGGAAGTTCACGAATATAGCAAATTAAAAGGTCACACCTAATTAAGACTTGTCAATGGGCTAAACTACTTTTTAAGTGAAAAAAACGGCAAAATTTATAGGAAAAAAAGAGAAGAAAAAAACATGTACAATGTAAAAAGTGGCATAGTACATTGTTAATAATGAAAATAAAAGCAGTCCCTTATGTCATGTGATATTTAACGTCACGTGATTCCAGAATCCAATGGAAGGCAACGCTGACGAAAACAACATTAAAGATGGCGGATGGTGGTGAACGCGTTGAAATTACGAATAGACACAAGAAAAAAAAATAGTTGGAAGATTAAAAGAAAAACTAAGAAAACAAAAACAACCAAATCACACAACAGGGACAGACTGCAAATATGCAAAATTTAAGTGTTTTGAAATTGTAACATAATTTTTTGACAGTTTGGAACATGATGAAACTAATGATGATCCACTAGATGACCTTTCAGATAGTTAAATGAAATAAAAGAATTGCGGTGGTTCTTTACTTACCGTACTTGTATTAAAACTAAACTAGTTCTTCATTTGTGTGTGTATTATTTGATGTTTTTTGTGTATATAAAGTAACAGATTTTTTTCTTGTTGTTTTTTCTTTTTCATTTTCTTTGTGTATTATTGTTGTTATCTTTGTGTATTACTTGTTGATTTGTTGGTGTATTTTTCGTTGTTTTGTTTGTGTATTATTTGTTGTTTTGTTTGTGTATTTTTCGTTGTTTTGTTTGTGTATTATTTGTTGTTTTGTTTGTGTATTATATGTTGTTTTGTTTGTGTATTATTTGTTGTTTTGTTTGTGTATTATTTGTTGTTTTGTTTGTGTATTTTTCGTTGTTTTGTTTGTGTATTATTTGTTGTTTTGTTTGTGTATTATATGTTGTTTTGTTTGTGTATTATTTGTTGTTTTGTTTGTGTATTATTTGTTGTTTTGTTTGTGTATTATTTGTTGTTTTGTTTGTGTATTATTTGTTGTTTTGTTTGTGTATTATTTGTTGTTTTGTTTGTGTATTATTTGTTGTTTTGTTTGTGTATTATTTGTTGTTTTGTTGGTGTATTATTTGTTGTTTTGTTTGTGTATTATTTGTTGTTTTGTTTGTGTATTATTTGTTGTTTTGTTTGTGTATTGTTTGTTGTTTTGTTTGTGTATTATTTGTTGTTTTGTTTGTGTATTATTTGTTGTTTTGTTTGTGTATTATTTGTTGTTTTGTTTGTGTATTATTTGTTGTTTTGTTTGTGTATTATTTGTTGTTTTGTTTGTGTATTATTTGTTGTTTTTGTGTGTGTATTATTTGATGTTTTGTTTGTGTATTATTTGTTGGTTTGTTTGTGTACTATTGTTGTTTAGTTTGTGTATATTTGTTGCTAAGTTTGTATTTGTATTGAGTCTGTTTTCTAACTATAGGCCTAACTATTAAACTATACTATTACCTCAGACAAAGTAAACTTATTAAACAACTAAGAAGTAAGGTGAAAATAATTTCCTAACATTAAAACTATTATTGATACTGCTTTTGTAAAAGTATCATAAAAAGAAAAAAAAAAATTTAGAGCACTGTATTTATTAAATTATACCTGGGTCATGGGTTTGAACCCTGGTTATGACTAGGATTAGTTTCAACGACGTGAGGGTTTCACTGAGTCTACCAGCCTAGCTCTGATGGGTTTCTGACATTAGTTAGGGTAAGGTAAAGGCGGATGGGCATTGTTCTGGCCACACAATCCTCTAGTAAGCAGTGGCCAAAAAAACTGATAAACACTGCTCAAACGACACTATGTTCAATTTTTTTTCCAATATGTGGTTTACTATCTTATTTATAAAATGAGTCTATTAAGTCTTTAGTTGAATTTAATAACTAACACAATGGAAATAAACGGCATAGTCTTTACAAATTTTTTTTAGAGCTTTCTTAATATACAAGGTCTAATCAATATGTAAACATAATTAGATTACTAAATGGACACTTTTTAAACAAAAATCATAAAAGTGACACTTTAAGTCACATTTACTATTATCAATGGTTTCAATCTTTAAAAATTGAATAACTTTAAACTACAAAAGTGTGACTCTGCCGTTTTTTTACTATGTGGTTGCTAGTATGCACTAACATGGTCAAAGGGAAATGACTCAGTAAATAGTCAATAGTCAATAGTATAGTACAAGAGTTATGGGGACTGGGAAGAATGTGAATATCACAAATCTAGTTGGTTCTACTGCGTCGTAGCTATACAAAGCATGCTTTCCACGTTTTACATGTCTGAGTCTGATCACGGGGTTTTAGATGTCTCAGTCTGATCACGGGGGGTAAAGGACCGGAGAATGGTCAGTTGAATTGAATATCCAGCAGCGTTTAGACGTATACGCTAGACTCGGAATTATATCACATTTTATCAGAATACTATTTCATTCTTGGACTTATATTATATTATATGATTGTTGGATGTACTGTGAATAATGTATTGTGAGTATTAATAAATAGATATATATATTGCTGCAAAGATTTGAATTATCAAGTGTGTTAAACATACTGTGAAAATAGTATTAAAGAAACATTTAACTCAACTCAAGCAACTCAATCAACTCATGATTCTATTAGCCTACGAAGAACAATAATAATTAAAATAGAATCAATAACAGTGGTGGCAGCGATAAACGGTAACGGTAAGCGGCAGCGGTGAACGGCAGCGGTGTACGGCAAATACTAAACTACAACATAATGAAATGCTTCCACAAAACCAAATCTTAGAAGGTAAAGTCTGATTTTCAAATTGTCAACTCTCTCATGCAAACTATTCAGCAAACTATTCAACCAGTCAACCTGGTCATAAAATCGTTAGAGAGAACGCTAAAACATCTCTCAGAAAATATATGATTTGCTGGTGGATGGCAGAATTTAATGGACGATTTCTAAAGATATTAATCAAGATGTAATCAACACTGTATAAAGCCATATTCAGGGTAACAGGAAACAGAGACACTGCAGCAAGACTTGTAAAAGTCAGTAGATACATAGGCGGCACAACAGGCAACAAAAAGGTGGGTGCACGTGGCGCTCTACATCTCAACCCACATTACATTTTTCAAAGGTGCCGACGCTGGAATTAATAAATTTTTTTCAAGATTATATTTGGATTACGTGGAACGTCGAGAGCTGTCGTATGAATTTCTTTGTGATCAATCGTTGATCATGAAAAATTGAATTATCACGCATGAAACATTTTTAAACAAAACAGCTTCTGAATCGAGACTCTGTAATATTTTACAATACGCTATGAAGTGAAGCAATGACGTCACACAAGATGGCGGACACTAGATAAACAAGATGGCGGACACTAGTTCAACTAGAGGTCAACACGTGTGTGTGTGAGATCCGAAGGTAACAAGGCAATCATCAACGCATAGTATTCACTTAGTCATACTTTGTGGAATACCAAGACCTTATTGAAGACAGATTGTACTCTAACGTACATTAATTCAAGAGATTCGTTTACATTATGCGAATTATAGCTATCTCGCTATACAGTAAAGTTAATTTGAATTAATGTGATGGAGATTGTGTTAATTAATTTAAATCATTCGTACCTGGATTAACGTCATGAAGTATGTGTTAGTTAAAATTTAAGCTACTATTAGACCATTCACTTGGATCAAATGGATTAACTTCATCGTCAAGAAGATTCATTGTGTTACTTAAATACTATTTAAGTTTGATATAATTAACATTTATTTTAATATTATACATGTTAAATGATTCTTTGATAGGGTAATTTCTGTTAGCTGTATTGACTTGTTTGTTTTTGTTCAAATATTGAAGTAAAATTATTGTCTTTGTCAATGTTGATAAATATTGTGATTCTAGTGTGAACATTTCCTCTATCACTGTTGTCCATGCAGCATTTGTGTCCTTAATTAAGATTGTGTTGTGTTTCATTTACTTTAGTTATACATAATTGTTGTGTTGTGTTTAATTTATTTTAGTTATACATAATTGTTGTTTTGTTTTGTTTTTTAAATATAATTAATATTATTGGTTCAAGATAACCACTATTATTTCTGATAGATTCTTGATAGTAACAATAACTATCAATTGTTTATAAATATAATTTATGCAAAGGTAAATATTTATGTACACACTATAGAAAATAGTAAATAAGGCATTTTTACAAATATAATAATTGACAATAGTCAACATTTACATACAAGTAAAGTAAATTGAAAAATAAGAAGAGAAAATAATTTATCAATCAAAATATTATGCTTTGCATTGTTCCAATTCCAAAATGCTTTCAATTATAATAGCATAGTGAATAGAAATAATAGTATTGCAATTGTTTAGCTTCAACTTAATAATACATGGTCTACATAATAATTATAAGAATTACATTGTGAATGTACACTCTATAAATAATAATAAATAATAGCATTGTCCTGTACAAAATAATAATTTATTGTTAATGATCAGGAATTAAATATGGATGTAAAAGTTAAATTAATGTATGAAGAAGCTAAAGCTTTAGCTAAGGAATTTGAAATAACAGAAAAAAAAGAATTGCAAGAATTTATAGAAAAGAAAGTAAAAGAGTTAAAAAAGGAATTATCTGATAAAGAAAGAGATGAGCGTACAGAAAGTAGGTCACATGAACTTAAACAAAAAGAATTAGACAATGAACTTAAACAAAAAGAATTAGAATTAGAACTTAAACAAAAAGAAATACAATTAGAATTAGAACTTAAACAAAAAGAAATACAATTAAAACTAGACCATGAATTAGAACTAGCTAAATTGCAACAAAATAAGGTTGAGCATTCAACTAATTCATCTAATAAACATGGCGTTAGATTTAAAATGCCACCATTTGATGGAAAAGAAAAAATTTTAGATTTTTTAACTCTCTTTGAAACAACATGTAAAGGGTATAACATTCCGCAATCGGAATGGTATATTCATTTAATTCCTCAATTGAAAGACAAAGGAAGGGAAGCATTAGCTCATATTGATAAAGAGATTACTGATTACACAATAATTAGAGAACAGTTGATAAAATTTTTTATCCATTCAGAGGACTATTATAGACAAAAATTTCATTCTTTTTTATTAACTGATAAAATAGAACCAAGAGCTTTTGTCTCTGAAGTTAAATCATTCTTATTAACTTGGTTAGAACTAATCAAAATAGACACAAAAAATCCCAATGAAATTATTGAGATGGTAGTAGTAGATAAAGTGTTACAAATGGCTTCCAAACCTTTGTTTACACATATTATGGAGAGGAAAGTAAGAAATATTGAAAATTTAATAGATGCTATCTCCAATTTTAAAGATAGTAATCCCAATGTAGAACTTACTAAACAGACTCAAACAGTAAATACCATGCAAAATAGAAGACATAGGAGCTATTCACCTCCTAGAACAAATAGTCAATATGGTAGAAGACAAAACTATGGTAATGAAACAAATACAAACAGACAAAATCTTAGATGTCACTTTTGTAATCGTTATGGACATATAGACAGATTTTGTGGTTTCAGAATAAAATATGTAAGTAACAGGTATAGACAAAATGAAAATAGCCAAAATAATCAAAATTTTCAAAACAAAAACTTTCCAAGACAGAATTTTCCACAAGGAAATCAAAATCAAAATTTTACAAGACAGAATTTTCCACAAGGAAATCAAAATCAAAACTTTACGAGACGGAATTTTCCACAAGGAAATTCTACAAATCAGCATGTTACCAATCAAAATTCTGAAAATCAAAATTTTCAGAATAGAAATAAAGGCAATACAAATAATCCCACTACTCACAGAAACAATGTAATATTTGAGAATAAAGGTCAACTGATCTTATTCCCTGCATATGTTGAGGGAATACGTACCTATTGTCTAAGGGATACTGGTTCATCTCTCACCTGTGTAGATGAGAGAATTATTCCTCCTCATAAAGCCAAAAATATCTTAAGGATAGAAACAATTAAACTAGGTAATGGATCTATGGTTAGTTGTCCAATCACTACCATACAAATTGATACTCCTTGGCTTACAGGATATACTGAAGCAGCCATTTTAAAAAATTGTGTTGCTCCCCTAATAATAGGTAATACATATGGAGTCAAACAGGACAATAGTTTTGAAATATTTCAACAATGGATGGATCTTAAATCCACAGATTTAAACTTAAAACCTGTAATTTTGTTAGAAAATAATCAACTGGGAGATTTATCACAAGATGAATTCGGCCCTGCCTTGCAAACTGTCAGTTTTTTACAAACACTAGGCAAGTCAGACAGTAGCATTATTAATGACACACCTAATATAGATATACCTATAAACAAAGTGAAAGAAAATCTAATGCCTAAATGGAATGGTACAGAGAAATTGAATCAATATATTGAAAGGTTTGAAGAACAATGTGAAATAAATAATATACCTAAACAATTGCATGCCATATCACTGTGCAAACATTTAGAAAATCACAAAGCAATATACAATATTGCAGAGAAAGAAATCAATGACTTTCAAACATTGAAAACAAACATTTTAGCATATATTGATACTACTCAAAAGAAAACTGAAACACAAATGAAAAAACGTGAACAGATTAGCTTAAATAGTATGCCTTTTGATGAACAAACTTTGAAAAATGAACAAAAACAAGATGAGTATATAAACAAAATTGTGTCACAACTTGGTAAAGAAAATTTTAAACAAGGACAAATGAAATTAATTAATGGAATTCTTTGTAGGATAGAAACAAAATCTGATATAACTCAAATAGTTGTGCCAAAATCTTTGACAGTGCAAATAATGAAAATTTCGCATGATAATGCATTAGCAGGTCACTTAAGTACAAAAAAAACTTGTAACAAAATCAAAAACAACTTCTGGTGGCCTAATTTAGAAAAGGATTTGAAAACGTTCATAAAAAGTTGTTCAACATGTCTGATACATAATCAGAAAAATTCAAAACATAAAGCACCTTTACAAAAAACAGATACTGTAGACAAACCTTTTGTAAAGATAGCCATTGATATTATTGGACCTATGAAAGAAGCTAGGAATTCAAAAGCAAAATTTGCATTAACACTCATAGATATGGGTAGTAGATGGGTGGAAGTAATCCCTCTAAGAGAAATAACCGCAGATAGAGTATGTAACTCACTATTGCCAATATTCTGCAGATTTGGATTTCCTAAAACTATATTAAGTGATAATGGTACCCAATTCAAATCCAAATTGACTCAAGCTTTTACTAAAATGCTCAACATAACACAAATTTTTAGTTCAATCTACCACCCAGAGTCAAATGGTATGGTTGAAAGGGCAAATCAAACTATAAAACAAATGTTAGCTAAGGTTTGCGAAGAACACCCTTATGAATGGGATGAATTCCTACCAGCCATTCTCTTTGCTTATAGACAGGCAAAGCATGAAAGCACTGGTTACTCACCTTTTGAGTTAATCTTTGGTAGAAATGCCAATGGTCCATTAGAGAATTTTAAAGCAGAATTACTAAAAACCAAAGAAACAAAAATGTCACCTTTTGATCTAATAAATAAGACAGAAAAACATATGCAAACAGCATATCAATTTGCTGTGGAAAAAAACCAAGAAATTAAAGAAAAAACCATACTTAGAGAAAACATGAATAAAAACTTAAGAAAGTTAGATATAGGAAACAAAGTACTTGTATATCTACCCATTGGTTCTGGTAATACCATGCAATGGAAAGGTCCTTATGACATTATACATAAATTGTCAGATGTTACATATAAAATTGACATAAATGGTAGTGAAAAAATTGTTCACATCAACAATTTAAGACATTATGAAGAAAGCAATATAGTTGATACTACATCAAAAACTAATGACAAAATAGAAAACAACAATGTTATCATCGTTGAAGATGAAAATATTAAAGACATTCCAAGTAATGTTAACTACTTGTGTGGCATGACCGCAAATACAACTAATGAATTAGAGCAAATTAATTTAGATCATATTCAAAGTGTAGAAACTAAAAATAAAATTGTGAAAATATTACACAAATTTAAAGATACAATCACAGAAACACCTGGTTTGACTAATGTCATTGAACATACAATAGAATTAACTGACAAAAAAGAGTTTAGATCAAAAGCTTATAGAATTCCACAAATGCTAGTTGACAAAGTGGATAAAGAATTGGACCAATTAATTGAAAATAAGATTATAAACAAATCTATGTCCCAATACTCTTCACCAATGGTAATAGTAAGAAAAAAAAAAATGGTTCAATTAGACTTTGCTGTGACTATCGCAAATTAAATAAAATCACAAAAATTGATCAAGAAGGGTTACCTAACATAGACAATATCATCAATACTATGGCAACTGGGAAAATATTTTCCACTATAGACTTGACCAGAGGTTTTTGGCAAGTACCTCTAGATAAAAATTCTAAAGATTACGCAGCTTTTATCACACATAGAGGTGTGTTTAACTGGAATGTAATGCCATTTGGTCTCATAAATAGTACTGCAACTTTCACTAAATTAATGAGAAAAATTCTTCCTCAAAGAAACAACATAATTCACTATGTGGATGATGTGTGTATATATACAGAAACTTGGGATGAACACTTGACTATTTTAGAAGAAGTCTTACAAATACTAAAAGATAACAATTTAACTGTATCCCCAACTAAATTAAAGATAGGACAAACAGAAATTGAATTCCTGGGACATACATTTTCTAATGGCCAAGTCAAGCCAACAGAACAATTACACAAAAAGATCTTAGAAATAAAGACACCTAAAACTAAGAAAGAAGTTAGAGCACTCTTAGGTTTATTCAATTATTACAGCAAGTTTATTCCAAAATACAGTCAAATAGTTAGACCTATCATAGATCTTACAAAAAAATTTCAACCAAATTATGTAAATTGGAATAATGAATGTGAACAATCATTCAGACAACTAGTTAATGAGTTTTCTAAAGAACCAATTCTGGAAACTATTCAGAAAAATGATGAAATTATTTTAGCCTGTGATGCATCAAAAATAGGACTAGGTGCTTGTATTTTTAAGAAAGTAATGATAGATTCAGAAATGGTGTACAAACCAGCATTCTATATAAGCCGTGCATTAACTAATAGTGAAAAAAATTTCAGTATATTGGAATTGGAAGGTTTATGCATAGCTTATGCTGTATTGAAATTTCAATACTATTTGTTAGGACGTAAGTTTACAATTCTCACAGATCACAAACCATTAGTAAATTTTAATGTGTCAAATGTAAATAACAAACGCATAAACAAATATGCATTATTACTATCTGATTATCAGTTTCAGATCAAAAGCATAGTTGGAAAAGATAATCATTTGCCAGATGTGTTATCAAGATTATCCATTTATATCCCAGATATTGAATAGACAATACTGAAAGATAATTGTCTAGGACTAATGTAAAACTTGAGACTTCAGATTTTTGATCTCATAGTTAATAAGATGGTGTATAACTTCTGTAAGACACCGATGTAAATTGTTTTTATGATGATTATTTATGTTTTTTGTACTATGATTACATGAATATTACATGACTTAATTAGATATGTTAACTATTGATATGCAACTAAACATTTCATTGATTTTTTAACAATAATTTATGTTCCCTATATATATATATTATGCAAAAATAATAATGAATTATTATTTTTTTCCGGGAGGGGTGAGTAATGCTAGTATGCACTAACATGGTCAAAGGGAAATGACTCAGTAAATAGTCAATAGTCAATAGTATAGTACAAGAGTTATGGGGACTGGGAAGAATGTGAATATCACAAATCTAGTTGGTTCTACTGCGTCGTAGCTATACAAAGCATGCTTTCCACGTTTTACATGTCTGAGTCTGATCACGGGGTTTTAGATGTCTCAGTCTGATCACGGGGGGTAAAGGACCGGAGAATGGTCAGTTGAATTGAATATCCAGCAGCGTTTAGACGTATACGCTAGACTCGGAATTATATCACATTTTATCAGAATACTATTTCATTCTTGGACTTATATTATATTATATGATTGTTGGATGTACTGTGAATAATGTATTGTGAGTATTAATAAATAGATATATATATTGCTGCAAAGATTTGAATTATCAAGTGTGTTAAACATACTGTGAAAATAGTATTAAAGAAACATTTAACTCAACTCAAGCAACTCAATCAACTCATGATTCTATTAGCCTACGAAGAACAATAATAATTAAAATAGAATCAATAACAGTGGTCTTCGTATATTTATGTATATATAAATGTACAATGTGGTTTTAAAACTAGTTAATATGGACAAACAACATATCATTCCTACTCAACTTGCTTCAAATGTAAAAGGTTCCATAATATATTCACAAACAAATCCAACAAAATGTTTTTCTATTATTTAGCAAATAAAACACTAAAAAACTTAATTTTAGGTCACGGTATCATTTGTTGCTGGCGTCCTTAAAAATAGACAGATGGTTTTAACACTTCAGTGTAATTATTATTATTGTTTTAAACTAAATATCTATGTTTATGCTTTCTACGAACATTAATTAACAAAGTTATGCTAAAGCTAAAGTCAATTTTATCATTTTCATAAAAAAATAATAACTTTTTTTAGACTTGACTTTTTTTCCGCATTTTTTTTCAAACTCACGACATAAATTTGTTTCGAGCGCAAAAAAAAACAACAACTAAAAGCAGACAAATGAAGATAATAATTAGATAGATCATTATCGGTTCTTAACATTCAATGAAACAATTGCAAACTATTAACTTAATGTTATGTCTTAAATCGCATTTTACGAAGTGTCCTTAAATAAGGATGCCAGCAAAATATGGGTTAAGACTGTCAACATTTACTTATAAATATCAAGCCAATCAACTACTTACATTGTCAAACCATTTTCAAGCTGAGCATGCTTGCATTAGCATGGAGTGAGGCGCGATATAAATGACCAATTATTAATTATTATTATTATTTCATTTATTAAATATTATTTAATGACAAGTCTGACATGCTGGCAAGTTTAGATTTCTGATAATGTTAAGTAATAGAACTATATGTCAGCATAACACAATTCACCAAAACGTAGACCAATTAGTAAAACAATAAATAGGTATTGGGCTGCTAACTCAATCTAAAATAGTTGATGACGGACCACAATTAAATAATAACATGAATCACTCAATACTATACGTTGATTAACAATTTACTAATTAGTGAACAAAAACTAAACAATAATTTATGTATATCATGTATTTATCGATTAGTCTATTCCTAATGGTGTTAATGAGTTCTCTTGAGGGACATGCTGTTTTCAACACCTCTGCATTAGATTTCTTTTCAGTCCATGATATTCTCATCATCCTTCTTAGAAACCACATTTCTACTGCCTCCAATCTTTTCCTTGTTTCATTATCAATAATCCAACATTCACATCCATATAGAAGAACAGACCAAACATACCCCTTCAGTATGCGCATTTTGGTACATATTCTGATATTCCTGTTTTTCATGATACTGCTTAAGCTCATGAAGCTGTTTTTAGCTATTGCGATTCTTCTCTTTATGTCTTTGTTGCATTTGCCTTCCTGTGTTATTGTATAGCCTAGATACTGGAAAGAAATGATTTGCTTGATGTTTTCACCTTCACTGGATAAAGAGCATCTTGGAGGTTGTGTTTTCTTAGAGATTACCATTACTTCGGTCTTACTGAGATTGAGTGTTTATCCTTTAAGTCGGCTCTCTTCTACCACCTTATTTAGAATAGTTTGCAGGGCACTTTCTGATTCTGCTATTAGTACTGTGTCATCTGCATATCTCAGATTATTTATATTATTTCCTCCAACTTTAATACCATCTAGGT
Source organism: Anisus vortex (assembly GCA_949126835.1). Classification (NCBI taxonomy): domain Eukaryota; kingdom Metazoa; phylum Mollusca; class Gastropoda; family Planorbidae; genus Anisus; species Anisus vortex. The sequence continues at coordinate 18,083,205 of OX421500.1, forward strand.
GTTCGATATTCCGGAGTATTATTTCACTGTAGATGTTGAAGAGGTCTGGTGATAAAACACATCCCTGTCTTACTCCTCTCTTTATTGGTTTGAATGCACTTAACTCCCCTTCATATCTAATGGCAACTACTTGCTCCCAGTATAGATTTCTTATTATTCTGAGGTCTTTACCATCTATGTCCAGATCTTGTAATATATTAAATAGATCTAGATGTTTAACTTTGTCAAATGCCTTAGAATAATCTATAAAGCATAGATACAGGTCTTTTTGCATCTGGATGCATCTTTCAATTAACATAGATAAGGTGAAAATAGCATTTCTTGTGCTTTTATCTGCAACGAATCCAAACTGGGTTTCTGAAATTTCCGGACGGATTTTACTTCTTATTCTTTCCATGATTATTCTGAGGAGTATTTTTGTGACATGATTCATTAAGCTAATAGTTATGTGTGATTCACACTCTGTTGCTCAAGGTTTCTTGGGTATTGTATTCATTTAGACAGATTAAATTTCTAGGACACTATAGGAAAAATGGTATAGAAAGACTGGCTTTGTGTGGGAAAATATATGGTAAGAGAGACAGAGGAAGACAAAGGCTAACATATGTAGAAAGCCTTGACGAATGGGCCACGAACAACAACATAAGTAATAATAACTTTCTGCAAAAAGCTAACAACAGGAAAGAATGGAGAGTCATGACCGCCGATGTCTGTTCCAGACCTGGCACATAAAGAAGAAGAAGAAGATCGATTAGTAAAAAAAAAATGAATTAAAAAAAAAAAAATGATGTTAATGATTGAAAACTATAGTAATAGTTGAACTGATTTTCTGTTATGATTGATTTATAAAGTTTTACTTAAAATATTTAATGTTTTAATATGTAGGTAAAGGAAGATAACTGTGGTGATACTAAGTCAACTAAAAAAAAGTCCTAAGTTATGCCCCTAACTTAAGTAATAACTACTAAACGGAAATGTTGGATAATTTGTGAGATGTACTCAATATAAAAGTATTTTTGTATTAAGCATGAAAGTAGTGATTTGAGATGGTGCATTGGGAACATGATTTTAAGAGTAAAGTCAGTTAACTTCTTGAGGCTAGAAAGAAATTGCATGTATGGATCTCGTTGTATTTCTCATAAAAGTTGGACTTATACAGGGTGGGCCATTAAAATATTACCACTTTTTAATCTTACACATGTTTTCAAAATTTAAACGGTAAATGTCATAATTATGAGGCTTGGTATGGTATTCTGCCTATTATAATCTCCATTGAGGTGGAAATGTGCTACATCGCTGAAGAAACTCAGGTCCAACAAAACAGGTTGATCTTCAATGCGTTGACTGATGTTTCTACAAAAGGTTAGTCTCTCTTCTCTATTAGCTGCTAACTGAGCCTGCAAAATGTGAATTATGTACGGAAAAAGATGATGGTCTGTGATCATTATGAGTCTAATGGTGGTCACAAGTCCTGTTTCCCTGAACTTTTGCAGAAGACGTCTGATTTCTTCCCGGAACGTCAATTGTGAATCATTGCTGAATGTGGGTTATCGATTTTAATTCCAAATATGTATCCACGATCTTCACTATCTACTCTACAGTATATTTGTTTCGATCCATTGGGGTGAGAATTCAGTGTTTCGTTGTTAATATTCTTGAAAACGACACAATAATCTTTGTATTTTTTTATAATTATAAGAATATAAAAAGTGGTAACATTTTATTGGCCCACCCTGTATATATTATATTATATTTCAATGGTTTAATGTGTGATTATTACTGATGTGAATATATGAAGTTAATAAAGTGATATTGAGGCATTAGTCGAATAATGAAAAGCAACGTATTTAATTATGTTTTTAATGAAGTACTAAAAAAGAAATACTTAGAAACGTCCAAATCATCCAGAACTAAAGTTTAACTCATGAATCGTTCTACACGTAGTGCACTAGCACCGAATCATAAGCCAAAGGGTTGACAAAAAGGTCTGAAGTAAGAATTAATGTAAAAGAGGAAAGTAAAACAAAAGTAGAGCGACAAGGAGAAAAATTCAGAGGTAGAATTTCGGTTTATGTCAAATTTTCACTTCGCTTTATCATATTTGTTTAAGTTAATAAATGTACCTTAACATATTTATTTAGACTGTGGCGAAATTGCCCTTTCTATAATTGACTGAATTTAAATGTTAAGTGTGTTTGTTTATATGATTTATAACACAAACTTAGCATCGTGTACGACATAATTATGTTTATTGATGATCCATCTTCCGGAACATTGTGAACGACTGCCAATCTTCAACAAAGCCTATTTCTACGTCCCATATTTTGATTTAATGTTATAGAGATCCTTATGTAGAGTGATTAGAAGGCAGTGAAGACATTTTTGAGAATAATACAATAAATAGGAATACAATGATACTAAACATGACTGTTGTAATGTAAAATTTTTATAAAAATATGCCATCTCATTTCTGAAATAAACGACCTAATTTCTTAGTCAAACGCAATCAATATTTTTTTAAAGGTGCTTAGCGATAAGGTTGTAAGATATAGTAAATCTTGCTTTGAAAAATGTATATTAAATATATATATATATATATATATATATATATATATGTATATGATTTATATACAATTAAAATGTTTTACTTAAAATAAATAATGTTTTAATATGCAAGAAAAAGGGATATAAATGTGGTGATACTAAGTCAACTCACAAAATAGCAAAGTTATGCCCCTAACAATTTTACAAAAGTGTAGGTCAAAAAAAGGACCGGTGCAATATAAAAGTATTTTAAAGAATATAATAATTAGAAATCAACACATTTTAACTGTAACTCTTCTAACTGTCTTTAGAATTATCAACATATTATCATTTTAACCATTGTTACGAATATTGATCTCTTGTATATTGCATTATAGGTTTTAATAAATTTTATATTGTAAACATGAAATAAATCCTAGCTTTTAGTTAGTGAGATTTCGAGTAACCGTTAGACTGTATTTTATTTTATCCTCATTTTATTTTAATAGTAAGTCATTTTTAATATATTACACTACGACAATATTTCTATATATTTTAATTAGTATCTTCTTTATTATACTTTTTCCTATTTCTATCTATTTGATTCTCTTTGTTTGTAGTTTTCCTTGATTGGATTTGAGGATCTGCAATTAATAGTCACAAGTATTAGATTAGTATTGTATTGTATTTCGGCACTACTTTCATTCATAATAGTTATTCATTTAGAATAGATTTTCATTCTTGTAGTATTTCCCTTGATTATATTTTTTTTTATTTAATTGAAGTTAATTGTTTAGTTTATTCATATGAGTTTTGTTATTCTATTTGATATAGATTGTTCTCGGTTTTAGATAAGTGTTCATTGATTCTTTGGTTAATAATTTCTAACGGCTTTCCTGCGATTCATACGCCACCCATTAAACCCTAGACATAATTATTAATTAGAGACACTATTTTATTATATCTTAATTAGATAATCCAGTCTAGTCGCAGGAAAGACCTTTGAAGAAAACACTTTAATGTAATACCATACCATCTCTCCCAGCAAAGAACTCTCAATAATGTTTTGAAGGAAATATTTACCTTTTAATTTATTATAGTGAAAGAAATACAGTTAAAGCAAACTACGTTGTATTTTTTATATATAATACAGTGAAGTATAGGATTACTTAGTTTTATAATTGTCATTTCTTAAATTTAGAACCATTACTACTTTACTTCCGGCTCCTCGTTCCAGACTTTCGAAAAAACAATACGATACGTTATAGTAAAAATAGTAATATCACTATGATGCGCTAAATAGTGCCCACTTTTTTTTACACACATTTTAATTTGGAAATATAATTAAAAAATGTCGTTTTAAATCGACATTTATAACAGTGCATCAGCCAAAGGTTAAAGTTTCTATGCCATGTTGGAATACGGTAGATTATTATAAGAAATTAATTTTCCTCGTGTTAAATACAATATATAATCTTACTTATTTTTGTTATTATGGGTTAAATAATTTGAACTAACAAAATTAATAACAGAAGTCGAAAGCCAAAGCAAATAATTTGTATTTTTGTGTTGCAAAACAAACAAATATGAAAATAGCAATACAACAAACTAATATAAGTCAGTAAGACTCTACATCAAAAATAATTGTAGAAACAAAAAGTAACATAAAAACACAATCCAATATCACTACAGTGAGTTCCCACATTATGCTTATTAGCATTACATAAAATATTTGAACTTTGTATCAATATCTTCCACAATCTAATTTTTGATAAATTCTAGACAGGTGTCGAAATTAAAACAGAATAATAAAAAAGAAAACATAATAATATACTAGATTTATTCTTAACTAACATTCCAGGACTAATAATAGATCATGACAATGTCAGAGTAAATAACATAATAAAAACTCAAGTAGGCAAAAAAACTAAAATAATAATTTATATATGTAATAAATGCAACACAACAGAACTACATCAAGCAGCAATAATATTCCAAATCAATTTTCTTACCAAATACAATAAAACTAGCCCAGTTGAGGACAGTAACGTTGGCGATTTTAAAAAAAACAACTTAAAAAACTAAAAAAATTCATTCGGTGCCAACAAAACAAAACAATGCCTTGGCCTCCCTCTCCCGTTCTAAAGCTTGAGCCTCCCTCTCCCTTTCTAAAGCTTGAGCCTCCCTCTCCCTTTCTTACGCCTTAGCCTCCCTCTCCCTTTCTAAAGCTTGAGCCTCCCTCTCCCTTTCTAAAGCTTGAGCCTCCCTCTCCCGTTCTAACGCCTTAGCCTCCCTCTCCCTTTCTAAAGCTTGAGCCTCCCTCTCCCGTTCTAAAGCTGGAGCCTCCCTCTCCCGTTCTAACGCCTTAGCCTCCCTCTCTCTTTCTAAAGCTTGAGCCTCCCTCTCCCTTTCCAAAGCTTGAGCCTCCCTCTCCCTTTCTAACGCCTTAGCCTCCCTCTCCCTTTCTAAAGCTTGAGCCTCCCTCTCCCTTTCTAAAGCTTGAGCCTCCCTCTCCCTTTCTAACGCCTTAGCCTCCCTCTCCCTTTCTAAAGCTTGAGCCTCCCTCTCCCTTTCTAAAGCTTGAGCCTCCCTCTCCCTTTCCAAAGCTTGAGCCTCCCTCTCCCTTTCTAACGCCTTAGCCTCCCTCTCCCTTTCTAAAGCTTGAGCCTCCCTCTCCCTTTCTAAAGCTTGAGCCTCCCTCTCCCTTTCCAAAGCTTGAGCCTCCCTCTCCCTTTCTAACGCCTTAGCCTCCCTCTCCCTTTCTAAAGCTTGAGCCTCCCTCTCCCTTTCTAAAGCTTGAGCCTCCCTCTCCCTTTCTAAAGCTTGAGCCTCCCTCTCCCTTTCTAACGCTTGAGCCTCCGCCAATTTTATTTTGGCCCACTCCCCATGTCTATATATTGGGCTAAACTTGGCTTGTCTATGTAATTTATTGCTTATATGTTTGAAAATAGAGATAAAAGGTAAGTCTTATAACAGGTTCAAGGTCCAATACTCGACCAAAGAATTGACGTTACTATTCAGTCAATTACAATTTTTAGATATATTTTTTTTTAATTTTACAAACTATTAGAACGATGGCGAAAATGTCGCAAAATGGCTGTGAATAATTAATGTACTTCTGCTTGTGATTCCTAAATATTTTTCATTGACATGAAATTGTATATAAAAAGTATAATCAAATGTTGAGAATATCATGCATATAATAAAAGGATGAAACAATAAAGTAGTAGTTTACTTATCCAGTGTCTAAGAGTTTTAATGAAGGTGGGTGTAGTTTTCCAGGTTAGTCTATCTGGAAGCGGGCATAGTCTATCTGGAAGCGGGCGTAGTCTATCTGGAAGCGGGCGTAGTTTTTCTGGAAGCGAGCGTAATCTAGCTGGAAGCGAGCGTAGTCTATTTGGAAGCGAGCGTAGTCTATCTGGAAGCGAGCGTAGTTTATCTGGAAGCGAGCGTAGTATATCTGAAATCGGACGTAGTCTTGCGGACGCCGGCGTGGTCTCCCTAGTGCAAGTGAGTACCTTGGCACAGTTGGAAGGTTTAATGTGATACGATAGGCTAATATTTTTTTGCCTACCTCATAACTGTCATTATGGGCTTAATTAACGTTGGGCGCCAATTTAATGGAGTCTAATGAATTCAATGCAACATAAATAATACTTGAACTAATACGGTTTTAATTACGAACAACAAAGAAGAAATATCTTTTCAATTTACAATGGACCACAAATCGACCTTTCATTTGTCCAGACAAACCTAGCAGACTGTGACGTCACTTAACTCCCACACGTCATACCTCGGGACATATCACTTAGAGATTATTACAAATAAAATACTAAACTATCTAACAAAAAAAGAATAAATAAACGAACAATGTATCTATGATAAAAAATAGCTCACAACACTAATGAAAGGTATCTAATATTTTAAATACTATTTCATGCTTACTAAACCAGAACAAAGCGCCTAAAGATTGGAAAATAGCCAATATACTCCCTCCCCTTTAAAAAAAAAAAGAAAATATATCTGACTTCGGAAATTACAGATCTGTTTCCCTAACCAGCATAACATGTAAAATACTCGAGCATATAATATATAGTACTATAGAAAATCATCTAGACAAACTTAATGCACTCTTCCCACATAAACATGGCTTCAGAAACAACAGATCATGTGAAACTCAATTAATAGGCTTAGTAGATGACTTGTTTAAAGGATTAGATAATAACATAAAAATTGATGCTATATTAATGAATTTTTTCTAAGCATTCGATAAAGATCATCATTCTAGTTTATTTCGTCATCTCTGGTACCTTACATCTTTGGATTCAAGATTTTCTCATAGGTAGACAATAAAAAGTGATCATAAATGGCTAAGTCAAAACCAATAAATGTAAATTTGAAGTTCCTCAAGGAACTGTTCTAGGACCCATACTGTTTCTAATTAATAGTAATGACTTACCAAATTGCAAAAAAATAGTTAGATCATTTGCTGATGATTGTATAACTTTTAGAACAATAAAGACAGGAACAGATAGTAAATTTGAACAAAAAGACCTAGATCAACTTCAAAAATGGGAATCTAACTGGAGTGTTTCTTTTCACAAGAAAAATGTCAACTGATAAGTGTATATGTGGCCGTTTTTTATATATTCAAAATCAATTCACAAATCTCAGGGGAGACCTCACTTAAATATTCATTCATAGTTTGGAAGTAACTCAAATCAGCATCGCAAAGTATCTAGGAGTAATACAAAATGTTAAGTAATCTTGGAATCCTCATATTGATGAATTAATAAAAAATAAAAACATAACATTAGCATTCATAATATATCAATACATAAATATTTTATTAAGAATATAAAACTAAAATGCTAACTCACATAAGTTAGGCCTATACTAGAAAATACATCATCTGTATGGGACCCATCAACTAGAGCACTCATTAAACAATAAGAACACTCTCAGAAAAGAGCTGCAAGGTTCATAAACAGAGAATATTCACAACTGACAAGAGTAATACAATTAGTCAAATTACTAAACGTAGAAACACTAAAGGACAGAATGACAAAGAGTAAAGCAGTAATAATAAATAAGGCAATAAACTCTAATTTACAAAATACTACCCAATAACAGCCTGTTGCAATGATCAGATAACCATAAAAACTAAATAAAAACTGTCCTTGTCCCTTTCTTATGCGAGAACAAATGCATATAAGTGCTTTTGCTTCCCTAGTGGAATTCGGGCATGGAATAAGTTGCCTGAACAAACCAGGAAAACCAGCAACTTAATATCATTTAAAACATAAAAAAATGCAAGCCTAGACTTGGACCAATGATGAGCGTAGAACGCAAAAACCTCCTTTATAGAGGAGCGTCTGTAATATATAAGACGTTAAGATGGAGAAAATATAAAGTAGTAAAATGTCAACAATAAAAGCACGTACATCAATTTCATTTCAAAACTATGCATGTAAAATGTGACTCGATTGTATAGAAGCAGTGCTTGTGATATATAAGTTAAGTACCCTTCGAACCAAACTGATCGTAAAGCTGATGAAAACAGTGTTCGACAGTTTATGTAGCCACGACATATAAGGGGACTAGTCGCCAGCATTCAAGCCCAGCCCATCAGAGCTGGGTAGAGTCAGGGACACCCTCAAGTCCCGGAAAAAACTTTACAAATACATGTTGTATGCTTTTTTTAACATGTGTAGATGTCATTAGGAATGTCTTTGAAGATAATGTTGATTCAACAAAAGTGTATAATTTATTTTTAAATAAATAATGTTAGAGAAAAACATATCTTATGCAGCTAAATGGTGCAGCGTCATTCCGACGATTCAATGACGGCTTTAAATTTAAGACGTTGATTTAAATTGAAATCATATAATATGATTAAGAAACAACATTAATTGCATCACAACCACCCACTTAAAAAAAATACAACTCAACTGTTGCAATGCTTAGATAAACATAAAAACAAAACTATTTTTATTATCCTTTATGCGAGAACAAATGCGTTGAAGTACTTTTTCTTCCCTTGTGGCGCCCGTGCTTGAAATAGTTTGCCTGAAAATATCAAGCAAACCAGTAACTAAACATCATTTAAAACACTATTAAAATGCAAGAGTACACTCCGGCCACAGATGAGCGTAGGACGCACAAATCCTTTTTATAGAAGAAAAAATTGAGTCATTGCGTCTGCACTGTATAAGATAAAATAACAAGCGCCTGTTTAAAAGTGTTGATCATGTTTTTCCACATATTTTTGTAAAGTACCTATATACAAATACAAATTAATTATACAAATTTCGAATGCGCTTTACATTTACCATTTGTTTTTTTTAAAAAAAGAAAGCGTGTGTTTTTAATTATGTTTTAAAAATGTAAAGGGCGTTTGCAATCACGTGACAAAAAGCACGTGATTTTTGTTTACTTTGAGTAATGGTGTACAAGTAACAATGGCCGCTGTATTAATAAAGTTTTATATAGGCTCGAGCTTTTTTAAAATGATGTGTTGTGTTTTAAGTCTTGTTAAGATTTAAGCTGTATTATGTATGTTAAATAAAATAGGCTATTTTATTATTATCATAGACATAGATCATAGACGATGTGAGCCTAATAGTTACTTGACTAGATAGCCTATTCACCAACACTATCACTTGGCATCCCTACTTAGCCATTAGCCTAGCCTACGAAACATTAAATGTGTAGGCCTATAAAGTGAAATTGAAAGTGTAAATAGGTCTAGCCGGCCCTAGCCTAATCACATTAATCAATTAGTCTACAGTAATACTATTTACCTCCTTACTTTTGAGTTGGATAGGCAATATTCGGATGTGAATTTTGCATGATAAAGAAGTACTTCACCATTTTTGTACACCAATAGTGGCTTCTATTTACACAAATACGTCACTAAAAAACCTAAGCCACGCACATTGGGAACGCTCTATAAATGGTCCACTGATTTAATTGAGTTTGGAAGTTAATTCCACCACAGAGATGCTACGACGCCATAATCGAGCTGCAAATGTTTCTCTTTTTTAAGCTTTTCTGTTAAATTAAATCGCTGCGTAAAACCGAATTTAACAATGTCGACATTGACGTATTAAAAAAAAGATTAACTTTGTGATTACAATAACATCAAAATAACTGTTACACAGAGCCGGATTGACATAAACACAAACAAATATAAAATATTGGCATTGATCGCTCATTGTAATTTTCACGAAAAACACAATATGTTTCAGATTAAAACTAGGAATAATGTTCTATATTGTTTGTGGGAGACGTTTCTCTAATGTTTATACAAATCTACAAGCCAGGCTTAATAATAATTTGTGTTGTTAAACAAAAGGAAATAAAGGCTTTATCAAATAAAATATTAGTTATAAGCTTTTAGTTTTGTGATTCGCGGACTCGCGACACAGTGAATGGGGGCAGGGTCCATAGACTTCATAGAGAACTTGATGATATGCTCTGTGTTATAATATTAAAAAAAATAAATTGTGAAAGATATATTTAAACTTAATAAGTAGATCAGCATCACTTTTGTCGAGAGTTTACATTAAAGTTATCTCGTTGAGTGAAGTAGATGAACTTAATTACAAGGTGTCTTATTGACGGTAAAATAGTGACGGAGAATTTTCATATGAATGATGCCATATCAAATTTGTAGCGTTTCCAAGAAAGAAATCGATGGTTGAATGATGTTAGCGAACTGCTTCTAATAGTTTTATTGATTTAGGAATACATGAGCCTATCATTGTCATAAATTACATAGTCTGGCCTGTCAACATAATAGTTAAAAAAAAGATTAAGTAAAACGAAAATTGTAAAGACATAGATGGAATAATATTAAAGAACTCATTTTTTCTATATATTACTAAATGTTTTAATACGTATGTACTAGTATACTATAGCCTTTGACAATGTCTGAAACTACAACAAATAAGTATATTATAGAAACAGAACAGAACAATGACTTTCTGGCTGCTGATACCTTTAATATTGTTTTTCAAATCATAAACATCCTCTTAGGAACGTTGACAGCCGCTGGAATTATCATTAATATTGTCAACATTATTGTGTTTTACAAGCAGGGACTGAATACTTCTACAAACATATCACTGACCGCAGTTTCTATTGCAGATGTTTTTACTTTATTTCTTACGGCGATCGGTATGTTATCCGTTTTCCCTTCGATTGAAACAATTGCTGAAAATGTTTTCGCAATACGTGAAATTGCGATACTCTTCTTATTTACACGTAGAATATTTGTTCCAATCAAATCTTGGATCAACGTTTTCATGACAGCTGAAAGATGTCTTTGTATCGCTTTACCGTTGAAAATCAAACAGATCATAACCCAAAGAAGAACTGTTATAGCTATGGTAGTGATCTTTATCTTAAATGTACCTCCATGTATTGTGGAGTATTCTGAGATATACTTTGATTGGAAATTGTATCCTGGTCTAAACAAGACATTGATTGGATTGCTATATCGCCATGACAGGAACTCCGTAGTAATTCCGCTAAACATGTCGCTTTTCGTCATGCTTATAACGTCATTTCCTATTTTAATTCTCTTAACTTCAATTTTAATCTGGAAACTTCTTGTAATGTCTAAATGGAGGAAAAGATTAGTTAATAAAAATGTCCAAAACAATAATTCCAACCAAGCCCCTTTAAAAGACAGAAAAGTGATCATGCTTGTTGTGGTCGTTGCCAGCTTTTTAATGCTCACTTTAATACCCAACTTGACATTTCACTCATTAAAGTATACTGTAAGTGAATTTGATATCAATGGAAAATACTCTCAACTGTTTAGCTTATTAGGTGCGCTTGACTTTTTGTTTGACACATTCAACTCCACGTTTCATATTTTCATTTACTACAAAATGAGTTCAAATTTTAGGCAAACATTACACAAGATTTTCACAGAACCATTGAGACAATGTAAATTGTAAGACGCATGTCATTGTATTATAGTTAATTATTGAGTGCCTGCATTACGGTTTTACATTACAATAGTATCTCGGGTTATGAAAGCATCAGGTTACGAACGATATAGTATACGATCAACAATTTTGAAAAATGTTGGTCTAAGTTTACGAACGAAGAGAGACAGATAGAAAGGTTGATAGTTGCAGAAAAACGAATGCTTACAATAATAACGAAGACACAGCTGTAGTTAGAGCTAGCCAAGTAAGCCTGTCCTATTCTTTCTCGCGTGCAAGAACACGATTTCATTAACCTTACTACGCAACAATTACATATCTTTTATTATTGTCCTTGTTATTCATAGCAATTGTAAGCTAGGAAGCAGACAATTATAATAGTATAGGTAAAGAACTAATTAATTATGTCGTATGTAAATTGCGATCATGTGTGTGACAGCATGGGTACACCATCATAACGACCTAAGAGTTACACCAATCAGTTGATGTGGTTAAGAGATAATATGAAGAAGCACATAACTTATATTTTAGACCAAGTTGAAACTTTTTTTCTTAACATTAAATCGAATAAATTAAAGGAACTTTTAAACATTTTTTATTAGTTTGTCTTACTTTTTATTTTTAATACGTTTTGTAAGTTAAAATACTGGGTGTTAAAAAAAAAAAAACTACGTTTTTTTCATGTTGACACGGATTGAGTTTATTACATTGATTTCGATGTTTTAATTTATTAACGTTTCAGGTTACAAACCAAGCTCAGGAACGAATTTAAGCTTTTAATCCGATACACCACTGCACTAAGTAGGTTTAGCATACCCCTAAAGAAAAACACAAAACATTTTCATTTAGCCATAAGCCGATTTTCTATTTAGTATTGTTATATTTCTTTTGTTTATAATATTATGTCCTTTACCCTTTAGGTGCTGATTTTTCTTGTGAACGAATAATTTATAGATATAATTACGGAACTAATGAAAAGGCTTCCTACCTCGAGTTATACTTATTAATGTCAAAAGGATTCATACAGCTGACTTGGTGACTGTTGCTGGTTTCCTTCTTAGACTGGACAAATAATGTATCAAAATAGGCCTATGCAAATTAATTTTGATCGATTTATTTTTGTCGGCATTTAGATCGATATAAGTTACAATGAAAATTACTTAGTAGATTCCAAAATACACAGAGTATGCATCTCTACTTAACACCTTTCAATGTAACCGTAACATTTAAATACTATTTTACCCTCGTAAAAACTAACTGGATTTTATAGTACACCTTTATTTAGCAATAAATCCAAAAGATGTATATATAGCTTTAAAAATAAATGGTATATTTGTATAAGTGCTGTACGCTGGACAGGTTTAACTGTTGTTTTTAAATATTTACCATATTTATGTAAACAGGTAAATATTACTAATGTGCACTTCAATGTTTAGTCAATTGTCTTATCAAATAAAGACATTTTTTTTAATATATATATACATATTACTTAACAAGATATTAGGTATAACAATATTTTTTATGTTTATTAGTTATACCCTTAAATTAAATAGATAGTGTAATTAGCTGAGTACCGTAATTGAGTTTTAGGATGTTGAAAAAGTAATTTAAGGCATTATCAGTGTCTCTAAGGTCATGCGTCTGAGGCAATATATTGTACATGCATATTAAATTTTGCTATGTAAATTGACAGACTTTTGATAGCTGGCATATGCAAGAGGACCGATTTTTGTACTCCTAGCTTAAATCTGCAAGCATATTGGTGTTCTTTAGTAAATAATACATGTTGTAACGTCGATGTTGTTGCGTGTTGTCATTTAGAGCATGACAACGATCCAGCTTCTGTGATTAGCCATACATATATATCAGAAAACACATATACACAGAATTGTGCATCATGCTCAAAAACAATAACCCAAAGATCAGTTCCCGCCAGGGCTGTGAAGTCGGTAGATAAATGTTCCGACTCCGACTCCAACTCCGACTCCTCAGTTATGTGTACTTCCGACTCCAACTCCTTTGTATTAATATGCCAATGTATTGCCATATAGTGAGGCACATGTAAAACATGCTTCTTCACGGTAACTTAATGTGCACGTTTTGCTGTTACGTGAGGCACTGCATGAATTGGTCTTTATTCTAACAGTAGAGAAATCATTTATTAAAACTTTTTGTTAATTGCGAGATTTAAACTTTATTTTTTTTTTAAATATTCCTATTTAAATTTAGTAGATGTAGATGTCGGAGTCGGTGCATTATGTGCCGACTCCGACTTCAGGTACCCAAAATGTCCCCCGACTCCGACTCCTCGACTCAGACTCCAACTCAAACTCCACAGCCCTGGTTCCCGCACACCCGAATCCACATTTGAACTCTACCCCCCAAATTCACCTTGATTGTGACACCACGTAAGATTAACTATGAAACACTTTTAATATTTTAATGATCTCGGTACACGGCGGAGTCAAAAGAGCGGGAGTAATATTAAGTCTAAATCTGCTAGCAATTCATTGTTTAGTATCAGGTCTGTAGATTTTTTTTTTAATATTGTATTTAATTACTGACGCCCTATTTACTAGCTAGACTGTATTATTCTACTTATTTCCTGATTCCATGATACACGTCTTTTTCAAAAAGAGTTTGCTGTAAATATGGGTTATGAACATGTTGATAAATATAGTAAAAAGTACTTGAAGTTTATAATCTACATATTATTATCTTTGGTATATGATGATGCAAGATACTAAAGAAATATCCTCATCATTGGCGCTATAGTCTCGGAAGACAATTAGATTTGCGCTCTTTTGGTTTGGCGAGCCTAGCAGAATTGGCTGTGTCTGTGAAGACCTATCCTTTGTCGCATTTCTGGCACTTGAAAGCGGGACCATTGGAGTTTGTCAAGTGCAGCCGATGCTGGTCGAAAGCAAAACCTGGCCTCCGAGTTTACCGGTTTATAGCCGGTAACTGTCGCTTTTCGTGTCGCAATAGCAAAGCTGGAGTGTCTTCTCCAGGGCGAAAGCCTGGGCAGTGTTTTGGAGATGCTGATGTTGCTTATGCATCAGTTTCCATCTATCCCTGCATCAGATGTGTTCAAGGGAAAGGCTTTTCCAATACAGCTTAGTATCGGTTGCGTCGCAGGTGTTGCCAGTATGCTACATGGCAACTTCATCTTCGGCATCCTTCCGTCTCGCGAGACGATGGTGCATCACCGTGGGTTGAGATTGCACTTCCTCGAGTGGCCGAGCAGGCCTATCATTGAATGACATTCTTTATCACAGCTTTTACATACGTGTTCTGTGCTTTACATTTTCTTCACCTTTCTTCTAGCTCTTAAATCTATGGTCTCTTCCATTTTACTTTCATCTGCTATTTTTACTCCTTCCCTGACTACAGTGCGCCAGGTGGATCGATTATCTGCTTTCCACTCCCAGACATGTGCTTAGGTTGGCTGCGCTCTTGTTTCTCTGGCATACATCTTTGTAAAGGAGGCGCGTACGACCTGTTTTTCTCTTTCCAGATGCACATTCGCCATATAGGAGATCTTTAGAATTCTACCTGGACTCATTCTTTTTACATTTCCTAGCCAGATTATGCGTCTTTAACTAAGTACTGCGAACATGCTTTGGGCACTGGCGCGCGTCAGTACCTCCCTATTAGGAACTTTGTCATGCTATTTAATACAAGGATACGAGCCCAACGCCTTCAAATAATTTGGCCTGCAGGAGAGCATAAAGAAGACAAATATAATTGTCCAAGACATATACTCCGATCCTACCATTACCATAGAAAACGAAAACTTGGAAGTTGTGGACAGCAACACTTACTTGAGGTGCAAGGTTACCATCTCACTGTCCATAGAGGGTGAATAAAAGAGTAGAATCGGCAAGGCAGCTGCCACAATGGCTAAACTAAGTAAACGGGTTTGGGAAAACAACAAGCTGAAAAAGAGGACCAAACTGTCAGTCTACCAGGCCTGCGTCTTCAGAACGCTGCTCTTTGAAATTGAATCATGGACCACCTATGCGTCCCATGACCGCAAGCTAAATAGCTTCCATCTTAGGTGCTACATGGCAAGGAGAAAGCCTACTGCCTTAGGAACTCCGGCTCCTGATTATTCGTTTAGGGGGTTTACTCCCCTTCCCCTTGCATGAGTTTATTCCTCCCAGATCCTTTCGAAGAGGGGGTATAACATCCTTATTGATGCATTTAGGTCTACCTTTAGAACATCCGCTCGTATGCCATCTGGTCCAGCTGCTTTTTCCTTTTTCATCGGGGTGATAGCTTTTCAGATGTCTTCTGTTTTGTATGTTGTATCTGATTGGGAGATTTACAGTGGCTAGTTCGATGACCGTAGGGTTTTGAAGTGCATGTCTGTTTTGGAGTTCCTAAAATTGTTTAGTCCATCGGTTCAACATGTCTGTTTTGTAGTTCCTCAAATTGTTTAGTCCATCTGTTCAACATGTCTGTTTTGGAGTTCCTCAAATTGTTTAGTCCATCTGTTCATTATGTCTGTTTTGGAGTTCCTCAAATTGTTTAGTCCATCTGTTCAACAGGTCTTTTTGGCTATTTTACCCTGACAGTCTTTTAGTTCTGTCTTATAGTTTTTCGTTTCCGCTAAAAGCTGCCTCTTCTGCCTTCTCTGCCAGTCCATCAACGTCGCTTTTCCTTTTCTTCTATTCACGACCGTATGCGCTACTGCATATACTTATTGGGCTTTGCCTTTTGTTGCTCTAGTTTTACTGTTGTTAATTGCTGCTTTTGTACACTATGTTCCTCTAGAATCAGATCCTTTAGCACTTCATAATTATTTTTCTGCATAAAATTAAACTGTTCTTTTAGATGAGGGTATTTCATAAGGTTAGTGTTGTATTTAACTCTTCTGTCTGTCACGCATGTCTGATTTCTCGTCAGCTTCAGTTTAAGTCGGGCTTCCGAAATAACGTTGTCCAACACGTTTGAGAAATTGGCCTTTTTTATTGATTATAAATTACCAATGGTTTTACATATCAGTGCTGTGGTTAAGGCTTGTTCGTCTCATCTACGTGCCCTGGGTCAGCTGCGACCTCAACTTATTAGAAGGACGGCCAATACATGCAGCAGTCTCTCTTATCCAGTCAAGGTTGGATTACTGCAATATTTGCCTGTGGGGTTCGCCCCAGAACCAGCTGCAGAGATTAGAAAGAGTGCAGAACACCGCGGCGCGCATTGTTTCGGGGTGAGGAGGCATGCTCATATATCCCTAACACTAAGGGATCTCAACTGGCTCCCGGTGTTAAAGCGAATAGAGCACACCAATATGCCCGTTACTGACGGATGCATAAAGGGCATTTCTCCTTCCTATCTTAGAGAGCTTATATCAAAGCATGAGCCATCTAGGGAACTGCGCACTTCAACACAGTCACTCCTCAAAACTCCCAGTTTGGCTGAACACAAAAAGAAGTACCTGGAAGTGTGCTCATTTGAATCAGAGGCACCTTATTTATGGAACAGTTTATCTCAGACACTGAGAGAATCTAAGACAAGATAATCTTTAAAAAAGAACTTAAAGACATTCCTCTTTGGCTAATACATCTGCTACTGCAAATCACACCAAAAGCGCACATAGCATGCTAATTTAATAGCGTGGACAGAAACGCTATAAGAAATGCCAATTCTTTTCCCTAACCCTATATTTTATACCTTTTAGTATAACGTAATATTTAACAAAGATTTGATTCCCCCCAAAAAACTAAAATAATTATAATACACTAACTTTAGCAATAAATCCAAAGGCTTAATATATAGTTTTACAAAAAAAATGGTACATGTATATTCCAATGTAATGGTAACAATTCGAACTGTGATGTTCATAAATAACCTACACTGTGCTTTGGGCAATATCTTTAAAGTCGTTACGAATGTAGGTTAAAAGAGGAAGGACTGTTTAGGGCATTGACCTCTTAATGAGTGCGTATTAGATACTAAAGGAAGCCAAGGTTTGACCTTACATTCCTTAGTGCAGATTTAATAAAAAATAATTAGCTCAACCCCGTGGCAATTGAAGGTTAGATTCTGGATTGCAGTATTCAATAGCGCAGGGGAATTGAAATGCGTATTAGAACCCTGTAGAATCTTCGATAATAGTTTTCTTTGTAAAGTCACTATCTCATTAGAGATATCTCAAATAAATAGCATAACCATTGATGTTCTACTAAACATGATATCATGTAAATAAAATAACCTTGGATGATTTACTAAAGAAATAGAAAATGTTTGGATTATCTTAAAACGTATTATGGATGCAGTTTTGTTTTTGAAAACCAGGCATTTGCGATCCTTTGCAATATTGAGACATTAGGCATAGACGAGAAGGCAATGTATAAAAAACTCATCAAACTGTTAACTAATAAATGATACACTTTGAGCATATTTATTACTAGGTGATGAAAATAAAACGTATTCCAGACATGCCAAATAATACGATATAATCCTTAGCGTCTGGGACTCTAAATAAAAATATGTGTGGGTAAAATCAAAGTGACCAAGAACGTAGCAGTCACCGACCAACATCATCCAAAAGAGTGATAGCGAGTAGATGAAAAAACAATGGAATGTTGGGTGTACAGGTACAGGTCGAAACGTAAAATGAATTTTGAGCAAAGAAATACAAAACAAAAATTACAAAACATTTTCACCTATTTTAACAGCTCCCAGACTGGAAAAGCTCACATCAGTTTTTACATATGTTCTCTCTCAAAATGGAAAAGCTCACATCAGTTTTAACATGGGTTGTCCCCCAGACTGAAATAACTCACAACAGTTTTAACATATATCTGTACTCTCTTAGACTGAAATAGGTCACATCAGTTTTAACATATGTATTCTCCAAGACTAAAAAAGCTCGCACCAGTTTTAACATATGTACTTTCCCAGACTGAAATAGCTAGCAAACGTTTCAACTATTGTGTAGCAAGCCTGGTAATTGATGGTTACATAATTGGCTCTATTATTTTCATCAATTCGTGTATATTATTATTTTATGAATACCTCGTCTCATTCTTAGTTTCTTAAATACAAACTATTATGTAACTGACAATGACAGTAGAAATGCAATCATATTGCATGTTTATAGACACTATTTAATGCAGACTGACACATTAAACAGCTAATGACACAAAATCAGCAGAGTGTATCCTTTAGACATTACTAGGTCAAACTCGATTTAGAAAACATTTTTAAAGTTAACGTAAATTACATCGATTAATTATGCGTTCAAACGAAGAAAAAATCGACACCTAAAAAGAAAAATGAAAATTCATTAAACAAAACAACATTTTTTTTTAGTTTCAGCTATTCGCTAGAACATTTTGTTTTTAATTAAACACGATTTATTATAAATCAGTAAATACCAAATGAAAAAAAAACATATATTATTATAAGGTCATGTGTCGTAGAATTCAGATCTCAGTGGTTCTATTAAAAACATGTGTCTTACAATTCACATTGCAAATGTGGTTCTATTATAATCACTTCTGTTACAATTCTCATTGCCCAAGTGATTCTATTTAAATCATTGTCTTAAAATTCACATTGCACAAGTGGTTATTTTTAAATCAGTGTCTTACAATTCACATTGCCCAAGTGGTTCTATTTAAATCATTGTCTTACATTCACATTGCCCAAGTGGTTCTATTTAAATCATTGTCTTACAATTCACATTGCCCAAGCAGTTCTATTTAAATCATTGTCTTACAATTCACATTGCCCAAGTGGTTCTATTTAAATCATTGTCTTACAATTCACATTGCCCCAGTGTAGAGACCGACCAAAACAAAACAAAACAAAACACTACACATTCGACCAAAAACGAAACCGAATTATTCGTTAATCGAAAATGTCGTACAAAGAGATTAAAAAAGACTATACATGTTTGTGTAATGCTATCTAGTTTATGGGTGCTCTATGCAAGTAGGCCTAAATCATAGAACCAGGGATGTTAATATCGTTTTGTCTCAAAACCAATTTTTGGTTCTATAAATCTGATTTCAAACCGGGTTCTTAATTCCCCTTCCTCCCTCCTCCTGCCTCTGGGCAATGTTTAAAATATAGGTAGAAAAAGTCAAACTTACGTATATTATTTTGTACTAAAACATTATTTTATAAACCAAACTAATAGAAAGGACCATTGATCCTTAGACCCTGGTGATTTTGGATTGTGAGCAATCAAAAACTGTGTTTTCATACATTTTAAATTTAGACTTATATAGACTACACAATTATAAAATAGATATGATACAAGTTGCACACATAAACATTTTTTTTTAAATTAAACTTATATCAATAAATCCCATAAAAAGGATGAACATTAAAAAAAAAAGAATGTACAGTAAAGTTTTTTTTTTTTTAATTTGCCTTATTGCAAGTTGCTTTTCAGTGCACTTTAAATTTTAAGTCTGCTTAAGTTTGAAAAATACTCTTTATAGGTCAGTTGCAGTCAAACTTCCAAAGAAACTTTTTACAATTTGTTGATTTATAAAGCTGTTATCAGCATCCATCAAGTCATAGTTCTTATGTATGTCTGTAATATAATTATTTGATGTAGTTTCAGACATTGTCGAAGTAAGGAGTAGGCTTGTAAAGTACCATTACAACATTTAGTAATTATATACAAAATGACTTGCTTATATTTTTTTGGATAAATCTAGAAAGAGTAAAGTGATGCCTTTTTGATAGAGTATGCAATAATTTATTTGATAATGTAAGACATCTGAATTTCTTATCTATAAAACTACTATACATTCACTTGTGCAGTATATGTATCAATTCCTTTGTGTTTCTACTATAAATTAGTCCTAGTATATCATTATTCATAAGAAATAACACAAACACTAGAGTGTCGTAGTTAAAAATCAATGTATTGTTGAACAAAATAAAAATAAATAAGAATAAACTCTTGATGAAATTTAGGTTGAACTATCTATCAACTTAATATCTATGTACACTCATTTGGACAAATATAGCATATAGTGTACTGCTAAGTACTGTGTACTTACTGATCTTGATCCTTGATAAGTTTCCAAGTTTGTGAATCTTCCAAAATCAAAGTCAATAATTACAACTCTCTGTTATAAAGCCTTTATATGAAACAATAATGAACCCTGCCCAGTTGAGTTTGCTTTAATGAATGCAAACGTTTCTTATAAACATTGACTTGCTCATTATTCATGTTTTAAGTGTGACTTACATCGTAGTTGTAATTATTTTTAAAAAATTTTTTTTTTTTGTTTTATTTAACTTAAGACAAAAATGTTTTCTAAAGTTCGATATTGTATATTTGTTTTTCATGATATCAAGCTGACTCTGTGCCACGGTTGTTTTTGGTGTTGCTGTTGTTATCCCACTGTTTATGTATATTTATTAGGGCAAAGTGGGTATTAGGCTTTAAGGTCGTTAGTTGCAATTTTAGTTGTACACATTCTAAGACTATGTTTTAAATAAATTGTTTATTGTATCAATTTTAAAAAACAACACACACAAAACCTTTTTAAAATATTTTACAGCATGAGAAATAATTGCCTTTGACTTTAATTCAATAAACTTGTTTACAGTGTTAATAGTTGTGATAATCTAAGACTAAATTTAAAATTGACATTTTGCTAAGCGCTTCTATTACAATTTTAAGCGCAGTTTTTAATGATAATTAACACACATAAAATGTTTCTAAGTTAAATCATAGCTCTTAAACTAAAAGTCATCAATACAAAAATCGGGATTAAATTGCGCCTTTTAAATGAAAAAAGTCATGTTTTGCTTTCACATCATTTAATTATTCGATATACATTTCTTGAATATAGATGTTATATAAAGAACAAGCCATAGATAATCGCGCCACACTTACCACACGAAACCCTAACCCTAACCCCATACATTTTGCGAACAGATAATTACATCATTGTTTTTGTGACATTACATGTAGCTTCTATTCAGCCACAATGACTGATACATGTATCTGTGAATGGGAATGTGAGAGTTACATTTTATTCCTGTGATTTTAGTTAAAACATGTTTAGTCTAAAAGAGACAGAGTGAGAGAGGGTGTGAGAGAGAAAGAGATGGATATACATAAAGGAAGATGAAATAAAACAGAATAAAACAAGGAATATTTATATACTTTATGTCCATCATAGTATGAGAGTGAGTTGGAGTGTAAGAGATACAAATTATGTCTATATATATATATAATATTATAGGCGTGGTGAAAAAATCGGTCGCTTATGTCGCCTTAGTTGAGTGCCTTAGTTGAGTGGATACGGGCTAGATCAAATGACATCAAAACAATCAGGTGTCGCCTATGTTTATTTAATGAGACCTAATGGGCAGTTCTTTTCTGTTGGTAACTAGACTATGTGGGTTTGCTGATAACAAACTGGGTGGAGTCTGCTCTACCTTTGTGTTGATACAGGCAGGGGCGCCGGGATTGCTTTGAGAATCTTAAAGAAACTTGAAACTAAAATGGCTGATCTAAGAGGGGGACACAACTTAAAATCTGACTCGATCAAGATATTCGACTATATCAAATGGGCCATTCCTAGGTCCATCGAGTGACAATTTTGTTTGATCATCTTGACAGACAATGCAGAAAGACAATGTGGGACCAGCTAACGAACCCAGACCTAATTTTGTGATTGATATTGTCATGTATATTGTTTTTCCAAGAATTGGAACACGCAATGTTTATTCTCCTCTCTCTCTCTTTTCTTACTACACGCGATATTAGGACGTTTAGTAGGAAAACGAAAGGTTCTAGGTAATGCTGGGATTCTGTGTTGATCTCAAATTCTCAGAGTCTGGGAACGACTCATTATTTAATAGGGGAAGTTCATATCGTTTTGTTATGAGTTTTGTAATGTTACCATGATTTTCACCCCTACTGGTAGTGGGTCTGTCCCTTGCACCACTCGGATAGTATTTAATGATTTGTTTTGTCTGAAAGACAGAGAGTTTCAAAATATGTTCCTTTGAACGTTTGTGTTTGTACTATTTTATTCTAACTGTACATAATAGATATATTGTATATATTGAACATACCACCTGAAATAAACTATCAACAACAGTTACACTGAAGCTTCTTTGTCAAGTTACTATCCTATTGTGTTGTATACATTACTATAAGATTTATCTACTACCATAATTTACAAGAAAGGAAATGTTGGAATACAAATACTGAATTTGTGCCCAGGACTATAAGAAGAGTTCGTGTAATACTGAAACATAAATACTAATAATTAAAGTCTCCCCTAGGACTAACGAGAATTATCAGCAAGATCTACACAGCTCTGGCCACAAGGGGATTGTGGACGTAACAAAATTTGGTGGTCTCGCCCGGTATATTTGAGTTCTACTTTTCCTGACCTAGGATTGACAAGATTTGGTAGTCTCGTTCGAACTGTGAAACTATTCTTTTTAAAAAGAGGAGAGAACTGGTTTGCGTTTTTATTCCTTGGGAAGTGTGAAGATTCCACGAAGTGTTTAATATTATATTGTGCAAATTTCTGGACAAATCGTAAGTTGGAACTTTATATTTTATTATACAATATATACTACTCTACTATAACAAATATTTCGAACGCTATACTATGGCTTCGAATATATCAAGTGAGGAACTTAATGCCATGTCATTTGCTGAACTAAAAGAATTAGCTGAGTCCTTTGGGATTGAGGCAGGACAGGCAAGACCTAATCGTAATCGTTTGACCAAAGAAATTATGACATGTTTGAACGGGCAGAATGCCATGAACACTGGTAGTGTAGTTGAAGTGGGACAGAACGATATCAATGAAGGTTATGTAGCTTCCAGTGGGGGCGAGGTAATTGCCCACGGAGACGAGGTAAGAAATATGTCATCTAGATCATCAAACAATGATGAAGATGAAGGGTTGAGTGAAAACCTAAAATTCCAATTAGCTATGAAGAGAATGGAATTGGAAAGAATTATGATAGAAACTGAAAGGGAAAATGAAAGAATTAGGATTGAAAGCAGAGAAAGGATAGAGATGGCACGCATGAACAGACCTGACCATCGTAGGGACAGCAACGGTATGGATATTAGCGCAATGAAGCAACACTTGCCTATATTCAGAGAAGAAGATGTTCAAGATTTCTTTTTGCTTTTTGAGAGGATAGCTGTAGATTATCAGTTCCCTGATGATAAGATGGCTTTATTGTTAAGGTCAACTCTCAACAAAGGAAAAGCATTGGACGTAGTGTTGAGTTTAACACCCGTTGGAAATAAATGACTATGAAGTAATCAAAGATAGGGTGCTAAAAAGTTATTCCCTGACACCAGAAAAATATAGAAAGCTATTTAGAGACAGAAAGAAGGCATATGATCAAACTCATGTAGACTTTTTGAGACAAAAGGAGAAAATGTTAGAACAGTGGCTAAGGTCACAGAATGTAAGTGAGTTTGATAAACTCAAGAACCTAATATTGTTTGAGGAATTCAATGATTGTATTCGAGTGGATATTAAAACCCACATCTCAGACCGAGGGGTTGAAGATGTGCATGAAGCTGCTAGATTGGCAGATAACTATGTCATAATTCACGCCAGCATAAAGCCATATTATGCTGACAAACCCAAAGTGCACAAACCAGAGCCCAAGGAGGCTAGTAAACCAAAAGAGACAAGTGAAAACAATAATAAGAACAGTGGTGTAAATAATAATAGTAACTTAGTTCATTTCAGGAAGCAGACAGATGTAAATAAAGCAAAGGTGGTATGTTTCAATTGCAAGAAAGAGGGCAACATGAAGAAAGATTGTTGGATCCTTACCAAGAAGCAAGGTGCTATTCTACACTGTGCCAGAGTGCAGAAAGATAGCAAGCAGACAGAAGAAGTGTGCAACACAGGGTCAAGAAACTCAAAAGAAATGCGGCCGGCATCGCCCATAGTTGTGGAGTTGATGGTTTTTGAGAACAGTCTATCTAAGGTAAAAGAGAATAGCTGTACTCAATCTATTATGCTTTCAGAAGGCCGTGAGGAACAGATGGTTCCTGAAGTCCCGGAAGAGGACGACCTATCCGATTTTCGACCCTTTGTCTACGAGGGGACAGTGTCGACAGAAGTCGATGTACTCAGCAAGAAGAAAATACAGATATTACGTGACACGGGTTCTGCTGTCAGCGTGATCCTGGAGGGCAGTGTGCCGTTAACAGATGCCACCAGTACCGGTGAGTCTGTTGTGCTGAGAGGTGCTAGTATGGAGGCTGTGGAAGCTCCACTGCACAGAATAAAACTCGAGTCGGATATTTTTACAGGTAACATCGTAGTGGGAGTGTGGCGCGCACTACCCGTCAAAGGCGTTTCCATGATATTAGGAAATGACATTATGGGCGGCAGAGTCACTGTCGAGCCCATGGTTAAAGTGTTGGAGACAAAGATGGCGGAGGACAAAAACCTACGTCCTGCCAATGAACGCCCAACATGTGCACTGACAAGAGCAATGCAGAAAAAGAAGTCGGTAAAGACTCCTGCTACGCCGTGTAGTGCAACGAAAGATGTGTTTGTCTGTTCTGAAGACACACATGCGAATGAAACAGTGATAACAGAAACACCTGACATCGATTTAAGTGCTACGTTCTTTGCTGAACTAACAACTGGTGATGCAACCGAGAACGATAACATTTTGTCACCAAAGCAGAAATTGGTGAAAGAACAATTGAATGACGAAGTAATAATGCAACTCAGAATGAAAGCTGTTGACGAAAAGACTGCAGATGCAATGGCGGAATGCTTCTCCATGAAAGATGAAGTGTTGATGAGAAAGTCGAAACCGCTCAACTCAGGTACAAACGAGTGGGACAGTATTCACCAGATTGTAATACCTAAGTGCTATCGTCAAGATATACTGCGTATGGCGCATGATCTTCCTTTAGCTGGTCACATGGGAGTCCGAAAAACGCACCACCGTATCCTCCCTTACTTCTACTGGCCAGGACTGAGAAGAGATGTCGAACAATACTGCAAGACTTGCCACGTATGCCAAATGGTAGGACGTCCTAACCAACGAATTCCTGTCGCTCCACTCCAGCCGATACCAGCGTTCGACGAACCATTCAGTCATATACTCATTGATTGCGTGGGCCCGTTGCCGAAAACAAAAGCCGGTTTTCAATACCTGCTCACAGTCATGTGTTCATCCACTCGCTTCCCGGAAGCCATTCCGTTGCGGAACATAACAACAGTGAAGGTGGTAGACGCCCTGACAAATTTCTTCACACGTTATGGCCTACCGAAGACAGTACAGTCCGACCAGGGGACTAACTTTACTTCGAACATTTTCAAACAAGTCATGGAACAATTAGGGATAAGCCATAGGCTATCAAGTGCCTATCATCCTGAGAGCCAGGGAGCTCTGGAAAGGTTTCATCAGACATTAAAATCGATGCTTAAAAAGTACTGTTATGAAAACGAGAAAGACTGGGATAAGGGTGTGCCTTATGTACTGTTCGCTGCAAGGGAGGCCACTCAGGAATCCCTGGGGTTTAGCCCATTCGAACTTGTGTATGGACACTCAGTCAGAGGTCCGTTGAAACTTCTACATGAAACTTGGCTAACGGACAGTGAACCGATTGGACTTTTGTCATATGTAGATAAATTTAAAAATAGGCTTTATCATGCTTTTAACCATGTGAAGATTCATTTTCCACAGATGCAGGAGCGTATGAGACAGAACTATGACCGTAAAGCTACAGCTAGAACTTTTGCACCAGGTGACAAAGTTCTTGTGTTTCTACCTTTGCAAAATCAGCCTTTAAGTGCAAAGTTTAGTGGACCCTATGAGATAGAGTCAAAGCTTGGCAAGGTCAATTATTTGATAAAGACTCCTGACCGGAGACAAAAGCAGAGGGTATGCCATATTAATTTGCTTAAGCCCTATGTTTCCAGGGAAAAGAGTAAACCACGGGAGGTCCCCATGATTTCGTTAGCTAGAGTCCCGACGGATTTATCTAGGATAGAATATAAGTTAGCAGAAAGTAAACTTAATAATACAGATGCCCTTAAGAGTTTAGATACAAGGCTAGAACATCCTCCGGTAGAAGATAAGGAGAAGATTATTGAGCTGGTGCATGAAAATAAGTCAATGTTTACAAATGTTCCCAGTAGGACACATGTCATAGAGCACGATGTAGTGTTAACCGATAGTGCCAGGTCTATTAAACAGCATCCATTTGACCCCATCAGACCTGAGCATATTAAATTAGATGTAAAGTATATGTTAGAAAATGACATAGGAGGAAAATGTGATAGCAAATGGTCTACACCCTGTGTGATGGTACCAAAAGCCGACCACACACTGCAGTTTTATAGAGACTTTGGGAAATTAAGTAATTTGACAAAGACCGACTGGTATCCCATTCCCGTATCATCGACAAGATAGAGACTAGAGACAACTTCATAGCTGATACTCTATCTCGGGTGCTACATGATTGACTGAATAACCCTATACTACTTTTTCAGATCATCTCATTTATTCATTAAGAATGTGTCATGATAACCTATCATTCGTTTGAATTTTGATTATGGAATACCTATAGAATACTTGTATCATACAGAAGTCAAGTCTTTTGAAAGTATTAATAATTCTTATAATCATGTATAATATTGATGTTCTGATATATTTTAAATTCATTTGATTATGGAAAAGAAATTCCATTTAAACGTTGATGCATGATGCAATAAATATATAATATGCACGTATTTACTTGATATGGATGGATAAAAGTAATTGTCATCACATGCAATTAAGTGGGAAAACTTTGAGATAGTTGATTTATTATCTTGTTTTATTTTAGTTAATGAATGGAACTAAATAATAATATGTACAATTTTTATCTTAGAAAGAGATGTAATCTTAATTGGTATAAATTAATAGATAATATTGGAAATCTATTGCTAAATTGTTATATCATGGTAATAGAATGGGAAAAAACTAGTGGATATTCACTATGTTGTATAGGTTGTTATATATTCCATATATCCGGGAATGGAGGGAAACAAAGGTACCTAAAGGTGAGCACTCATTCAACCCTGAACAAACTTTTATATTAAACTTTTAAATTTGCCAAAACGCATAATAGTGGATTACATTTTGATATTTAGACTACTGTAGTAATCGTAACTAGAGCGTATTTTCTCCTCGTATTTGAGAAAAGGGGAAGTATCATCATCTTAGGTATGAACCCTGTTAATGTCAAGTTGACACTGTAATTTAAAAGGGGAAGTAACCTATAGTTTGATTCGAGTTACGTATTACTTATCTTTTGGTTTGTATATTAGAAGTAAACTGTTGAAAATTGACAGAGTTTGAGCAATGTTATATTTGTTTAAATAGATTAAGACTTTTTGCAAATTTTTGGTGGAAATCCACACAACTGTACATAGTTAAAATAAGAATGACTAGAATATTTTTGAATTATTTGTACTTGTTGAGACATTAGTTAATATTAATACTAACGGTGAAATATTTGTCCATTACGTTATAATCACAATTACCATTGGGTAGTGACACTTTTTATAATTTAGGTGTGCCAGTGAGCCATGTTTGCTTAAATTGTCTAATAATCTTCCATTGATTGTTGGTTATTAAAACGATAGTGTTAAGTACGAAAAATGTACCATGTTGAGTATTACTTGGGTAATTATGGTACATTATTTCTTTCATTGGGTGGGGGCGTGTCATGTATATTGTTTTTCCAAGAATTGGAACACGCAATGTTTATTCTCCTCTCTCTCTCTTTTCTTACTACACGCGATATTAGGACGTTTAGTAGGAAAACGAAAGGTTCTAGGTAATGCTGGGATTCTGTGTTGATCTCAAATTCTCAGAGTCTGGGAACGACTCATTATTTAATAGGGGAAGTTCATATCGTTTTGTTATGAGTTTTTTAATGTTACCATGATTTTCACCCCTACTGGTAGTGGGTCTGTCCCTTGCACCACTCGGATAGTATTTAATGATTTGTTTTGTCTGAAAGACAGAGAGTTTCAAAATATGTTCCTTTGAACGTTTGTGTTTGCACTATTTTATTCTAACTGTACATAATAGATATATTGTATATATTGAACATACCACCTGAAATAAACTATCAACAACAGTTACACTGAAGCTTCTTTGTCAAGTTACTATCCTATTGTGTTGTATACATTACTATAAGATTTATCTACTACCATAATTTACAAGAAAGGAAATGTTGGAATACAAATACTGAATTTGTGCCCAGGACTATAAGAAGAGTTCGTGTAATACTGAAACATAAATACTAATAATTAAAGTCTCCCCTAGGACTAACGAGAATTATCAGCAAGATCTACACAGCTCTGGTCACAAGGGGATTGTGGACGTAACAATATTTTACAGTGTGTGCAAACTGATTGAGTTTGAAAACAATTATGTATTAATTCTAACAACCTCGAAGCTAAGAGTTCTGCCATTTTAGCTGGCCACTCAATTTCCTCGTCACACAGTATGTGCAATATTATTTTACTTGTGTTAAAAAGGAAACAGTATAATTGAAAACAAAAATCTAAATGTAAGGCAAAATTGATTCTAAGAACATTAATACCAATTTATTTTTATGACTGTATGTTTAATATAAAGAAAGTTATCAAATTCTAAAAACTGTACGCCTGTGTTACCTTTTGCCACACCACTAAGTCCATTTTTAGAGGTCATTATTTGGTAAAAAAAATATATATATTGGCTATGGCTAGATTTTTTTTTTTTTGCAAGTGCAAAAAGTTTGTAGCAATGATTTACATCAAACAAAAATATTACTTTTTTAACCATTTTTAAATATGATATTGCAGTTTATTTAAAGTACACAACTATTTTAGTAATAAGTGACATAAAAATACTATATAAGTATGTACACGGACATTGGTTGAATATCATTTACTTGAATGTGATTAAGTGATTAAGTGATTAAGTATCTTAACATAATGTGTTGTAACATTTATGAGGTGTTAAATTTTAAATAAATGTAAAAAATAATAATATTGAACTAAACATCGTATACTCGTTATATTATTAATATCCAGTAGCAGGCTGGTTCGAAACCTCGGTTTTCTTGGTTGAGATAGTTAAACCGAAGTTGGTGCATGCCGCTCAGATCAGGTCCATACTGTGCTGCATGTCTGCCTCCGTGGAGACTATTAGGGCGCAATCTCCCGTATTGTCTCAATGAAGGTTATGGATCTGGCCTGCAGTCTCCTCAGATTGAACAGCTTACCATCAAAGCGGTACCGGAATTTGATCCCTTACACCACTGTCTTTGAAGGCATCCAACAGCATGGCTAAGAACATGAGGCTAAAGAGTGCAGAGGACAAGACACATCCCTGCTTTTCGCACACTGAACCCTCCATCACTGTAAATGGACTAAAGCTAAATAATATGGACAAGTTCACATACCTCGGCTGTACCCTCTCCCAGTCTTTACATATATATGATGAAGTAATTTAAAAGATAGCCAGAGCCAGTTCCTTCTTTGGAAGACCGGGGTCTAATGTTTGGAATAGGAGAGCCACTAAGCTGCAAACAAAACTAAAAGTCTATTCAGCTGCCGCTTTTCCCAAACCTGGACCGTGTATAGCCGTCACGCTAGAAAGCTATATCACTTGCATCTGAACTGCCTACGACAGCTGACACGAATCAGGTGGCAGAACAGGGTCCCAGACGCTGAGGTCCTAGTGCGGACCGGCATGCCAAGCATTTACACCCAATTGTCAAAATCCCAGCTCTGATGGGCAGGTCTTGTTGTGCGCATGCCACAATGGACTACCCAAAAAGATTATATGGTGAACTAGGCGTATGAAAGCGATCGCGAGGACGCCAGAAGAAGAGGTATAAAGACTCCCTTAAGGCCTCCCTAAAAAATCTGGAAATCGACCCAAACAATTGGGACAGACTGGCTAAGGACCGACCTTTTTGGCGAAACTTGACAATCAATGGAGCAGCAGCTCATGAGAAAAAAAGACGAAAGGTCGCAACTGCAAAACGTTAACTAAGAAATTCCAGAAAAGACAGTCCCGCTACTGCCGGCCAGCAGACCTCGCATCTATGCCCCCACTGCGGCAAACTTTTTCGGGCAATAATAGGCCTCACCATCTTCGTACACTCAAGCACCTATGACGCTAGCTGACAATGGATAATCCTCTTCGCAAGCGAAGGACAATCATCACCATCATAGTATTAATAGTAATAAAAATAACTTTTATCTCTAAACGTAAATATATAAAACTTTGAGATAACATTAAAACTATTTAAAATATAGAGTATTTGCAATAGGAGTGGCTTAGGTTTCTATGTCACGTAACTATGTAAATAGAAGCCATAATGGAGACATGGTGGAATAAAATTGTTCTTTACCATATTTATTTTACACTAAAATATAAGGAATTCGTTTCCGTAAATCTTGATATTTAACTGTGATAATAGTCTTTAGTAGTCCGTCCACGAAGTTGTTCAATAGCTATTGTGAAACATTGTACAGCTTACCTTATGTTTTACTTTTAGACAGCAAGTTAAGCTAACTTTCGACAATCAACATCTTTAATTAAATACTGTGCACTTACGCAACCTATTGTATTGATTTCTAATGTTTTATATTTTAACTTTGAATGCTATTTTTCATCGCATGACAGTGTTCTATATATTTGTAGGTCATACTTATTGAAATGATGATATTTAATAATGAAACCTTTTTACCACTTTTTTAATACGGCTGCCATTGTTCACCACTACACCAAGTAAACAAACAACACGTGATTTTTGTCACGTGATTGCAAATGCTCTAATTGCTGTTTATATGACTTAATTTGGTTTCTGTTTCTTTTTTGTTTTGTCATATTGGCATCAGGACATATTTTATATTATTTTCCCCAGCACAAACTAATAATGCTTTTTACGAGTATTCTTTTATAGCCTCTTGTATTATGTAGGCTAGCGGCTCTACTGATGGTCATTATACGTATGCCTAGGATATTATATAATTTATGCCTCCCAAGCTAGAACATTTCGGGGTTATACCACACACAATTTAAAAAAAAATGTTTTAAGCTTTTAATCATTATTCTCTCCGCGTAGATTAATTATTTTGTTAAAAATTATGTTTGATTTTCCTTGTTTGTTCAGGCAACCTATTCAATGTACGGATGCCACTCTAGAAAAATAGAGTACTAATATGCATTTGTTTCTGCACATGGGATAAGACAATTATTGTTTGTTTGTATGTTTATCTGAGCATTGATTTAGTTTAATACTTGCCTATATTTGTTGGTTCTATACTCATATTTGTTTTGCATTAAACCAATATAACTTGTAACATTTTCGCTTTTGAATTTGTCTTTTTTTATTGATCAATCAATTTTACAAATAGTAAAAAGAGACTTAGGTAAAGATTATGTATTTCACACTTCAAAATGTAATAGTTAAAATAATGTAACGTATTCAAAATATTGCACATAAACTCTGCAATCAGTAGTTTCGGTTTGATAGTGATATTAGTATTATGGATATATAATTTAATTTTTTTTTTTTTTTTTATTTCAAATAATTCTTCTTAAAATAGCTTGTACCTAGAATAGAATATACCGAAAACGAATTTTGCATTGACGAAACGCAAAAACTACTTGTTAGAACACGTTAACTAGAAGAAAACTAGAAGAAAAGAACAAAGCTCGAAAAAAAATAATTTATATACATACAAAAAACTCTATTTAATTATATAACTATATCCTAATAATAACAAAATGAAATTGAGCTGACGCAGTAATAAAATTATGGATAGGCCTACTATTTTAACAAAATTGGTAATCTTAATTTAAAGGGACAAGCCGATGAAATCCTAAAATAAAAAGCAATACAGATCTACTAATTGACAAATAACTTTAAACATTAAAAAAAACACAACTTTTTTCTATTACTATTTTCTTCAAAACCGAAAAAGCAAAAACTTTAGATATAGGACTGGGTTAAAGAAAAGACTCAGGCGCAATATGCACCCAAAGCATGACATTAGAACTAGTAAAGACTGACCACGAGAGGTGTCTCCTAGGAACATAGAACAAGCTAAACAAGACAGCCCCATTCATGAAACAGCTCTCAACAGGTTCTCGCTACAAAACATCTCCACTGACATATATCTATATAGAAGTGATGCAGGTATGTAAAAAAACCATAATTCTCCAGAGTCATAGACCATTTTGTATAATTAAAGTTTTTTTTTTTATTATTAATTTAGAGTTCAAGAAAATAAACAAAAATGAAAACAAATGAGACATAGATAGTAGTATCGTATCGTCCGTCTTGGGATTCGGTTTACTATGAAATAATACACTCAAGCCGTTCGAAAAATATTTTAAGATAATAATTTTTTGCTTGAACTTATTTACAGATGTAACATTGAATAACAAATGAATATCAGTAGTCGATAAGAAGTAGCTTCTGTAAGGCTTATGTAAAACACCAACACACTACATCTTTGGTGCCTAAAGTTCTAGTGTAAATATATCATTTTTGTTCAATGTATGGTCTTACAGATATAACAAGGAAATACTACACACTAGTAATGTGTTTCGTAATTAACTCCTTTAAAACGTGACATTTGGAACAATAAAAAAAAATTAATCTAATGTCACGTTTTAAGGGAGTTAATTAGGAGACACATTTAATTAACATTAGATAGATTAATTATTAATTGTTCCATGTAAACATTTTTTGTCCTGCATGTTTCCAAAGTTATGTATTGGGGTAAGAAAAAAAAAAGTTCTTAGACAAAGATACGGACAGCTAGACCCGAAAGTTAAAGAAAGTAATAGTCGACATGAAGGATTTGTGTAATGTTGACGTGAGAAAATACTTTGTGTATCGAGATTTAAGTGGTGAAAATATTAAGAATAAATGTACCTTGAACTTTGCAAATTGTATTAGATTATTTGTCTTATTGTGATATTAAATAATTGTTGTTAAACTCAAAGACTTTATTGATTAGATTTATTACTTTTTATGTAGTGTTTGTGTGTGATAGATACAATAAGATTGAAATAATGTAATGGCCAAGAAGTATAATTTATATAAAATAGCACAATTATCGATAGGGCCTACTATTCATACTCTGAAAATCAAGTAGCCATATTTAACCATTACAGTCCCGGGCGCGTATATAGCGGAACTGAAGGCAGCATAGATAGAAGTAGGTCAGTACAGGAAGAATTAAGATTAAGTAAGACAGCCAAATTAAGAGGTTAAAAACTCGGATATTGATTTTGTTTAGGTTTTACTTAATCAAAGAAGTTCAACTTTTCTGTACACCATACTCTCACTTTTATGGTGCGAATGCAATAATTATTTTTATATATACCTTTTATATAAAATATATTTTATTATATATACATTTTTTTTCAAAATGCGTATGTATGTGTGTTTTTTAGACACGATTTAATGAAAATGTAAACAATTACGAATATTGACCGTGGGAAACACAATTATTATTTAGATTATTTAAGTGTGAATTTTTATTTTTTTCCATTTACGTGATGAGACTTGTCAAAAGTGTCGACTACATGTAGCTAAATTTAAGTATTAGTTAATAAAAAAGAAATTGAATACACAAGATGTAATCAACTAATAAGCCAAGTTTATATTGCATAATTGATCAATTAAACTTAAGGAAAAACTAACAATATATATATATATAAACAACATATACTCACAGTATTTATATGTTGATGATGATTTAAATGTCGTTGCTGTATTTCACGTCCCATTTCTCGAGCGTCTTCTGGTTGTAAAATCCTTGCTGATTTCGAAGCTCACATCACGTTTAATTTCATATAAACGGCTACTATTGTACTTGAGTCGAATAAAGTTGAAAAATCCAGGTCACATCGACACTACTTTAATGGCCAAACTCAATTAGCACGCACCGACGTTTATACATATTATTTAACATGACCAACTGGAGAACTATCATTGCCCGATGCGCCAAAATGCGCGGGACAATCTAAATCTAACTAAGTTATCGGGCCCAACGAAGTAGAATAAGACAAGAAGCCATTTTAAATATATTTAAATGTAGAAAATTATTATTTTAACTTTGAATGAAAACACGTGCACAGTAGTCTGAATACAATATAATTGAAAAACATAAAACTAACTGATGCTCACAGTTTAAAGGTCGATAATTTACTCTCACTAGAAAGAAAACGAAAACGTACGCCCTACGACAAAGTAATGCTCCGATTGGCTTCTTCTTAGTTCTACTAGAACTAAATCATTTAAAATAGCAAAAAAATCGTTTTCCAAGAAAAGGGTGGAGGCTGTGTGTCTGCGCCTGAGATGATAAGTATTGACTGCCTAAAGTAGGCAAATGTTACCGTCTAGCCTTTTATGATGTGTGGGGGAAAGTCGAAGCTTTTGAAAATTGAGGGAAAATGTGGATGCTGTGTGTCTGCGCTTGCAATGCTAACTATTGACTGCCTCAAGTACAAAAATGTTACTGTCTGGCCTTCTATGATGGTTGGAGACAAGGCGGTGATTTCGAAAAATTGAGGATTTTTTTTAAGGAGAATACAACTTCTTCATCAATATACTCTCTCCTTTTTGCTCTGGGTGCAAACTCAGAATTTGTAGTCCGACAGTTCCTTCACTAATCCAGCACTGGTAGATATTGGTATTTCCAGCTTGGTGTTATAAATATATATTATATTGTAAAGAACGAGACAGTACCTTGAAAAATAGTTACGAGGATGTAAATTGTTCATTCAGTATAATCTTTAATCAATAAATAAAGCCAATTCTTGTAAATATTTGAATATACAATAACTAGGTACAGCCACAATAAAATAGAGCTAACACAAGCGTCATTAAGAGACTGCATAAACAAAATAAACTCTCTTCGTCCAGAATGAACTAACTCAGAAAAACTAATATTTTTCAGTTCGCGAAGGCTTTACTTACTTATTGCTTAAGGAGAGCGGCGAGATAGGACCACTACAAGAGGGGTAAACTGTTGGTATCTATTACGTAGCCCATAATAAAAACGATTGTGTTAAGGGGATCTACCCTGTACGTTAAATAATGAGCTATTCCCAGATTTTGCACGCTGCTCGTAAGTAAAATCACCGAATTCGGTCTCTTTTAAGGGGAGGAATTTCAGTAGAGAGGGATTTTTTTTATATATCTTATCCAATATGTATGATATTTGGAACATATATAGTACTAATGACAAAACTTATAAAAAGCCAATCACATTAAAACAAAAAAAATTGTTGTCATGGAGATGGCGGCCATTTTGTATTAGTATTTTTTACTTGAACGAAACGTGACACTATTTTTTATTTATCAATATAATTTATTAAAATTTACCATAAATGAACATTAACTAAATTTGTGCAAAGTGTATAAAGGAATTTTTGTTATATTAAAAATTAATTTTGTATAAATTTATCTGTAAGTCACATGATGCAATCCTGAAAAAAAAACATAAAAAACTTACAGAAATATTATTTTAAAAAAAAAACTTAACTTTTTGCTTTTTGCAAAATTCCTCTTTGCATAATCAGGTCCATAATGTAATGATTATCAGTGGCGTAGCTAAAGGACGGGGAGGGGCGGTTCAAATTCGAAATTACATATTAAGTTAATATCTCTTTGAACTCTGGAAGAAAAGTATAAAACAAAGCAATTAGTTAAGTTCTGCATTCATCTTAATCTTTGACTGTGTTTTAAGTTCTTCAATCTAAAAATCAAAGTCAATAATTACTAGTATCTTCGAGGAAGAGGTTTTTCTAGTGTTTTTTTTTTTGGTCGCTGAAAACATTAATTAATTATTGCCGTTTAAATTGTATACAAAAAATATGAACATCTCTTATAAACATTCACTATGACATTATTGAAGTTTTGATTCTGACTAACATCTTCTTTAATTGAATTTGTTGACTTGCATCTTCGAAATTAAAAGAAAAATGTTTTCTAGAGGCCCATTTTTAATATTTGTTTTTGTTTATATTAAGCTGTGCCACAGTCGTTATGATGTTGTTGTCATCATAAAATGGCTGTATATTTTATAGTGTGAAGTAATATGGCACACGATTCTACGCAGGGTTAGAATTCCATAGAATTTGTATCGGAAACCAGCAGACATTTAAACAAAATTAAATTTCTTTCTTTATATTTTCTAAGTAATCATATTTGTTTTGGAGAATCAACTACACACAAAAAAAATATTTCTTTACAATTTTACAGCATGTGAAATGATTGACAACTTTTTTTAACCATTGCACTTACTAATATACTTTATTAACGCATTTGTTAAAAAATTAGCCTGTTAATATAATACTTTTTTAAGGGAATCGTTTCATTATTTAATGGTGTTTGACACTCATATAATGTGGTTGCAAGTAGAAACAGAGCTATAAAATTAAAGTCATCCTTGCGACATCAAGATAACACTGCGCCTTTTCATTGAAAATGTAATTTTTTTATCTCCCATTATTTATTAAATATTTTACTTTGTTGTTTTTAATTGAGATGATCTTCAAATATAGGTACGAATGCTCTGAGATACATACAATGTTTCAGTTGTTATGATATTTATAATATACACAATTATTTTTTTTCAAAGTCTGCATATAGCCTATAAATCGACATAATATGTTTTTCTCTAGTTGAATTTAATAAATAAAAATGAGCTTTTCTTTAATCAATTTGTTTGGAAAATAAAACGTATATTCATGTATATATTTTATTTCTTACATTTCGCTTTTCTAGTGTGTTTTCTCTTTCAAAGCTGCACAGTTTTACATCGACAAATATAGCAACTTTTACAGAGCATGGATAGCGTAGCAGTGTTATATGGACCGAAGCTAGAAAGGATGTTCTGCGATCAGCCTCTTTTACTCTTCCACAACTGCATGTCATATACAAATGTCAGAGCTGGCTAAAGTAAAGTTGCGTGGGAAGTCAGAGGAAGGGATGCACCTCGCGGGATAAATAACTTAAAAGAAACTTCAAATAAAGGTTAATTGAATGAAAAAGATCGAAACATCAGACATGTCAGACATTTTTATTGAAGATAAAAAGGCCGTAGTTTGGAGACCCCTGTTTTAACCAATAGTAAAAAATAATGTAAATGTGTAAACTGTCGAGAGTATTCCAACATTGCATACTAACTCTGTAACCTTCGCTAAAAACAATTGTTATAAATGTATGAAAACAATGTAAATAAGTAACAGCAAAAAAACAACATTTATTGATTCTTGGTTTGGTGTTGTTGTTTGTTGTTGATTTGTGTAAACAAAAAATCTTGAAAAACACACATTCAGTATTTTTTGGGTTCGCTAGCGATGGTATTATAGACACTGACTTTATAATTTAACTAAAGGGACCCATAAACTAATACTATTCAAAATAATGTGCAGTTACAATGTGTGAAAAACACAATTTGCATAACGTACTAGATGTATACAGGCTGTTGTTAGGCCGATATAACTTTTTTAGGGTGCCCTTTTTTTCTAAGAGTATTTATTATTTTGTTTATCAAGATACCTGTATCTCATATCGAATCAACGGAAACTGAACAGGAAATGAGAATAAGTAGACAATCAAACAAATATTACAATAAAAGTGACATCTTTTGAGTATAATTTAGAGATCTAATTTTTGGTTTGAAAAAAAAAAAGCACTCAAACCAATCTTAATTATAGGATTTTTATATGGTATGCGTATTATTGCCCAAATCTTCTCAGTGCTATATTATCATGTCTTGAATGGCTAATACATGTGTGATTGGTCGATTCTTGTGATACTCAATGTCTAGGACTTTCTTCTAGTTGTTTAGTTCATCTGTATATCGCCTTCATTGATCGTGAAATTGTAACGTTTTCCTCTAATCAACTACGTCTTCAGATTACATGACTTTGTATTTCTTGTAGATGTTTAGTATTATTAAAAGATACTGTTACGTCCACAATCCCCTTGTGGCCAGAGCTGTGTAGATCTTGCTGATAATTCTCGTTAGTCCTAGGGGAGACTTTAATTATTAGTATTTATGTTTCAGTATTACACGAACTCTTCTTATAGTCCTGGGCGCAAATTCAGTATTTGTATTCCAACATTTCCTCTCTTGTAAATTATGGTAGTAGATAAATCTTATAGTAATGTATACAACACAATAGGATAGTAACTTGACAAAGAAGCTTCAGTGTAACTGTTGTTGATAGTTTATTTCAGGTGGTATGTTCAATATATACAATATATCTATTATGTACAGTTAGAATAAAATAGTGCAAACACAAACGTTCAAAGGAACATCTTTTGAAACTCTCCGTCTTTCAGACAAAACAAATCATTAAATACTATCCGAGTGGTGCAAGGGACAGACCCACTACCAGTAGGGGTGAAAATCATGGTATCATTACAAAACTCATAACAAAAACGATAGGAACTTCCCCTATTAAATAATGAGTCGTTCCCAGACTCTGAGAATTTGAGATCAACACAGAATCCCAGCATTACCTAGAACCTTTCGTTTTCCTACTAAACGTCCTAATATTGTGTGTAGTAAGAAAAGAGAGAGAGAGGAGAATAAACATTGCGTGTTCCAATTCTTGGAAAAACAATATACATGACACGCCCCCACCCAATGAAAGAAATAATGTACCATAATTACCCAAGTAATACTCAACATGGTACATTTTTCGTACTTAACACTATCGTTTTAACAACCAACAATCAATGGAAGATTATAAGACAATTTAAGCAAACATGGCTCACTGGCACAACTAAATTATAAAAAGTGTCACTACCCAATGGTAATTGTGATTATAACGTGATGGACAAATATTTCCCCGTTAGTATTAATATTAACTAATGTCTCAACAAGTACAAATAATTCAAAAATATTCTAGTCATTCTTATTTTAACTATGTACAGTTGTGTGGATTTCCACCAAAATTTGCAAAAAGTCTTAATCTATTTAAACAAATATAACATTGCTCAAACTCTGTCAATTTTCAACAGTTTACTTCTAATATACAAACCAAAAGATAAGTAATACATAACTCGAATCAAACTATAGGTTACTTCCCCTTTAAATTACAGTGTCCACTTGACATTAACAGGGTGCATACCTAAGATGATGATACTTCCCCTTTTCTCAAATATGAGGAGAAAATACGCTCTAGTTACGATTACTACAGTAATCTCAATATTAAAATGTAATCCACTATTATGCGTTTTTGGCAAATTTGAAAGTTTAATATAAAAGATTGTTCAGGGTTGAATGAGTGCTCACCTTTAGGTACCTTTGTTTCCCTCCATTCCCGGATATATGGAATATATAACAACCTATATACAACATAGTGAATATACACTAGTTTTTTCCCATTCTATTGCCATGATATAACAATTTAGCAATAGATTTCCAATATTATCTATTAATTTATACCAATTAAGATTACATCTCTTTCTAAGATAAAAATTGTACATATTATTATTTAGTTCCATTCATTAACTAAAATAAAAACAAGATAATAAATCAATTAGCTTAAAGTTTCCCACTTAATTGCATGCAATGACCATTAACTTTCATCCATCCATATCAAGTAGATACATGCATATATATTTATTGCATAGTGCATCACAATTTAAATGGAATTTCTTTTCCATAATAAAATGAATTTAAAATATATCAGAACATCAATATTATACATGATTATAAGAATTTTTAATACTTTCAAAAGACTTGACTTCTGTATGATACAAGTATTCTATAGGTATTCCATAATCAAAATTCAAACGAATGATAGGTTATCATGACACATTCTTAATGAATAAATGAGATGATCTGAAAAAGAAGTATGGGGTTATTCAGTCAATCATGTAGCACCCGAGATAGAGTATCAGCTGTGACGTTGTCCCTACCCCTCAGGTGTTTTATGTTTAAGTCATAGGCTTGGAGGAATAAGCTCCATCTAACAAGCCTCTGGTTTTGCTTGACCCTGGAGAGAAAAGTCAGAGGGTTGTGGTCGGTCAGTATTTCTATCGGGTACCCAGAGCTGTTTACATAGAAATCAAACTGTTTTAACGCTAGGATCAACCCTAAAAGTTCCTTCTCACTTGTATTATAATTACGTTCATGGATATTGAATTTCTGTGAGTGGTAGCACACCGGGTGCTCCTCTCCGTGGTCATCCTGCTGAGTCAGCACCGCTCCCATCCCAGTATCGCACGCGTCTACTGCAATTTTAAAGGGTCTATCAAAACGCGGGGTCACCAAAATAGGTGCCCTGGATAATCTTAACTTCAACTCATCAAACGCCTTTTGGCACTTGTCAGACCAAACAAAGCGATTGTTCTTCTTTAGTAGGTCAGTTAAGGGGCAAGCTACCGTAGAAAAGTCCTGGCAAAACTTACGATAATACCCGGCCATTCCAAGGTAACTACGGAGTTGTTTCCTTGTCTGTGGCACTGGGACATTCTGAATAGCTTCTATTTTAGCATTTACTGGTTTAACCTTTCCACCACCCACTACATGTCCAAGATACTCGATAGTGGCATGTCCAAACTGACTCTTAGCCAGGTTTATTGTCAAATTGGCGTTATTCAGTCGTTCAAACAAGTGTCGTAGTTGACTGACATGTGTCTTGAAATCTGTACTATACACCACTATGTCGTCGAGGTAGGCATTACACTGGAAGATACCGCGAGTGAGGGTGTTTATAAGCCTTTGAAACGTCGCAGGGGCATTACGGAGTCCGAATGGCATGACCTTATACCTGTAAAGTCCGTCAGGTGTCACAAACGCGGATACTTCCTGTGCCCGTGGCGTCAAAGGAATCTGAAAGTACGCGGAGAGAAGATCAATTTTTGTCACATACGTCGCATCACCTATCTTATCAATGAGGTCATCAATACGAGGAATGGGATACGAGTCAGTCTTTGTCAAATTATTTAATTTCCTAAAGTCTGTACAAAACCGCAATGTGTTGTCGGCTTTTGGTACCAACACACAGGGTGAAGACCATTCGCTATCACATTCTTCCACTATGTCATTTTCTAACATATACTTCACCTCTGCTCTAATATGTTCAAGTCTGATGGGGTTAACTCTATATGGATGCTGTTTAATTGGCCTGGCACCCTCAGTTAATACTACATCGTGTTCTATTAGATGTGTCCTCCTGGGAACATCTGTAAACAGTGACTTATATTCATGTACCAGCTCAATAATCTTCTCCTTATCTTCTACCGGAAGATGTTCTAGCCTTGTATCTAAACTCTTAAGGGCATCTGTATTATTAAGTTTACTTTCTGCAAACTTATATTCTATCCTAGATAAATCCGTCGGGACCCTAGCTAATGAAATCATGGGGACCTCCCGTGGTTTACTCTTTTCCCTGGAAACATAGGGCTTAAGCAAATTAATATGGCATACCCTCTGCTTTTGTCTCCGGTCAGGAGTCTTTATCAAATAATTGACCTCGCCAAGCTTTGACTCTATCTCATAGGGTCCACTAAACTTTGCACTTAAAGGCTGATTTTGCAAAGGTAGAAACACAAGAACTTTGTCACCTGGTGCAAAAGTTCTAGCTGTAGCTTTACGGTCATAGTTCTGTCTCATACGCTCCTGCATCTGTGGAAAATGAATCTTCACATGGTTAAAAGCATGATAAAGCCTATTTTTAAATTTATCTACATATGACAAAAGTCCAATCGGTTCACTGTCCGTTAGCCAAGTTTCATGTAGAAGTTTCAACGGACCTCTGACTGAGTGTCCATACACAAGTTCGAATGGGCTAAACCCCAGGGATTCCTGAGTGGCCTCCCTTGCAGCGAACAGTACATAAGGCACACCCTTATCCCAGTCTTTCTCGTTTTCATAACAGTACTTTTTAAGCATCGATTTTAATGTCTGATGAAACCTTTCCAGAGCTCCCTGGCTCTCAGGATGATAGGCACTTGATAGCCTATGGCTTATCCCTAATTGTTCCATGACTTGTTTGAAAATGTTCGAAGTAAAGTTAGTCCCCTGGTCGGACTGTACTGTCTTCGGTAGGCCATAACGTGTGAAGAAATTTGTCAGGGCGTCTACCACCTTCACTGTTGTTATGTTCCGCAACGGAATGGCTTCCGGGAAGCGAGTGGATGAACACATGACTGTGAGCAGGTATTGAAAACCGGCTTTTGTTTTCGGCAACGGGCCCACGCAATCAATGAGTATATGACTGAATGGTTCGTCGAACGCTGGTATCGGCTGGAGTGGAGCGACAGGAATTCGTTGGTTAGGACGTCCTACCATTTGGCATACATGGCAAGTCTTGCAGTATTGTTCGACATCTCTTCTCAGTCCTGGCCAGTAGAAGTAAGGGAGGATACGGTGGTGCGTTTTCCGGACTCCCATGTGACCAGCGAAAGGAAGATCATGCGCCATACGCAGTATATCTTGACGATAGCACTTAGGTATTACAATCTGGTGAATACTGTCCCACTCGTTTGTACCTGAGTTGAGCGGTTTCGACTTTCTCATCAACACTTCATCTTTTATGTAAAAACATTCCGCCATTGCATCTGCAGTCTTTTCATCAACAGCTTTCATTCTGAGTTGCATTATTACTTCGTCATTCAATTGTTCTTTCACCAATTTCTGCTTTGGTGACAAAATGTTATCGTTCTCGGTTGCATCACCAGTTGTTAGTTCAGCAAAGAACGTAGCACTTAAATCGATGTCAGGTGTTTCTGTTATCACTGTTTCATTCGCATGTGTGTCTTCAGAACAGACAAGCACATCTTTCGTTGCACTACACGGCGTAGCAGGAGTCTTTACCGACTTCTTTTTCTGCATTGCTCTTGTCAGTGCACATGTTGGGCGTTCATTGGCAGGACGTAGGTTTTTGTCCTCCGCCATCTTTGTCTCCAACACTTTAACCATGGGCTCGACAGTGACTCTGCCGCCCATAATGTCATTTCCTAATATCATGGAAACGCCTTTGACGGGTAGTGCGCGCCACACTCCCACTACGATGTTACCTGTAAAAATATCCGACTCGAGTTTTATTCTGTGCAGTGGAGTTTCCACAGCCTCCATACTAGCACCTCTCAGCACAACAGACTCACCGGTACTGGTGGCATCTGTTAACGGCACACTGCCCTCCAGGATCACGCTGACAGCAGAACCCGTGTCACGTAATATCTGTATTTTCTTCTTGCTGAGTACATCGACTTCTGTCGACACTGTCCCCTCGTAG
Organism: Anisus vortex; assembly: GCA_949126835.1. Classification (NCBI taxonomy): domain Eukaryota; kingdom Metazoa; phylum Mollusca; class Gastropoda; family Planorbidae; genus Anisus; species Anisus vortex. The sequence goes on from OX421500.1 coordinate 18,126,974, forward strand.
ACAAAGGGTCGAAAATCGGATAGGTCGTCCTCTTCCGGGACTTCAGGAACCATCTGTTCCTCACGGCCTTCTGAAAGCATAATAGATTGAGTACAGCTATTCTCTTTTACCTTAGATAGACTGTTCTCAAAAACCATCGACTCCACAACTATGGGCGATGCCGGCCGCATTTCTTTTGAGTTTCTTGACCCTGTGTTGCACACTTCTTCTGTCTGCTTGCTATCTTTCTGCACTCTGGCACAGTGTAGAATAGCACCTTGCTTCTTGGTAAGGATCCAACAATCTTTCTTCATGTGGCCCTCTTTCTTGCAATTGAAACATACCACCTTTGCTTTATTTACATCTGTCTGCTTCCTGAAATGAACTAAGTTACTATTATTATTTACACCACTGTTCTTATTATTGTTTTCACTTGTCTCTTTTGGTTTACTAGCCTCCTTGGGCTCTGGTTTGTGCACTTTGGGTTTGTCAGCATAATATGGCTTTATGCTGGCGTGAATTATGGCATAGTTATCTGCCAATCTAGCAGCTTCATGCACATCTTCAACCCCTCGGTCTGAGATGTGGGTTTTAATATCCACTCGAATACAATCATTGAATTCCTCAAACAATATTAGGTTCTTGAGTTTATCAAACTCACTTACATTCTGTGACCTTAGCCACTGTTCTAACATTTTCTCCTTTTGTCTCAAAAAGTCTACATGAGTTTGATCATATGCCTTCTTTCTGTCTCTAAATAGCTTTCTATATTTTTCTGGTGTCAGGGAATAACTTTTTAGCACCCTATCTTTGATTACTTCATAGTCATTTATTTCCTCGGGTGTTAAACTCAACACTACGTCCAATGCTTTTCCTTTGTTGAGAGTTGACCTTAACAATAAAGCCATCTTATCATCAGGGAACTGATAATCTACAGCTATCCTCTCAAAAAGCAAAAAGAAATCTTGAACATCTTCTTCTCTGAATATAGGCAAGTGTTGCTTCATTGCGCTAATATCCATACCATTGCTGTCCCTACGATGGTCAGGTCTATTCATGCGTGCCATCTCTATCCTTTCTCTGCTTTCAGTTTCTATCCTAATTCTTTCATTTTCTATCCTAAATCTTTCCAATTCCATTCTCTTCATAGCTAATTGGAATTTTAGGTTTTCACTCAACCCTTCATCTTCATCATTGTTTGATGGTCTAGATGACATATTTCTTACCTCGTCTCCGTGGGCAATTACCTCGCCCCCACTGGGAGCTACATAACCTTCATTGATATCGTTCTGTCCCACTTCAACTACACTACCAGTGTTCATGGCATTCTGCCCGTTCAAACATGTCATAATTTCTTTGGTCAAACGATTACGATTAGGTCTTGCCTGTCCTGCCTCAATCCCAAAGGACTCAGCTAATTCTTTTAGTTCAGCAAATGACATGGCATTAAGTTCCTCACTTGATATATTCGAAGCCATAGTATAGCGTTCGAAATATTTGTTATAGTAGAGTAGTATATATTGTATAATAAAATATAAAGTTCCAACTTACGATTTGTCCAGAAATTTGCACAATATAATATTAAACACTTCGTGGAATCTTCACACTTCCCAAGGAATAAAAACGCAAACCAGTTCTCTCCTCTTTTTAAAAAGAATAGTTTCACAGTCCTGAAAACGAAACACAAATATGCCGCTCTCAGTACTACTAATGTCACAAAATATTTATAGGTCAGGAAAAAATATAACTCAAATTTTCCAGACGAGATCAACAAATTTTTTTTCAATCCTAGATCAGGAAAAGTAGAACTCAAATCTACCGAACGAGACTACCAAATCTTGTCAATCCTAGGTCAGGAAAAGTAGAACTCAAATATACCGGGCGAGACCACCAAATTTTGTTACGTCCACAATCCCCTTGTGGCCAGAGCTGTGTAGATCTTGCTGATAATTCTCGTTAGTCCTAGGGGAGACTTTAATTATTAGTATTTATGTTTCAGTATTACACGAACTCTTCTTATAGTCCTGGGCGCAAATTCAGTATTTGTATTCCAACATTTCCTCTCTTGTAAATTATGGTAGTAGATAAATCTTATAGTAATGTATACAACACAATAGGATAGTAACTTGACAAAGAAGCTTCAGTGTAACTGTTGTTGATAGTTTATTTCAGGTGGTATGTTCAATATATACAATATATCTATTATGTACAGTTAGAATAAAATAGTGCAAACACAAACGTTCAAAGGAACATCTTTTGAAACTCTCCGTCTTTCAGACAAAACAAATCATTAAATACTATCCGAGTGGTGCAAGGGACAGACCCACTACCAGTAGGGGTGAAAATCATGGTATCATTACAAAACTCATAACAAAAACGATAGGAACTTCCCCTATTAAATAATGAGTCGTTCCCAGACTCTGAGAATTTGAGATCAACACAGAATCCCAGCATTACCTAGAACCTTTCGTTTTCCTACTAAACGTCCTAATATTGTGTGTAGTAAGAAAAGAGAGAGAGAGGAGAATAAACATTGCGTGTTCCAATTCTTGGAAAAACAATATACATGACAATACCAAGAAAACACACCTGTTGGGAGAAAATCAATAATGTAACTTCAAGGTGCAAATACGATCTATTTTTTAAAGGGTATATGTAAAATGTATAACACTATGTACAGCATCATGTACGGAAAGACAACCTTCTTCAATGAAAACGGATCGAAGACTGAAACTGACGCTATTCTAGTTCCAGCGCTCCAGCAAAGCGAACGAACAGGACTCAAGTTTACCAATCAATCAAATAACCACACATATTAGACACAATATAAATCATTCTACAACTACCCATATTTTTAGATTTAGAACTGGGCCACAAAGATAATGAAAACAAATGCACGGGCAAAAAGTGGAATCGGAACCAGTAACGATTTACACTTATGGTTTGTTACCTGATGATAACATGTAACATGTTATCCCTGCCCGCTCCCTTCAAGAAACAGCTCAAAGCATTTTTTCATCACTAAATAGCTCCTCACAAATACTGTATGAAAGTGACGCAAATGTGCACATAACCGAAATAGCTATAGACGTCCTTAAACTCGTTATCTTATAAGTTTACAGACGTTCCTTCTAGATAGAAACTATCTTCACTTGGCCCAAAACTCCGGCAAAGCGTTAGGGATTGGTCGGTGGCAGGGATGGAACCCGCGACGTGTCGGTTGACAGTCTGGTGAACTAGCCGCCTGACCAGAAAAAGAAGAAATGGAAATATATGAGCTATATATACTAGTGTTATATCGTCTTCTGACTAGATAAGATAAGATAAGATAAGATAAGATTGCTTTATTGATCCAAATGAATGGAAAATTGACTTGATTACATAAATTCCTTTTTTTTAGCATACCTAAAACAATATTAAAGAACCATTTGTCTGGGTCTGGTTCACTACACAATCTGAACCTCCACCAGAAAAATTGAGTCTCATTGTACATTGAGCTCGTTTGAGCAAGAGCCTAAAATGTATCCAAGTAGAATATACGGGTTTTAGAATGTTGATTATTTCTAATTTTTTTTTTATTTCTCAACATTTATTTGTTTAGATTTTTTTTAAATCTGTTTTTTTAAATATTTTTTTAATGGGTTAATACTCTGTAATTTTCATGTAACAATGATGTCAAAATAGCTTTATTTTCATGTTCGTTACTACGAATCCTTTTCGATCTCACCCATCGTATTTGGCATCGTTCGAATATGCTCTCTCTCTCTTTCTCTCTCTCTCTCTCTCTCTATCTCTGTATATATATATATATATATATATATATATTTCTCTTATTTTTTTCTAATCTAACATATTATTGTTGTTGTTTGTTAAAAAGAAACTAAGCTAAATGTTTGTATTATCATTAGCCCAGTGTTTCAGGGAAAGGCGTGTAAACAAAAAGGGATGCTATGGACGAAATCTCGCCATATTATTGAAAAATACTGGCATATGCCTTGATCCAACCAACACAAGCATTAGGCTAGGCTTGTATTGTTCCGTAGCTTCCGTGACCTAGTAAATGATTAAACCATGTTTTTAGTGCCCATATTCTTTTATATTATTGTTGCGTGCTAAGGGCATCTTAATATTTTATTTTAGTTTTTATTACAATGAGATCAGCAGATCTGCTAGCAACTTGCCAGTCATCGTATGCAAACTTGAAATGATTAATAAAACAATCTTCTTTCTTACTTAAATCCACTATTTTATTATCTTAATACAAACACACTTTGATGAATGAAAAAATTATAAGCACATACAAGGTGGCAGGTCACTTAATCCCCAGACACTTAATCTCAGCCACTTAATCATCGAGTCACTTAATCGCCAGACACTTAATCATTTCTAAGGCAATCTATACCTGTCTTTTTTAGCAGTTGTCTTATGGTAGACTTAGGGGCCCCCTCCTGAGAAGATATGTTGTACTAATTAGCAGAACATAAATTAGTCTTTAATATTTCAATTGATTATTTTACGTTTAAAGATGAAAAAAAAAACACATCTCTACACAATTCATTTTCAATTTGCACAAGGAGTGATTCCACTTGTAATGTACTGTCTGCTGCAGGACAAATCAAGTGTCACATATAATAGATTGTTGGATGCAGTTAGAGCTTTAATACTTAATTTAGCTACATAGATCTTAGTTACAGACTTTGAGAAGGCTGCAATAACGGCTTTTAGAGAAAAGCTTAGAACATGTAGAATAATGGTATGTAAGTTGCTTCTTAGTCAAGCGGTATTAAGCAAAGTTACTGAATTGGGTATGGGAAATGACTATGGCATCATGTCCTGCAATATCTCTTCTCATTTCATCACCCAACAATATGGACATTTACACCATGGTGACCACTGTTTACAAAAGCATTAACCGACACGTGGAAATGTCTACACAGCCAGGTCGCATCCAACAGGTGTCCCGTTCTACCAGAGGACATCAGTTCAAACTGCTTGTACCTCATGCATGCACCGACGTCTACACATATTTTGCTTCCGTCAGCCAATAGGCTGTGTAACACCTTGGACTTACCTATATCACTGGTCACATTTTCTCCCAATGGGCCTCGTACGAGTCAGCGTTTTTTCGCTCTCTCTTCCAGTAAACAGTGATGGTTGCGTTGTACATGGCGTGGCAGAGGCATGGCCACTTGGAGTTAATGGTGTCATCAGCTAGTTATTACCTCGTTGAGGGCAACGTCGAGTATGATGATGAGCTGATGTTTTTTTTTCGGGGTTTCTGACACAGCTGGTGTTGATGCGTGGGCGACCCTTCTTCTTTGAATGGTGCAACTTCTTCGGTGTTAGGCGCGCCTTACACGCCACGAGGTTGTGGTCCGTGTCGCAGTCTGCACTATAGTAACTACGGGTGAGGAGGACGCTGCCAATATACGCTCTTCTAGTTAGGACAAGATCAAGTTAGTGCCAGTGGCGAGAGCCCGGTGCATTTCTTTGCACTTGAAGAAGGTGTTGGTCACAAACAGACCGTGATGGCTTGAAAGCTCAAGCAGTCTCTGTCCATTCTTATTTATCTTTCCTCTCCCACAGTTTCCAAGGCAGGTGGGCCAGGCTTTCTGGTCAGCTCCTACTCTTGCATTGAAGTCTCTAAGGAGGTAGAGACCATCAGTGCTGGGTATCCTGGATATCGCTTCATCCAGGGCTTGGTATAACTGATATTTCTCCTCATCAGTGGATGAGAAGATGTTGACTGGGCCAGAAAAGGTTGACAACCGGAGGGAGAGGGAGGATCTGTGGAGCTCATAAGTGTGTTCCTCACCGCAAAGCGGACACATTGCTTAATTTGTCCGGAGACTTCCCTTGCCAATAAAAGGTGTAGTTGGCTTCCCTGATGTTACCGTTGTCAGCCAGCCGGGTCTCCTGCAGAGCTGCATTGTCAACGTTGAGTCGCAAAAGTTCCCTGTCAATAACGGTAGTCTTTTTTGCATCATCGATTTAATGGGGGTTTGGGGTGAGGCCGAGACACATGGTCCTGACGTTCCAGCTAGCAAAACGAAGAGCTGGATGCTTCTTTCTTGTTTTTGAGTTGTCTGGTGCGGTTGTTTTATGGCCCACGTTTTGAGAGATGTTTCTCTGATCCCCACGCACCCAATGGGGCAGGTAAGCCGTGGCTAGACGGCCCCTAACTGGCTGACGCTATCCAGCATGAGCCGGGCGGTAGCCATCTAATGAGGAACGATGACATCTCCCACCGTCGAAGGGGACCCCTGGCGCTCGTTTCTTTCGCCAATCGGACAAGCTTAAAACTGGTGACTACCCCCTCCCGTGTTGGGTCGGCATCTTGCGATGACGCTGGAGCGTTCTCTCCAGTTGAGCTACAGAGCCTGGGCGGACTAATATCGAGAGCCATTTGATGGCCATGCAGCAGCCCCTCCCCCCCATCTCCTCGCAGCTGACGGGTCCAATAAAAGTCGATACATCTTGGCTTCAGATGCGCCGCATGAGGTGCCAGTGATGACGATACAAGGTCAAAACGCCTTAGAGACTCCAGCTCCTGATTTTCTGTCAGGGTTTACTCCCTTAGCCTTACCGTAAAGGGGTAAGCCGCAAGGCAGAGGGGGTTTGGAGTCGGAGTATCCTTCTCCTAGACAGGCTACCATCCAAGGTTTAAGAGCCCCATCTGCTTTAAGCGTACGGGTTTGAGGCGCCAGCGTAACACCTATGCCTCTTCTTAGTCAGTATAAACTGTTTTTCTGGACTTCATGGCTACGCCATGAGAAGGCCAGGAGCTGGACTTGGTTGTCAAAGGCTATTTGAGACGCATGCCAATTGGAGCATTTTATAGGAAGTGGGATCTTATCCCCACTACCACCCCCGGCGATAACAAGTATCTAGGCTTATTGATTTAAATATTAATTATACTCTTGCAATTTTGAATATTCGCTTGTAATGAACCTTGCAGCTTTTTTCTGAACGTGTGCTTTTTATTTATATTATTTATGGTTTCTTTAGTTGATGGGTCCCATACAGATAATGCGTACATATTCAAGTAGGCCCTATAGGCCTTAATAATGTGAGATAACATTTTAGTTTTATATTCGTACTACATTTGTAAAAGTTCAGTTTTAATTGCTTTATCAATATGAGGATTCTAATATAACTTAAAATTTATTATTACTCCTATGTTTTTTATCGTTAGTTTGGGTTAATTCTTTGCCATGTATGAAGTAGTTTGTAATTAGTTATTTCTTTTATTTAAATACTCTTAGCAGTTGTCGTTTTTATGGTTGAAAAGACATGATACGTCAACCTGCCCTTGTACAGTGAGTATAGCTGTGTATCACTGTTATTTTTGTTTATATCTCTGCTGTCATAAGTCTGTTAATGTTTATTTTCACTCGAATTGAGTTGAGTAATAACCTCTTTTAACTGCATGTGTTTGAACTTATAGAAATTGTATAATTGTTTAAATTTCATTTTAAAACAATCAGCAGTAAATGAAAGTAATACATTTTTTTAAATTTTAATTTATTGATTACAAGCTAAATTGCCGGCATTGCCCGGGGAGAATAAAACAGGCATGTAAAAGCTTCAGATAAAACTTGTATAAACTACAATTAAAAGAAAGCTATAAATCTAATAATTAAAAAAAAATCACTGAAGACTTTTAGGAAAGAAATTTAAAATAAATATGGTAGGCCTAATCCGGTAAATAGTAGTTAAATGGATATTAATTGAAATTAAAACAATTGTAGAAAAAAAAGGTATAGACTAACTGCAAAATCAAACCCGGGTTGCCCGCATGGCAGTACGATGCGTTATCCACTTAGATGGCGAAGACATATGTCTGAAGTGAAATCGCACATTTATAAAAAGATACAATACTACTATTATTATATAGTAGTATAGTAAATCATCTAGACAAACTTAATGCACTCTGCCCACACCAACATGGCTTTAGGAAAAATAGAGCATGTGAGACTCAATTAATAGGCTTAATAGATGACTTGTCTGAAGGATTGGATAATAACAACCAAATTGATGCTATATTACTAGATTTTTCCAAAGTATTCGATAAGGTTCATCATTCTAGTCGACTAAAAAATCTTTAATATTATGGCATCTCTGGTCCCTTACATCAGTGGATTCAGAACTTTCTTATAGGCAGAGAACAAACTGTGGTAATAAATGGCTCCAAGTCATCATCAATAACTGTAAACTCAGGAGTTCCACAAGGAACTGTTCTAGGACCCTTTCTATTTCTAATTTATATTAATGATCTGCCAAATTGCATCAACACAGGAACAAAAGTAAGATTATTTGCCGATGATTGCATAATTTATAGAACAATAAAGACAGGAAAAGATAGTGAACTTTTACAAAAAGACCTAGATGAACTACAAAAATGGGAATCAAACTGGAGTATGTCTTTTCACCCAGAAAAATGCCAACTAATAAGGGTATCCAAGAAAAAGAAAAAAATAATAGCAAACTACTTCATTCATGGTAAATATCTAACTCAAACTAACAATGCTAAGTAACTAGGAGTAATAATAAGTGACAAGTTATCTTGGAACCCTCATATTGATGAAGTAATAAAAAAATCAAACAAAACCTTAGGATTCATAAAAAAGAACTTTTACAAATATAAAACTAAAATGCTATCACACATTAGTTAGACCTATACTAGAATATGCAGCACATGTATGGGACCCAACAACTAAAGAAAACATTAAAAAATTAGAACAAATATATAAAAAAAAGCTGCAAGGTTCATATGCAGTGAATATTCCCAATTAACAAGAGTAACACCATTAGTCAAATCACTAAAACTTGAAACACTAGAGAACAGAAGAGCAAAGAGTAAAGTATTAATAATACATAAGGCATTACACTCTAATTTAGAAATACAACCAAATAACAACCTGTTGCAAAGCTCAGATAAACATAAAGACAAAAACACTTTCCTTGTCCCTTATGCGAGAAAAAATACATATAAGTACTCTTTCTTTCCGATTGGCATTCGGGCATGAAATGGGTTGCCTGAACAAACCAGGAAAACCAGTAATTTCACATCATTTAAAACATCAATAAAAATGCATGACTAGACTCGAACCACGGATGAACGTAGGACGCAAACATATTCTTTACAGAAGGAGCTTCTGTAATGTATAAGATAAGATAATACGAGTACGTGTCTTTAAATTAACAAATATGATTCGTTGAGCTCACACAAAGTCTACTTTATATATAAATTTATATATTTAATGTGTATGAAAGTTTAATGCATTTGTTAAACGAAAAGAAGGATTGGTATTATACAACTGCCAAGATCACTGTTGAAGTATATTTTGGCTAAAGAATACCATATATGACATCAGCTTCCTCAATATTTTGAAATAAGTAATACTTATCTCAAATAAATTAGAGTCAAGACACACGTGTAAAAAATGTGACGAATAAAAAAAAAAGTAAGAGTTTATTGAGTCTTCCGAAAGAGTCATATAAATTGAATTAAAATTGTAACATTTTCAAACACATTATAAATTTACATTTTTAGATATAATCAATATTTGTTTTAACTATCATAGTTCCGAAAACAATACCTTAAAAAACATAAACTTATTTTGCATTGATTAGAGAATTGAACAAGATACTGATTGAAATCGATATCTAAGCGTGACATTAAAGTTGACAAAACAACTTGATAAAAATGTATATCATTCAATGCTATTTTTAAATATATACTTTTATTGTCTTAAACCATATACATCAATCAAATTCCTTTAAGTCATCGTTTATACGGTAGCTTAAATGTTTCTATTTTAAATTCCTTTGTTTATGTCATTATAACTTCATTTACTACATACAAAAACATACGTAATCATAAGCATAGTGGTTTATCAATTAAAAATTATTTAATAAAATATAAAAATAATATAAACTATTCATTCATTACTAATTAAAATTTTTTTTTTACAGTTTTACAAGTTTTACGGTATAAAAAATGTAATAAAGATCGTGTTTGTATAATATTGTTATTTACGGATATGTGTTGTATTTTAACATTAATAAATGTTGGTTATAATATTTCTTTTTTGTAATAAACATTTTACATTACACATTATAAGACTTTGAACCAGGGACTAATGACTAAAGTTCAAGGTTTATTATAATAACAATAATATTACATTTCCTTGTCTTGGTTCACTAACTTTTTTTTATTTTTAGTAAAGTTACTTGGACCTATTTATTTTGCACAAACATTTTCAAAATAGTGTAATTTATAAGGTAAAAAAACAATAACTCGACATAAAATATTTTTATAACATCAATACAAGAAAATACAATAATAATTTTTTTTTTTCATCGTTTAAACATATTAAAAATAATTTATTCACATATCATTAAGTGTTATAATTATATAATATTGTATAATATTATAAATTATTTTGTATCTTGTTTTTATTCTGGCCGTTTAAGTTCTCTCTGTGGATTTAAACATATAAAATGGGTATTATGAAAATATTTAACTATACTATAATGTACACTGTTTATAGGAAATATTGTATATTTCATAACCCCCCCCCCCTCCGAATTGAAATTCACCTTCAAAATAGCATATTAACATCATACAATTAATATGTACAGTATTCCTGTTGAGCGTTTTTTTTTATCTATATGACACCGTTGACTTTTCCATAACCGCGACATATTTTTTTCTATTTTTTTTTAAGTCAGGAATAGTATATGGCGATTAAACTATTTGAGACCGATTGGTAGAATACAATAATGGAGTTGGTGTGTATGTGTATCTGTAAATAAAAACTATGTAGGCCTATTAGAATATATTATTGTAACTGATCGAACTAAGTAAAACAGATATTATGATGTTTACTCCAGTTCAGAACATTAATAAAAATGGAGTGAAATGAGAATATATAGGAATTAATGTTAAACCAAATTTATTGTTGTATGAACTTATATAAATTAACTTCTTCAATAATAAAAAAGGTATATGTACCCCGATAGGGGACATAATCATATAAACATTTTGATAGAAGTCTCCTTGCTGACTTCTATCCCTTAGATTTGTAGAATAAAAATTGAAACAAATTGTCTCCCATACGTTTTCTTTATTTGAAATTATTGTATTGAATTGAAATTGAATATGTGTGTACATGTAACAAATTATTTCTTTGGAAATATAAAAAGTAGGAAAGCCGACAACTTAACTTATCTCTCCTTTGTACTGGGCAAGCGTGGTGTTGAGAAATAACGGACGGCATCTAGCCACACCCCTACCCTATTTACGGCGTGGTGACCCATCCCCTACCGACCCACCACCAAGAGTGTGTTTGTTTGCACAGCATAGCCCATCGTCACCTGACAGCTGACGCATGACCCATCCCTGCGGTGTCATTGGTTGAACGGTGGCCCGCCTTTTTTTTCAAAATTAACTCCGCCTATAACGGGGAGAATGAAAAGGTACTGTAAATGACATTATAAAGAGATTGCAGACAGATCGACTCGTTGTTCTGATTTACATAATATATCTTGCAATTTTCTTCTTTATAGACTGGACTTTTAACTGCGATGCATGTGGTTATATGCTTGGATTTAGTCCTACTATTTGATGTTTGGGTTAAAAGGATCGTTGAACCATTTAATTATGTTTTGATATTGCGTCATCTGTCTTTACTCTAAAAAACAAGTCGTTAAACGTTCCCACAAAAAAAAAAATTATAAAAAAAAAATTACAAAAAAAAAAATTATATAGACGAGTGGTTATACCCTTCAAAATAACGGATAAACGAATGACTACAATGTATTTTGTTAAAAGAAAAAGTAAAGAAGAAAAAATAAATAAAAAAATAAATATTACATTAAAACTGAAGTGAGAAAGTATCTTTTGTTATTTAGTTTTTGTTAATTTTTTATTGTTTCTCTTCGCTCTGACCCTGGCGCATGCATACGATTTGTTGCTGTAAAGCTTTTAGTATTAAAAAGTAGCGAATAGTTGTTTTGACTTTACATATTTTATTAATCATATTAAAATATGGTAAAAGCCAATAAGTTTTGAAACAATAAATAGCTTCATATTAAATCCCAATCAAGATACGATACATGTGCTAAGCACGGATTAACGATGCATGCAATAATGATGTAGGCCTATATATAAAAGAGCGTCTATAACATAATATAAAGAATGTACATAAGATACAATTAACCTTAACATGTTAAACACTAATTTTGTTATATAAATGTTGCCAGTTCTAAAAAAAGTGTACTTACTTTGATGGCTTCTTTCGTTTCTTCATCAATTGACATTCTATTAGGTTTAGGCAGTTGGTTATCGCTATCTTCTTCTGTTAATTAAGTATTATTAATATCAATGTCTCAAAACCATTCAGCCCGAGGGCCGCATTAACTATCAAACAGCAGTTCGGGGGCCAACGAAACAATCGAGGTCCATATAAAAAAAAGAATCTAAACATGTATGTTGTTTTAAATTATTTATTTAATATAATTTATTTTAGTTATTATTTAATAACAGATTGTTGCACTACACTTGAACACCTACATTAGTGGAAATGGTGAAATTGTTTCCTGGATGCCAAAATAGCTGACATTTCTGGCTTTAGATTTGATGTCCCTAACATCAACATTGACCTAAGATTATCATCGGACAAGATTGTTTTTTAAATTGTTCTTTACGTATTTCATTTTTGAAAAAGTGTCTGTTCACACGTAAATTATTGTTCCAAAGATTTAAAGGTACATTGATGCAAATGTTTTGTTATTAGGAAAGTCTTTCTTGGGCAAAAACTGTTAAAAACGAAAAAGTCCTTCTTTGAATATATCCCTAAGGGGGTCATTTGTTTGCAACTTAATAACCTCCAGCTGCAGTTCATCTTGACAAATGGGTTTTAAAACGGTCTCAATTTTTCTGCTTTTGAATCGAAATCCGGAAACCGTTCCTGAAACTCCAGCTGGAGATCTTAGATGATCTCGCATGCAAATTGACGTGGGGAACTCAGCTGTTGCTTCAGCCATGAATACCTTGCACTGCTGAAAGTGAGTCAAGTTGTTGGCCTGTACTTGTTCCAAAAAACAAGACAAGTTTAGATCTGAAGGTATTTATGTGGGTTTATAGATCAGAAACTAGATTTTTCTCTCCTTGTAGTTTTAGTTTCAGAAAATTTAAATAACTAGTTATGTCTGTAGCAAACGCCAGTTTCCATACCCATTCTTCATCAGACAGTAATGGCTGTGGCTTGCCTTTACTTTCCAAGAACTCACCTATTTCCTCTTTTAATTGAAATACTCTGCTCAGAAATGTCTCAAAACTTAGTGTCATATATTAATAGCGTCCATAGCTCTCTCTCAACGCACATTTTCTGGGAGGGACTAAGCTTAGACTATTATAGGAATCCGCCCTTGTACCGACCTTAAATTCTCGAAATGGCTAAGAATAGTTTATTATTTTACGTACAGGGGAGTTCATATTTTTGTTTAACTTTGATGTTTAGAGTGTTAAATAATGAAGCTACGCTAAAATTTAAGAACTAGATCATTTTGAATAAAAATGAGTTAAATAATTATATTCGCTTTATAGATATTTTATTTTAAATGTCCATTTTATTTTTTTTTCCTGTAGGCTGCAAACTGGGCGGACGAACGCATGGGGGGCAGCTTCTGCTGCGGATCCTAGACCTATTGCACTGCCGAAAGGCCACGGGGTCTCGGTGGGGAGGAAGCAAAGGGCGCAGCAACCCCGTCTCGAGAACCACCCGGTGCCTGGATGAATGCACCTGTAGTATATGATTTGTTCTACCGAGTGACAGTGCAGTTATACGGGCGAGCCACCACTATAATGATCCTTAGGGGAACCGCAATAGGTAACCTAGCTGCGTAATTCTTACTGTTACACGCCACACCACGCCTTTGGCGGGTTTTGGGGTGGCTTGAGCCCGGACAGAGCTTGGGAGTGCCACCCCTTAGCTCAAACCTAACGTTACGCCCTTTACAAAAGAGCCCATTTATAGTTTTTTTTGTTTATAGATAATCTTTTTAATGGGGCGTAACAATTAATTACTTAAATTTCAACTTAAGTTATTGTATAAAATCAGAATTTAATTGTTACATTTAATTTATTTTTTTTAAACATTGAAAACAATGTTCATATGTAAACGTCTTTTTAACGTTTTTTTCTCTTCACAATTGTAAACCACGATCAATATGATTCACATATTAAATATTTCTTATTGAATTTCTTTATTATGTTTCTTTGTATGAAAATATAATAAATATATGAGCTGGATTATTATTTGCTGGATGATGGGTGAAAGGGTAAAAGGAGGACCTAATATTTGTATTCATAGAAATCTATAAAATATAAAACATAGTGTTTTTTTTTAAACTTCCGGCCTGGGCTAGTACCATAAATGTGTCAATTGATTGATTTTTAGAGTTTAAAATTGTTGGAAGCACTTAACTTACACTATAACACTAATAAATGTGATTCTGTTCAAAACCTTTAACGGGAAAACATGAAAAATGAACTGACCCAATATAAATTTAAACGGGGCCACTTGTTGCTACCATCCCATTTATGGGACGTTTATTAAAACGTCAATATCTCAAAAAGTTTTCAATTTCAAGAAAAATCAAAAGTCATTCCTTCCATTGTGGCCCAAAAACTAAATAATAACCAAAAATAGAAAAAGTATCTACCTCAGCAGAATATGAGTTAATTCGTTTGCCCAATTAATTTGAGACTGGGAGAGACAACCTTTCATGCCCCCTCCTTTTCCACCTTTATACTATTTGATTACCATTTGTCTCCCTTCAGCCCTTCCTAATTTATACTATATGTCTTACCTCCCAACTCGCATTATTTTTTGTCTCAACAATTTCCAGTTGAAAAATTGAAATAATAAGCAGCGAGTAAGGTTTTGCATTGCAGTGATCGGTTGGAAAACATTATTAACGCCTTACTGCCTGCCTCAATTTTAATTCGGTAAAAACATAACGTCCACGTAAGCGATGGCTGAACTTGGCAGAATACATGTAAAATTCCTTTTCTTTTTTCGTAGATAAAAAGGACTCCATGAGCCGTTTGAGAGGGCCTCGCGCGCTACATGCGGCCCGCGGGCCGTAGTTTGGAGAGCCCTGGTCTAAACGGAAGAAAAAAAGGGAGGTAGAGCTTCTAGGATTCAAAATGAGATTTAAATGTAGTCATTTCATTACGATCTGTAAGGATTTCTCTGTTTATCAAGCTCCAATAGTCTAAAAAATACGTATATTGTGCTAGCCACATACATCCCTTTGTAATCAGTGCTATGCAACGGAATTTTCTCTTCATAACCCAATGCACCTAGATGTAGTTTGAAATAGAAAATCACATGTATCGTATTTATACACTCAGTTGAAGCGTATTATACTACAACCCTTCAGAAAGTATTGTATAGTTTATACATGCGTTTTACGTTATATATTTCAACTTTCATAACATGTATTGGCTATATTTGAAGCTCCTATTCGAATGCGAAAGGTGATAATTATTATAGAAACTATCATTTTATTAAACATTTTAAAGGTTGTCCTATAAATACATATTACAATCTTACATTTAGCGCTAATAAAAGAGAGTACACAATTACCTCTAATTCGTTTTTTTACTCCCAAAACCCTCCACTGAGTTCTGAGCCTGGATTTAGTGCGCCTGTAATAAATGTAAAGAGTAGAAATAATAGCTGTTGCTTGCACTATAACCACCAGCTTCCTATCTTTTTACCGTTTCTTCCATTAGAAATCGTACCTTTAAGAACGACGCAAAAAAACTCTTATTTCGAACATGCATTTTTTATTTTAAAATAATTTTATATTTTAATGCTTTTTTAAAAGATAAAAAAAAAATAATTTAATAGTATTGAGAATATTGTTTTTTATGCGAGATTAAATGCGTCGTTCATAGTCCTACGTGCCATTTCCGAGTGGATTAAGTTGTTTCGTGGACGATGTACACGACGTTTTATGACTAAAAAAAGGTACATCAAATCGAAATATTGCCCTTTTTAAAGGTTTCCGAATCTTAATCAGAGAATCCTGAGAAAAAATTTATTACTGTTTTTTTTTCCTTTATGAGAATATTCATAAACAATGTAAAACAAAAACATGTTAAACATTGTGTCAAACCTCAGCAACATCTTGTTATTGATGAGATAATAGTGAAAAACAAGGGACGATATGCATTTTGCCAATATATACGTGATAAGCCAACCAAATGGGGAATGAAACTTTGGATTCTAGCAGAGTTTGTAACTGGATATACTTATGATTTTTAAGTATACGTAGAGAAAGAAGCTAACAGTCCAATTTGTCCATTCGATTTGGCTTATGATTATGTTATAAATCTTTCAAAAAGTGTACATAATCATTTCTACCATATCGTTTATACAAGTTTTAGGCTCATGAAAGATCATGGTATTAGTACTATGTTATAAATAGAAAAGGCTTTTCTTCTATTTTAAAATATATTAAAAGTTCAAATAGAGTAGACTTGCAGTTGGTTAGGGAAGATGTAATTTTAACGTTGCAATTGAGTTACAATAGAACTGTTTCTATAATGTCCGATTTTATGACAGACAATGGTTTTTCTTTTGTTAACAGGAGAACTAAAGTTAACGGGGAATGTAGACAATTGCTTGTTAGGAAACCACTTATCATTAGGGATTACAATTCATTTATGGGAGGGGTAGATAAAAGTGATCAACATAAGTACAACATTTTCAAAAAAACAAAAAAAAATTTTGGAAACCTCTTTTCATTCATTTCATTGACGTTGCCAGATTCAACAGTTGTATTCATGTTTAAGAATGGAGAAAGGCTAATTCAGATATTGCTGACCTCAACAGATTATACAGAAAATATGAATTCATAAATCATACTTGTAGACAATTTTGTGTGAATTTAAAACTTACGTTATGTAGTATCGTTTTGAACTCTTTGGTCTAGCATTTCTGTGTATAATGTTACCTAGTGACAATAGTGAAACAATTATACTTAGTATAGCTCTGTTACAAAATTATTTACATCTTAATAGAATATATACATTTACCACGAATAATACAGCGACGATTCAGCAGCTCAAATTTTAATGATTAGATAAATATTATTCATCTAATAGGCCCATCAATTTTACATTAATAATTTACTATTCTATGCATCTTATAATATTCGTATTTGTATTATTTTATCTAGTATATAGTTATAAATATTGTTTGATGGTCACTACGATGTTTGGATTTCACAAGACATGTATAAAACTGTATTAAATATATTTATTCATTAGCCCACTGCTTCGCATTGACTCGTTGCATCACGTTTTCAACTGTATGTCTTGCATATTTGATCACTATACAATAACACCACGAACTAGAATAATTATCATCTTCAAGTACTAATTTAAAATTTAATTACTGTTTGAAGGAATGGTCAGATGTCAATAATTAAGTTTGAACTCTGGGCAAGGCGCAGTGTACGGTTGAAACAAAACTATCATTGAGTCAACCATAAACGACTGAAAAGTACATCACGTGCAGGCTCTGATAACCACGGGATTGTAGCAAATAACATCATATTCTTTATAATATATATATATAAATATATACCAATTCACATGTTTAAAGGGCATTAACCCCCGAGTCATAAGTGGGTACCACTTCATCTGACAAAGAAACATACACAGTCTCCTATAAATATAGGCCTACTTGCTCTTCTCGAAGCCTTCATGGCTAACACATCCTGTACGTCTGCATGATTTTCTTGAGCCATCAACACTAAAAAAAAAAAACATAACAGAGCATTAATATGAATCAAGTCATCGTTTTATAATAATATTAATAATAAAAAAGGATTAATTTAGGTGGAAAATCATAATTAAAACATGATACACATACTTGTAGGCGTTAAGTTTACAAAGACAAAAAAAAGGGAAAAAAACATGAAAATATATTATACATTTATTACCGTCATGTTGGCACAGAACGATTCCATTACAGTTGACTATCACTTCACTGTAAACCAAATTTAAGTACAATATTAAAAAAAAAAGTGCTTAGATTTTTCCTTTTTTACATGTTTGATTCTAATTAAGTTAGATCTATTCCGATATGACAAAATATATTCAGTTATTTATACTATTTCGGGAACGAAATAGGTCGCCTCAAATAATCATTCAAACAAACAACGTTCAGTCATTCAAAGATATTATTGACCATTGGCCTATTAAAGTACTTATTTACCAATAATATTTTGAATGCGTATTAGTCCTTACAAAATATTTGTGTACTGGTAACACCATTGATATGGAATGATATATTATACGAATCTAGAATGAAAGCATTTTTTTTTTATTAAGCATCTTTTCTTTTCATTCAGTATTGTATAAACATTTTGTTCTATTACAAACGTAGCACTATCATATGTACTCACAGAACGGAGAAAAACTCTGTTTAGTCCGACACCACCAGAGCAGCGGGGAAAATATGACAAATGGTGGCGGTAAGAAGACTAAAGACTGTATTTCATAGTAAGCTGCATTCTTTGATGCTGCCATATTTCTAGTGATTTTGCTAGATATGGCTTTATTCTCTTTATTCTCTTTATTCTCTTTATTCTCTTTATTCTCTTTATTCTCTTTATTCTCTTTATTCTCTTTATTCTCTTTATTCTCTTTATTCTCTTTATTCTCTTTATTCTCTTTATTCTCTTTATTCTCTTTATTCTCTTTATTCTCTTTATTCTCTTTATTCTCTTTATTCTCTTTATTCTCTTTATTCTCTTTATTCTCTTTATTCTCTTTATTCTCTTTATTTTCTTTATTCTCTTTATTCTCTTTATTCTCTTTATTCTCTAAATTATCTTTATTCTCTTTATTCTCTTTATTCTCTAAATTATCTTTATTCTCTTTATTCTCTAAATTATCTTTATTCTCTAAATTATCTTTATTTACTTCTCTCTTAGAACTGTCTTTCTTTTCTTCTCCCATTGAACCGTTTTGCCGTTTTGTCTGATGTTCTTTTGTTTCTGTTTCCTCCGAGGAACTGTTCATGCCTGTTTCTGTAGATGTGTCATTTTTATTTTTTTCCTTCAAAATGTCTTCCTTACCAATTTCATGTGAATGTTCATGCTTTTCTATTTCTTTAAAAATGTTCTTTTCATCCGATTCATTTAAAGTTGATCTGGACTTTAATGTATTATGTGTCTCTTCTTTCTTAAAACTGTCTTTCATTTCAGTTTCTTTTGAAAAGCTTTCATTCTCATTTTTATTTAAATTACCTTTCTCGTTCTCATAATAAATGTCTACACTTTGATCACTTATGAATTTAATTGATGCTGTTGAACAAGCAGCTTAAAAAAGAAATATGAATATACACATATTACACAATTTGATAAAACATAATATATATTTCTTACAAATCATAAATAACTAAGGAAAACAATTCTTTAAAAAAGAAATGATTTATTACATTACGAGTTTACTTACTTAACCTAGAAAAATAGTGGATTACTTCCTTTTTAGATAAATTGCTTGCTTCTGCAACTGTTTCTGTACAATTTGTCTTAGAATTGCTTTCACAATCACAAGTAATAGACGTTGACTAATTGAAGAAATACAATTTAAAAAATGTTATTGCCTTATCCCGAATTAACAAAAAAACTTTTAAGGAGATATTTTGTAGTTCATCGCTAATTTTAGTTAACATAAAATTATACGGATTTTCTTTCTTTATTGTTCTGAATGAAAAGTGGATTTTCCTTTATCATATTTTTCACGAAATGAATTTGAAGTATGTAGTAATTAGGTAATAAAAATTTAAAGCAACTAACTGCAAGCTAAAATGCCACTGTAATGTAATTTTATATTTCGCGTCGGACTATAATCCATATACCATTTTTTTTTGTATATAATAATACAATTATATGGTATCATTTGTTATAATAAGTATTAACTTTCCTACCTTAAATATTGATTCCATAACTTGAATCAGTAATGACTCATCTATGTGAGTTATTAGGTAGGAAATGAAGTCATATCTTTCTAAAATAATGGCATTTTTCAGAAGCTCCTTGCAAGTCTCACAACTTTCGTGTCGAGTCTGGTGAAAGACAAATATCTATAACATTTTTCCCCATACTGTTCCTATTTGAGGAATAATTAGGAGGTCTTGAAAGGTAGTGGACGGGGCAAGGATCGGTTCGTCCCCCTAAAAAAATTGCCAGTATGTTCAGACAACGCGCAGGCAACCAAAAATATTATTTTTAGTAACATAAGAAAAACTTCAATTATATTGGTTTATTTATTAAGTACTTTTCGACAGCGATCTGAATGTTCTGGGTTCGAATCCTGGTGCAGGCTAGGATTCCCCTCCTGGGGCATGAGGGTGCCCCCGAGTCTACCCCGCTCTAATGGGTACCTGGCATTAGTTGGAGTAAATTAAAGGCGGCTGAGCATTGTGCTGGACACACATCTCCTCGTTTACCGTAACAATAGAAACTGGTAAACGCTGCTTCAACAGCCCTATGATCAGTTTGGTCCGAAGGGTACTTTACTATTGTACTTGTTAACTTATACTTAAAGCCATCTTCCTGCTTATAAAGTTGAATGCTAACTAGAAAAATAATATTGCAAAAAAGGGTCTAAGTAATATAACAAAATATAGATAACATACAGTTTACTTGATCGTTTAGAGAAGGTTTTTTTTCTGTAAAGTAGGCAAGTGATTTACCCCCCCCCCCCCTCCCACTCTTCCATTTTCTCTCCGTTCCTATGTCAGATTGTCATGAAAACCGTTACTTGACAATAGACTCTACCTTCGTAATTACCATTATACAATATTGTTTGTAATGGTTTCGAACGCGAAACAGACGTAAAGCCTAGACCGAGTCTGATGAGTGGAACACAATATCGATATTTCAAACAATAATTTGTATATTAATTTGTTATATTTTAGCTGCAGCGCGTTCGGCTGGCGTATCGAAGGTCCTGGGTTCGAATCCTGATGAAAGCTAGGAATTTTTATTGGGTCGGGTAGCTAACGTTAGTTGAGGATAAATGAAACGCGTTTGGGTATTATGTTGAGCAAACAATCCACTCATGTTTGATCCGACGGGATACTTTACTTTTACAGGACTCTTCTGAAATGCCAAGAAATGTGTCGATCTTACTTTCGATTACCTTTTGCCCCACCTGGGACATAGGCCGCCGAAAAGAGTCTCCAGGTAACCCGATCCTGGGCCAATTTCTCTAACCGACCCCAGTTATGCCCAAGCTTTTTAACATTGTAACAAGCAGCACACTCTGCTTTTGCTCGTGTTCGTCTCTTTGATTAACACCGAAGAGAAGCTTAAATATGGAACAATGTTTAATTAATGAAAAATGAAGCATACAAGTCAGAATACTACAATACTCAGGATAGGATACTCAATGTACAAAGACATCAATAAACTTGAACTAAAGAACAACTGTCAACATGTCGCACCTTTCAATCCACTCCCGATTATAGTTAGTGCAACAACAGATCGAATACAGGCTGCGTACGTGACACCTGCCCCCCCTCCTAAACTTAACAATTCGCCCTTTAAACCAAAAATGGCGAATTTTAAGAGAAAACACATCATTTCTCTCAATAACAAACTAAAACAATTTAATACATTGTCAAAATTTCTATAACATATGAGTCATTGGGATAAAACACACCACCCATGCTCTATTAAAACATTTAAAACAAATCACTGGTCAAATACGCCACGACCTTCACTGGACTGGCGGCCAATAGAACAAAACTTTTCCTTTTTCCTTTCCCAGACTCAGAATTTTCCAAGATGTCGTGCTGTGGAGTAACCAACAACATTAGCTGTACTCCATTGTCCCTTTCTTTTACATGATCACTGCAGTACGTTTGCAACATCGTCCTCAATGCCTGATGAAAACGTTCCAACGCACTGTGGGACGGCGGATGATACGCACTCCACATCGGATCTCTATCAGTAGGTATATCAGAAACCTTCTGAAAAAATACAAAGAAGTCAAATTACCACCTTGGTTAGTTTGCACCGACTTTGGCAAACGATATCTGGTGAAGAACCTCATCAGATGATCAGCTATCCTCTCGGCTGGGATCGATCGAAGTGGTATGGCCTCATGATATCTAGTTGCTGTATGCATGATTGGATGACCCGATTTCGTTTTCGGCAAGGGTCCCACACAATCGATTATTACATGACTGACAGGTTTATGGAGGACCGGAATCGGGTATAATTACGCAACTGGGATCGTCTGATTAGGTTTGCCCACCAGCCGACATGTCCAACAGGACTTGCAATAGGCGGCAACATCCCGTTTCAAATTAGGCCAGTAGAAATAGCGAAGTATCCGTTGATACGTTTCATTGACTCCAAGATGACCAGTAAAAGACGAATCATGGGCTAGCTGACGGATATCAGAACGATGGATTAGCGGCACGACGATTTGAATTACCGCTCTCAAGTCGTCATCATCCGGATTCGCTTATGGCGGTCTCCAATGCCTCATCAGCACATCATTCTTTAAACAATAGTAGACTGCCGAAGTTTTCTCATCTTCATCGTATACGGCGATTTCACGTAGAGCTGTAACTTCGACGTCTTCTTTCTGTAGCCGTATCAGCTTTTCACGTGGTGATAAAGTTTCGGTAGAGGTATCTTTATGTTCCTTTTCAAATAAACTTGTGAAAAACGTATCTCCCTAATCCACTTCTACTTCACTCTTCTGTGATGAATTTTTCTTCACGAGTCTCTTTCTGACGCATACCTCTAGTAACAGCGCAAACAGGATACAGTTCATGGTCCTCTGTTACTGACTAGTCGACAACAGGTATGTCTGACACAATGGGATCCGGTTGCACCCGACCTCCTGCTAAATTATTGCCAATTAGCAAGGCAATCCCAACACATGGTAGTGTCGACTTAACTCCTACCACAAATGAAGCATACAACTCAGAATAATACAATACTCAGGATAGGATACTCAATGTACAAAGACATCAATAAACAAGTACTAAAGAACAACTGTCAACATGTCGCACCTTTCAATCGACTGTCGATTATAGTTAGTGCAACAACAACAAGATCAAATACAGGGTGCGTACGTGACAACATCGATTTCAAAATCACGCCTCCAAGTGTTTCTCGGCCGACCTCTTTTCCTTTTGCCCTGGGGTTTCTATGTTAGCGCTTGCCGAGTGATACTGTATACCGGTTTTCTGAGGGTGTGGCCAATCCATATCCATTTATTTTGTGAAATTTCCTATTCCACAGGCCTCTGTTTAGTTCGTTGCCAGCGTTCTTCATTACTAATAGTTTCTGGCCAACTTATTCTGAGTAGTCTTTTGAGTTTTGAGGCAGGTGTAAACATATGCCTGAATTTTCCTGACACTGGTGGCGGTTATTCTCCAAGTTTCCGATCTATACATCACAATGGGCTTAACAATGGTGTTAAATATTCCTAACTTTGTGTTCAGGAATATAATTCTGGAGCTCCAAACCTTTTTCAGTTTGTTAAAGGCTGCTCTTGCTTGGCGCCTTCCGGCTTATATATCTTTTCGGTCCCTCCTAGTTTGTCTACTATACTACCTAAGTATTTGTAACTTCTTCTAGGCTTTCTCCTGCACTATTGGTGAGCTGCTTGTTCCATTGATCTTTAGGACATTACTTTTCCCTTTATAGATATTAAGGCCAATCCATACAGAGTAATTTGCTACATCTTCTGTTTTTTGCCGCATTTGTTGTTGGGTGTGTGAGAGAGGGCCAAGTCGTCTACAAATTCAAGATCGTCCAGCTGTTTCCAGAGTGTCCATTTTATTCCATTCCGCTTTGTCTCTGTAGCAATCTTCATTATCTAATCCATAGGTTCTCAACCTTTTTCTGCTCACCGCCCCCTTTTACATTTGTTTCCCGCTCACCGCCTCTCCTCCTTCCCAATTTTTTTAGCACCCACTCCCCCCAACACCCTTCTGGAAGTTAAAATGTCAATAGAGTTTCCGCAATTTTGTTGGGCCGACTATTTTATTTATTATCTTTAAAAAAAATGAAAATGAATAGTAACAATTAAAAGATCAAGAAATTACCTAAAGAAGAGGTTTAAATAAATCAATATTAATGTGATTGTTTGCCTGGTGTGTTGCTAGTAGTTTGTCTAGCTTATATTTGTTTCAATTTTGGTTGCAAAAGCTTTAGATCTCCACGCTTCACTATTTGCAGCTTATTTTTTGACAACCAAATGGTACTAGCATGAAATCCACTTTCCACAACAACAAAAAAAGCGTGATAATACAAAACTGTTGCTAAGACTCACAGACCTAGAGAAACTGATTGATTTTCTCCCAAAGAATCGCATTTGCTTTTCAAAATCTCGAGCACCGAATCCAAGTCTCACACATTAGGCCTGTATTTAAACAGTCATCTTTTGCTAACCAACATCAAGCCTAACTGGTTTGATATTACTACAACCTTTTTTTTGAAGTGTAGAAATATTGGCGATTTAAAAATGCAGCAATTTAAATTTTAAACATTTGAAAAATGGGCATCCAAAGGTCCCCATTTGCGGAAATAAATCTGGAAGGAAGCTGCTTAGGAAAGTCATCTGATATTCTCAACTGCTAGGAATTCACTCTTTTACCTTCAGCTTTTAGTTTACACATGTAAACATATTTTATCACACATGAAAGCCTATTTAAGCATTAAAAGAGGTCACCTACACTTGACCACTCATTAATTGATACAGTCTAATTACAATTAATAGAGTTTGCATGCTCATCTTCTTTAATTAAACATACATGTAATGAATTCTAAAACAAATGTATTTGTATTATTTATTTAGAAATATAAGAGACTTATTTAATAGCACTATAGTATGCAATTTCTGCAATTCTTGATGTTTAAAATATTAACTCCTTAAATAGACTATTCGATAAACTGCAGGAATGTTTATTTGCAACTGTTTAACGTAAATTATTTAAATCCTCTAATAAGAGAATATTGTTATTGTTATGAATATCATAAAGTTAAAATTATATATGGAAGAAATAATAATTAGTCAGTTATATTTGTTTTGTGGCTTGTTTGGCATTACTATTGAATAAATGTGGAAACATTTTTTTTTCATTAAAGGGGGATAATTAACCCGTTTCATTTGTGGTAATATTTTTAATATATATATATATATATATATATAAACACACACACACACATATATATATATATATATATATATATATATATATATATATATATATATATATATATATAATATATATATATATATATATACATTAATGACATACTATTTATAACTTTGAAATGATCAAACTGTAAACCGTATTTGAAATTTATATAAATATTATATCACTAAAGAATGTATATGTATATTTTTAAACATTACATTAACTACCATATTTGTATGATTACTACGTATTTATTCAGCTTAACAAATAATGTTTGCCTAGCATTTAGTATTTGTCATAAACGAATTAAATTATATCTCGGTAAAACTGAGATCATAATAGAATGGGCCGTATTGCTGATGAGAGTTAACACCCTTGCCCCTTATACAAGTCAATCTTTTATGACTGAATTGTAATTTACAAGTCAGTCATAAAAGATTGACTTGTATAAGGGGCAAGGGTGTTAACTCTCAGCAGCAATACGGCCCATTGATATTAGCAAATGTTAGGGATAGAACCCGCGACGTGTCGGTTGACAGTCCGGTTAACTAACAACATGACCAGCCGGCCGCACTGATCATACTTATCTAATACTGACCCCCACATTTTCGAATACTCATTGCGATTCCTATTTTTTATTAGTATAATAATATGTAGGCCTACTGTTGGGGGATATCAAATATTTAGCAGCACTTGCGTTTACATCACATTTCATACAAAAACTAACCGATTCAAATAGCTGAGGTGTTCAAATTATATCAGGTACATTTGTACCGTCCACTTGCCCTTCACCGCCCCCCCCAACGCCCCCGGGAACGTCAGCGCCCCCTTAAAGCATCTCACCGCCCCCCGGAGGGTGATAACGCCCCCGTTGAGAACCTATGATCTAACCAATGGCTAATAGGAACACGAATGGTGAAAGCAGGCAGCCTTGTCTTACCTCTGTCTGCACATGGACTGTATTTGCTGGCCGTGTACTACTCTACACGTTAAACCTTCATAGGTTGACCGTATAATGTTGACTACCTTATGCGGAACTCCGTAGTGTCTAAGCAGTTTCCAAAAGGTCGATCTTTCCACAATATCGAATGCTTTCTCGTCGTCAATAAAGTTTATGTAGAGTCGATCGGCCTTCTGAATTTGAAAAAAATATTCAGGCACCTAAAGTGGAAGCTATTCATCTTGTTCTCATAGAATGTGTTGGTGGTCCGTGTCTCGCTTTTATAACAGCTAACTGAAGATGTAGGCCTAGTATACGCTCTGTTTGGTCTTCTCTGTTTTACTTTAGTTTGGCCAATGTAGCAGATGCCTTGCCAATTCTATTGTGTATGTGATTGTAAAAAAAAAAAAAGTAAAAATAGAAAATATTGAAAACTAAGCAATTGAAGCTGTCCACAAACTCCACGTTATAGTGTTTCAATGGTAATGTAGGGAAATGAACTATTGGCTTGGGCGCTACTATTTAAATGTGTTTTCTTTATGTGTGTGATATCGGAGCCGCATCACCATCAAAGAGAAACTTGCAATTAAGATCCTCTGTTGTCTTGATGTTAAAATGGCCCGGAGGCGGTCTGTGTTGAACAACCCTCCATCAGCTACTGACTGGTAAGAGGTGACTTACTTGAAGCACACTGTGCCTTGCATATTGTCATGGTACTGTTTGAGGATGGTGAGCAGCCGTGGGAGGTTTAGAGTAAATGTTTTTCCTTCTCCTAGATGAACTTCCAACAAGGATTATTTAGCTTCACCTACAGTGACTAGTTTTAAGACGCCAGCGAACCGCGTGCATCCCTTCTCGTGTTAGCATAAACATGGACCTCCGAACGTATAGAATTGAGCCACACGTGACGGCCAGGATTTGGGCATTATGAAACATGAGTCTTTTAACGCATTAGAATAGTGGACTAATGCCTGACACTCCCGCCCTGGTATTGCTAACACTAGTCAGTCAATAATATTTTAATGCCTATCTATTTGATCTTACCATAAAGTTTGAGTTTGCATTTATGTTTAGCTCTAAATTATGTGTGAATCCCCAATAGTCCGTTCTACCCTTATCCCGAATACTAGCTACACAAAGACATACCACAATACTAGACAGTTTCCCTACGTTAATCGCTTGATCTAGTCTGTTTAATGAAAGACATACTTTTAGTAACAAATCTTTGTTGTCTATAAGATCATCTGAAAAAAAAATAATTAAAAAGCTCCGTATATGGAAATAATTGATTTTGTTAAACGTATAATTAGTAAAGTTAAAGTGAAATTGCTATATACATATATGTGTATATATATAATATATTAAACATATTTTTAAATATAATTTTATAACTTGAAATACCTTACCTTTTGCACAGAGAAGTATGGCATTTGCTATTAACTCCTTTTTAAAACCATTTGAGATATGAAGTTTGACCTTTCTTTTAAGAAAATCGAAGATTTGTAATGGCAAAATGCATTAACAATCATGTAATGCAAATAGTAAAGGTAAAAAGTATTTTGTCATTAACAAACATAAAATATGTATCTTTCTATGCCTTTTAGACACGTGTTGATTATCTACTTTAAATCACTATATATCTGGAATTAGTTTTCGCGCATGGAATGTCTTTTTAAATTGTAGACAATACACTACATGTAAGAGTAGACCCTAAAAACAAACAACTAAACATTATTAATTAACACACTACGGCAAATGGCAAAATTATTTTCTGTAACAGAAGGAGGCTGCGTGATATAATTTGAGTTAAGATATGATAAGCAAGACATATGTGTCAATATGTAAACCTAGGAGCGAAAATAAATCAAAATTACAATTTAGAGTGGATTATTGTTTAGTTTAAATTTTAAAGTGAGTCTTGCAATTCAAAGAAATATAATATTGAAGATATTCTTCTCATCCTTTTTTGATTAATCTTTACAATTGTAAGCATTGTTATTTGCTGTAATTGTGTGTGTGCATAATATGCACTGCATATATGTTACAGTACATAACAAAAGCATTATCCTATCCACACAACCCATACATTTAAAACTGTTATTTCGCGTGGTTGACCGTAGACATTTATTTAACTTAACCCTTCCCGTACCGACCTACTGCTATCTATGCTGCCTTTAGTTCCGCTATATACGCGCCCGGGACTGTAATGGTTAATTACGCAAGCTAACTATCGGCAGAGCTTCTGGCTATTTCAACTATAAACTACAATACATGAAAAATTGTATTAAGTCAAATGATTTTTTTTTTAAATCCTAAACAACATATTAGATAAATGTTATTTAATTTATATAATATACTCAATTATAGATCTACGTTGTATACCCATTTTCTACTTTCAGATCACCAGCTTGACTACCAGATTCCTGTAAAAAAAAATATTATATCATAAATATTGTATTAATATGCTTAATATATTATCAGGTCCAGGTAAATGACCATAAATTGTGCCTATGTCTACTAGGTAAGAGGCTTTTTGTAAAATAATGCTAATGCTTATTTCAAAAGTATAATTATATTATGATATTTATATAAATTGTATTGTGATATAGTAGTGTGAAAACACACTCACTCGTTATTTTCTACCAAAACAAAGATAATTAGCTTGCTAGTTTGTGGGAGGAGTCTAATAAGTAGTCTTTCCCTTTTTTACCGCCACTAGGCAGAAACATGCACCCATTTAAGGCGATCAAATTTATCACGCTTTTTGGAAGAGTATGCACATTTCAAGGGTTTTACCAATAAGTGGGTATCATGTTACGATAACATCATTTGCAATGGACAGAACAGGGAAACATACAGGTTTCTTCCCCCATAATGGACACGCTCCCGCCATTCCGATTAAAATATAAACTATAACACTGGCGCGGTAGGGGGAGTTCGGATTACGTTTCGTGTAGTCCCCTCTCATCATGCTTGTATATATTTTTCTCGCCACTATGTTTGGCTTTCATACCATTTGTATATAATTGTATTACAATCAAATTTATTTATTTATTAACTAACTACTACGCATTGACTCGCTGCTTCAAGGTTTAACTGTATGTATTGCATGTTTCATCAATATACAATATCACCACGACCTTAGACGAGCTAGAATACATTTTATCTTCAAATTCTATTGTAAAAAATTGAATTACTGAGGAAGGAACTGTCAGATGCCTATAATTGAGTTTGAACTCTGGGCATGGAGCAGTGTACGGTTTAAAGAAAACTCTCCTTTGAGTCAACCATAGACGACTAACAAGTGCATCACGTGCATGCACTGATACCCACTGGTTAGTGGTTATAACTTTATATAGATACAATTGTTGTTTTCTTTACATATTAACATACACATTTAAAAGATGACTATATAATAGTTATATAAAGCTTGATAAACAGATAAAAATATATTGAAATCATGTTAAAATACCCATTCAAACGCAATTGAATGTTATTCATAGAGAGTTATAATGTACTTTATAAAAGAATTAATAGTTTGTATAATATTTCATTTTTTTAATATTTTTCAATTTTTAAGCACTATAGTTCAAGTTACAATTATAAGCTTATCTTTATTATATAAGTAATAAAAAACATTACCATTACAATTAGTATAGTGCTATTTTGTTTCGACATAAGTTGACTGTATTCAGAAATATCACCGAGAAAAACCACGCATTCATATTTATTCTTTATTTCCGTCTTAGCAGAGTTTGACTTAGGGTTATCATTTTCTCCTGGCGTCAGAAATGAGTTTTTTTCTTCAAATACAGCTGATGGCGCTCTCTGAGACTCTCCCGTTAAGTTCAATTGTTTTACATTTCCATTCATTAGCCCTGTTGTAATAGCGCTTGCTGCTAGCACGGTGTCGTCCCAATCAGATCTGGTTATGTTTTCCTTGTTATTTGATTCTGAAACAAAATAATTGTGTTACGAAATAAACCCCGAAGGTCTTAAAAGCCGTATTTTATGATTATTATTAATATCATTATTTGTAATTCATTGTCGATGAGAGCCTCAGGCATTTTCGACAATCATTTTTAATTTTTCGCATACACAAAAGCTGCAGTCAAAATTAAAATCCCAAAACTAAAACACAATTCTAATATTTAATGGAGATACCGATACGCCATTTTGGTTAATGTAAGAAGTCGGACAAAAGGTCAGAGGTGAAAAGAAAACAACTATTCATAATTTTAAACATTTAAAAAAAAGTATAGGTTCATTTGCGACAATTATAGATGTAGAAGATTTCACGACAACGCGTATACAGACTTTTCCTATACGACAATTCGTCTATAGAAAGTAGGTCTAACGGCATTAAGTCTATCTCGACAATTTAGTTTTAGTAAAAGCAGTGGAGAGGAATAGTGCATATATAAGTATTATATTATATTTAGGGTTAGAGCGGAAGAAAAAATATTTTCTTCCGCATTTTACTGAGAGTTTGCCATCTAGTTTTTTATATTCTCTAAATCTATATCAACATATAATTCTTCTTCCCCCTCCTCTCAATTTCGTAATTTTGTAATCGTGTAGAACAGGGTTCGGAAACCTAAGGAACGCGTGCCAATTTTAGTACGCAGAGCGGTTTTCAAGGGCACGCGAGAGACATCCCAGAGGTGGCTTTAAAAAAAAAATTGATTTTCAGGTTCTAAATGAGGGAAACTGACTGTTGAAGCCGATGTTTCTGAATGGCATAGCGACACATTTCAGTGAGTTGATGGTATTTACAAGGACGGCTCTAAAAGAACTTGAACTAAGTGAAATCAATTTTCAAACATGGGTACTTTTTATATTAGGACATTTATTAAGATATATAGTTGGGCTTTTTCAGAAGTACATGATGTACATCGAATCACACAAAGTGGAGTTTTCTAAACAAAGGGAAGACTTTGACATTAGTGGAATCATTTTTCATACCACATCAAACCTAACTGGTTTGATCAAACTACAACCTTATGAGATGTAGGATATATATATATATATTTTAAGTGGAGGGATTTTGACTATTTTAAATCTCAGCCAGTTGAATCCAAAACAATGGGCATCGAAATGCTGAAGATACGGAAAAATCTGGAAGGAAGATGCTTAGGAACGTAAAATGCTATTCTCAACTGCCAGACATTCATTCGTCTACTTTCAGCATTGTGTTCAACTTACACCTGTGAACAATATTTATTGAACATGAAAGCTGTGTTAAGCATTCAAAGAGGTGACTTACACCTTACTACTCAGAAATAACTAAATATGTATATGCCATTATAAATTTGAGAAGGGCAAGACTAGGCACCCATCAATTGATACAGACTAATTATATTTAAAAGAGTTGTTGTGCTTATCTGCTATAATGAAACATAAATAAAAGAAATTCTAAAACACAATTTTGTTTTATTACTTTACCTGAAATATAAGAGACTTTTTAATAGCATTATATAATGCAATTGTTGTAATGAGACAAACTTATTGTAAAAGATAAACAATTGATGCAGGAATTGCTTACTTACAACAGTTTAACGTAAATTAATTGCATTTCTTTAATTAAATATTGTAATGAATACCATGATGCTGGGGTTATATAAAGAAATAATAATTAGTCAGTTATAGTCAGAAATATGTATTATATTACAAAACATAACTTCTTTGGCATCAATATTGAATCAAATTTAGAAACTTTATTTTAATTAAAGGGAGATAATAAGCCCTTTTTATTTGCGCATATATTTTTAATATTATGTGTCTTGTTTTACTTTTATTAAAAGTTAAAATGGCCGACAATTTATAACTTTTTAATGACCAAACTGTTAAAAGTAGTTGAAAATTATGTAAATAATATGTGACTAAAGAATGATATGTACAATTCTTAAACATTATATTAACTACCCAGATTGTATGACTAATACGTATCAATGTCGCTTAACGATAATTGGGAAGTCTGTAACATTAAGATCATGAAAGTAAAGAAAATCTCAGTTATAACTGAGAACAAAATAGAATTAATATTATTATTTGCTACATCCTTATCTTGACAGCCAAAAAAAAATGTTAACAAAATAATTACCATAAATGTGAAAGTATAGAATAGTAATAAAATATTGTATTTAGTTTAAAATACAAATAAAAAGGATGATGATCACTCAAACGTATATATTTTTGTAAATATTAAAATGCTTTAACGATTTTCTATACATATTTCCTTTGCTTTTGGCCTTGGTCTTGCTACGGAGTTAAATTAATTGTCTTATAAAAAGTAATAAAACAAGTATTATAGAGCAGGTTGAATTTAGTATGTTGGCTCGCTGAATGATTTAGAAATCCTACTTTGGCACGCCATTAACAAAAGGTTGCCGACACCTGGTGTAGAACACGAATAAAACCTTCTTAACATTATGATTATTCCTTACAAACGTGAAGGTTTTCATTGCATCGCCGAGAGGCCCAGAGTTTCGGTGGGGAGGTCGCAATTTGCGTAGTGCTTTCGCCTCAACCGTGCCCCGGTGCTTGAATACCCATACATATAGCATGGGATTAGTACTACCGGGCGAAAATTGCAAGTGTACGGGCGAGGAATCACGATAATGATGCAGTGGGAGAAAGTAGTATAGTGCATACGGATGCGGAAATCTTACCCTGTGTTACAAAGCACGACCTATCGGCGTGCTGTTTGGTCCTGTTTGGTGTCTGGCACCCGGGCATGACCTTGCGGTGCCCCTTTGGCTCACTCCTGAACATCGTTATGCCTTGGACGGCTCGTCGTTTTGTCGGGCATTATTGTATGGTAATTGTACACACCTGTCTATCCATGTATCTAAAATATTGTGAAGTGTGTAAACCACAGATAAGCTCTCATTAAGAGTAAACCCGCTGGTTAACACATGGGAACAGCCCCTTTTGCTCGTTCGAACTTACATTGATCTTTTGTGAGAGGCCCTGAGACTCGGTGGAGAGTAATCAATGTGGGCAACAGAAAGTCTCACCAAGCCCTAGTGCCTGGATATGGGCTTATATTCTGAAATGTGTGCTACAAGGCGACATTGCCGGATTATGAGCCTGTCATCACGTTACTGATCTGGGGGAATTCCACAGGTGGGGAAAGCATAGTGCATGTGATTGCCTTTGTTACGCGACACGAACGTGATACTAATGAGCCACCCTTGATCCAACCATTTAATTCGTTACGCTTATAAATAAAAAGGGCTTAAAAGCCACAATTATATAGTCCGATTGTTGTTGTTTTTTTACATATAACATCGGTTTTGTAGAAGATTTAATAGCATCAATAGACAATACAATGATGAATTTAGAAATACTTATTTTATAAGACATTCATTTAAAACAATACAAATTATATAAAAATAGTTTGATTTTACCATTCTGCTTTAATTGCTGTGCCTGAAAAATGAAATTCACTGATATAAATATATTTGGAAACTGTTTAATTCCTTAAATTAAATATTATAAATTTAAATAAATAGGTATTTTGATAGCGTTTAATAACAATAAAAAAGCAATCAATTAGCATATAGAGCATTTCCAATAATGTGACAAAAAAACACGTTTGGTATGTTTACTTTGTCTAGTGTTGACAAATAGCAGCCGTATTAGTATAGGCTTAAGAAGATTTTATTTTTAAATATCATCATTTCAACACTATGACTTAAAATATATAAAAAAACACGGTCATACGATCAAAATTAGCATTTAATGCTAAAATTAAAACCCTTACATATCAATGGAATAGGTTCCGTAAGTGAAGAATATTTAATTGAAGATGTCATTTTTTGAAAGTTAATCTTAACGTACTACCAAAAGTAAAGCATAAGCTAGGCTGTGCAATTTTTCACAAAAGCTATTGAAAAACAATAAAACCTCAAATCGTGTTCAGTTTGTGGACAGACTACATAGGTCTAAGAGCATAGTTAAATATCAAGATTTATGAAAGCAATTCCTTATAATTTGGGTGTAAAATAGAAATGGTAAAGAACAATTTTATTCCACCATATCTCCAAAATGGCTTCTATTTACATAGTTACGTGACCTAGACACCTACGCCAAGCATAATGCAAATGTTCTATTGAATATCACATTTTTCTCATTAAAATCGCTCCTATGAAATTAAATACAATTCACACAGATATGACATAAACAGTGCAAGTACGTTTAAAACAATTTGGTACTTACAAAGACTATAATAAGATGGACCGCTTGCTCTATTTTTAGAGCTTATGTTCTTTCTAAATGTATTCTAAGCACCTTAAGTTTCTTACGTTTGCCTAAGTGTTTCCGCTGTATAAAACTTTCGTCTTTGATTAAATGAGCGTGGATTAAATCTACCCATAAGTTTGATTGTGAGCTGTTAAAAAATTGTAAGCAAGCAATTATTTAAAAAAAATACTAATATATAATAGTTTAATACATTAATTTATAAATTATTGGTTATTCATTGCTTTTACATATAACATTCCGACTGGAAATGAAATAAAATAAAATGATGTTAAACGGTTTAAAGGTATGCTCGTTGCCTTGCTATTTCATTAGAATTCCCGTAATTTCATCTACTTTATCGTCCTTATTTTCTTAAACTTTTGCCTTCATTGGGTTCCTTGTCTTAAAAGACGATTTTATTTGGTGCACACACATAATTTTTTGAAGCTCTGTCGTGTTATTACAGGACATTCAGCGTTATGTTAGGGCAGACGTTACGCTTTCTGTATCTTTGTACTCTTTTCCGTTCTGTAATAAGTCGAGGCTTTTCCACTCCCTCACTCAGACCGCTGTGTCGCACTAGTAAACCACTCCTGTAGTAATCCAGGATTTTCCACTTTACAATGTCTATATGTGTAGCCTTCAGATCACGCGTGCGTTTTTCTATAATTCTGAGGAGTGATGACCTGTAGACCTTTTTTCCATCGACAGGTTATGGTTTGATGCATATTTGCTTCGAAAACAAAAACATGTTTTTGCTCCTTACACTTTTCTTGAAACTGTCTGAGAACATATATAATGCCGATGGCTTTTTTACCAGCCACAAATCTCG
Source organism: Anisus vortex (assembly GCA_949126835.1). Classification (NCBI taxonomy): domain Eukaryota; kingdom Metazoa; phylum Mollusca; class Gastropoda; family Planorbidae; genus Anisus; species Anisus vortex. Next base: position 18,162,237 of record OX421500.1, read on the forward strand.
CTCTGATTTATGGTATATTTGGTCAGCAATCTTCTGTAGTCTGTTTATTATGGCCAAACAGTGACCTTGCTAACTATTTTTAGCAGATAGATTTCCTTAAAATGTATACAGTCGATTTAGTAACCCCGCTTTTTTTGTATAGTAAGACTATGTTTGCGACTCTTATTACCTTTAACACTTCTTCCTCATCTCAGCGTTGACAAAGTAGATCATTTACGAGATATAACACAATATATCCTCCACATATGATAACGTAAAGTAAAATACCATCTTTTTTCACCAATTCATCTCGGCTTGCCTGTTCACCCAATTCCATCTAGACTATTAGGATATCATCTAATCGACAATATCGCTAGTTATGCTGTTCTGTATTAAATAAAGTTGGACTAGTGTTCTACCCATCGATCCCTTTGTCCAATTCTTAATTGCTGATTTCAGCAGGGCTGTCTCATTCTTCCTAGGACCTAGTGCTTTTCTGATGCTCTGGTAAATAGCTGTGGAGTTTGTTGTGTCGGCTGATACCGAATGTCCTTAAACAGTTGGTATTATGATATATAGTATTGAAACACACTCATGTTTTTTCCCCGAAACAAACATAATTAGATCGCTAATTTGTGGGTGGAGCCCAAGAGTTAAACCCTTATCCTTTTACTGCCGCTGCGCACAATTATGCACTGTTAACGCAATAATTGGACACATCACTATTTAAGTCGATCATATTTCACTCGTTTCTTGGAAAAGTATGCAAATGTATAGGGTTATACCATTAAGTGGTGTACAGGGGTTATCATGTTATGAAAACATCCTTTGTAAAACAAATAATAGGGCAAAACAAAAGTTTCACCCCCAATAGTGGATCCGTTCCCGCCATTCCGAATAGGTTTTATGAACGAATGCCTGCAAAGAACGGGCGCGCTGTAACTAATATTGGATGATGACGTTTCGTGTATTCTCATCTCATTAATTACGCTTGTAAATTGATATAAATAGTGTGTGATTCTCGCTACGATGTTTGCCTTCACACTACTTGAATACAACTTTCTTAAAGATATGAATTTATTAACGAACTACTTTGTATTGACTTGTTGCTTCAAGTTTCAGATGTGTGTCTTGCATACATTATCACCACGAACTAGAATAATCACCATCTTCAACAACTCATTTAAAATAGAATTACTGTTGGAAGGAAATGTCAGATGTCAATAAATGAGTTTGAACCCTGGGCAAGGAGCAGTGTAATTTATAATTTATAATTATAATTGAGTCAACCCTAGATAACTGACGAGTGCATTACGTGCAGGCTGCGATAACCACGGGATAGTGGTTATAAAAGTATATACAAAATAAGAAATATGTTATGTCAACTAAATAATATATGATGTTAGATGCAGTTCTCATGTTGGTAAGAAGCCTATATGTCATTGCATTTGAGTCTATATTGTATTGATTTCTTAACCTATAGTTTGGTGTAATGAGGAAACTGCATAATCTATGCAACTATTATTCTAAACGCAATGAAAATATAAGAACATTTTTTAAAATACTTTTATTTGCTAAATGTGTAAAATATATAAAATAAATAAAAATAACTAGATTAAGAAAATGTAAAATCAATGTAGTTAAAAATACCTACGGAGGACATAACTTTGTTTTTCTGTAAATTAAATCCATTTTGCCATGGCTGTAAAAAAAAAATCCTTAAAGTTAACATATTTTTTTATGCCATGTACTTACAAATGTGAAATTATAACATGTGCTTTATTATATTTTCAATCATATTACATCAAAATGTCGTTTTACTGATGAAATAAATATTATATAGTATTTAACAAACGCAGGATTTTCCATCTGTTTGTATTTTTGTTTTTGTCATTCTATTGACATTGTTTGCTCGTGTGGGTTCGTGCTGCTTCGAAAGACTTTGTGCATTTTCTTTTCCTGATTCTTGTTCTGCAATGGGCTAATTGTTAAAACGCGATAAAAACGCGATAAAATATTTTAAATATATATCCTACTTAAAATAAGTAATAAAAATTCGTTACGCACTTAATTCGTTCTAAATATATGTCGTTCTTAGCACGTCTACGTCCGCCCACATATGTTGGCAGTTTACGATCATTTTTAGGATAAGTGTAGTTTTATAACAAGTTCCTACCAGACATGTCGACAAAACTTGACTATTTTGTTTATTATTTAACAAAGAAGAGTGCATCATGCCGTTTGACAACGGAGCAAAAATTATCCTTAAGAAAAGTCAAACAATTGTTATCTTCTGTCTGGCCAACTTTGATCAAAGTTTAGACCATGACCTTAAAAATATTCAATACTCACTATGATGCCTAAAATACTACAATATACGGTTTTTATAATAAATCCCACAGACATGACATTTTGGAATCCAGCGCTTTACACAGTTAGCCAAATTGGTTGTATATTGACAAGGGTTGGATGCCCAACACACAGAGTTAGCGCGTACATGTTAGACACTCTAGAGACACTAATAAAGAAAGTATTTATCCATGGATGCCACCACAAAAGTCTTGGGGTCGAGTGCATATCGACCATACCATAAACTTCAAGGAATTGATTAGAGATGATATATGCTTACTCAAATTACCAAAGTATTCTTGTATTAAAGGAAGATATCTACGTCAACTATAGCAACAATTGACTTCCTCGCGGAAGAGTTTGCCCCTTTCGTCTTCCCACACACCAGAGCTAGTGATAATGCTACGAGCTTTGTCTGGGAAATAATTCCAAGAGTGGTGCAATGGGAGGGGAACATTACATTTTGCAGGTTATACATATCACCCAGTAACGATTGGAACAGCCGAAAGAATAATACCAAGTTTCAAGCGTTTGTTAAGGGGATCAACATGACCTCTAAAAGAAGCGCTACATGATTTTCTGTGCCAACATTGCAGAACATCGTTGGCGGACTGACTATCGTTAAGCTAAGTGCTAAACAAGTGTCAAGTAAAGATTATGAATGAGACCTTGGTTCGATCCTCTCCTAACCATGCACAGGGACACATAACTTTTACACGTTTATGTAGCGCCCCAGGGCAAAAGTTTCAGCGCCGCCCCCTTGCATACTTTAACTGCATTTTAGTGCTAAATTTGCTATATTTAGACTACATTTGCGCCCCACCCCCTGGAATTGTCGTCCCCGGGCATATGCCCCCCTCTGCCCCTCCCTATGTGAGGGCAATGCAGGGCCAACACCTTAAAGACACACTGACTCAAAAAATTGTGCTAATGGACGCAATAGACATTGGTTTCACCAGGGATTCCCCTGCTATACAAGTTTATATTGGAACTCCTATATCTCTAATCCACGTTGGGCTTTATCTAAGTGTTCCTGCCTTTTCAGGATAAGGCTTTGCACCGTTGGATCCATACTAAAAAACAACGGAACCAACTCCGATCCAGACATTGAGCAGCGGAAGATGCAGAGCCATGATTAGATAATCGATAGTCCATTTATCGGCTGCTCAAGAATGCAGCCTTACACAAGACTGTCTGGACCGTCTGAACACGACACGCCACACAGGTCTGGAAGACGACGTAAGGCACCAGACAATTTGGACTTGGGGAGGCGTTAGGATGGGATCCGCCGAATATACATTTAGAAAAAATTTAATAACTATTGCGCATTTCTAAGAGAGTTTCAAGATCCGCCCCACCGTCGACATTGTTTTTGTATATAATTATACTTGTAAATGTTCAATTATTATTATTAATAAAGTGTATTATGAACAATATAAGGGTAACCCTAAACCAGGGGTCGGAAACCCATGGCTCGCGAGCCTTTTGTGGCTCTTTTCATGGCTGCATCTGGCTCGCAGACAATTGTTCGATTATAAAAAAAAATATATTTTTAAAGACTTTTTGATCGACATATTAGTTGCATATCAATATTTCATGGAAAGCCTATTTAATTCTACAAATTAGCTACAGTCATTAGAAAAATTCATAGACATAATAATTGTACTTGTAGTGTTAAAACTACACAAAATGCACACATTTACTTAAATTTTTAGTTTTTAACTTAATCTTTGCCAACGTGTCTTTTGCTTGTTGCTCAAGTGCATCAAAATCTTTCCTAATATTACGTAAAACATCCAAAATTGACATGTACCATTCTGCACAATCACTTAGTAAAATATTAGGGCTTTGAATAATACATCTTATACTTTTCAAAACATGTGGTATCCATGGCTCTCTAAGACAAAAAGGTTCCCGACCCCTGCCCTAAACATTCGTTCGCCGAAACTTTCGTAACCCGAGGTGCTATTCGTTACCGAAGACAAAAACATTATAGTTTTAGTTTGCAACCCTTATTGTTCGTGCCATTTCAGCCAGACAAATAGAAATAGCTACACATTTAATTATTTGTAATGTAAAATAAATACTTTTAATTTAATCTGGATGTCTATTTAGTACTATTTTGTTTGCATCTTTAAAGTTTTAGTAATGCCATTAGTTATTTTCAAATATTTTACAGATTGAAACAAACACATATAAGTAATGCACAATTAAAATATGTTGTGGAGTGATTATATTCGTCATTCTGTGAGTAATACACAGTTCATTTTTTGTGTGTGTTTTTTTTTTGTGTGTAAAATCCTAACAAAAAAGACTCATTAACTTATTAAATTTGGCCAATTGAGATAACAATACCGGATAGATTTGGGAAATATTGGCATTTTTTATCCAATACCTAGCACTGCTAAATTAACTGATTTTAAAAGAAGAGCCATACAAAATTTATTTCTATACATATTTACTTCAAATTTGTTTTATCTTGTGTAAAATTGATATTACTTTAATAAAATCTACATTTTGTTGACTTATGGGAGCCTAATTTGTTTTAATTATATTTGTAAATGTTGAAACTTTTTATTTTAACTATCTAAATATAATATTTTTACCTAAATTTTCATTCATAAATTTTTTATTCTAAAACAAATAGTATTTTTTTGCCTAATAGCATTTAAGTCAATTCATTTTGAAACAAAATAAGACCAAATACTTATATTTTATTCTCATATAACTTAAAAATCAAGTCTCAAATGCCCCCCTCCCCTACTAATTGCAAAAAAACATAAAATATATTAATATTACAAAAAAATTCATAAAAAAATTATTTCTGTACATATTTACTTCAAATTTGCTTTTCCTAGTGTGAAAATGATTTTACTTTAATAACATCTACATTTTATTTACTTATGTGTTCATACTTTTTTTTCCTTATATTTGTGAATGTTGAATATTGTAATTTTAGCTAAAAAAAAATTATTTTTTTTCCTAAATTTTCATTCAAATTTTTTATCTATTAAAATATATTAGATATTGTTTCCAATAACATAAAGGTTCATTCATTTTCAAACAAAATGATACCAAATACTTATATATTTAGCCAAATACAACTAAAAAGTTTAGTCACAAAGATAAAACATTAGTTACAAAGAAAAAAAATGAAAAAAACTGCAGTTGTTTGAGAGTTAATGAAAATAGCATCTTGTCAAGAAAATCAAAATAAATGTTAGTATTACAATTAAAATGTTAGTATTACAATTACAAAAAAACTGAACAAAAAAGAAGTCAAGGGTTAAGATACCATAAGACAATTCAATGATTTAAGATGACAAGTACAATTCCTAATAAGAAAATAATCCAAGAAAATCAAATCTAAGCTCTACCTTTTAAGAAATCAAAAAATCAAGGCTTATAGCACAGTGATACATCAAAAATAAAAAACCTTGCACAAGGCCCTATAGTATAATTACAATATCAATTAAAGATGCGTATACAAAAACTGTGTATACAAAAGACATTTCTAACTCAACTCCGATTGTACACAAAAGCTATTGAAAATCCGCTAGTAGTCTAGACTTTATACTTTGTATACATTAAAGTATGTTCGAGATTTTAACTTCTCTAGAAAGAATAAAAAAATAACCAATTTCAAGGTTAAACCCAATGAAAAGCATTCCATTTTTTTTCCTTTACTAAATTTGCAAAACCCATTCTATTGGGGTCGTTTGAGACGCATAATACACGAATAAATCCGTACAAACATGATCAGGGTTGCCTTTTCACACTCTCACTCGCAAACGTTTTCTACACAAAACGTGTTTACTTTGCTTTAGTGTTGTCATTTTTTTTTAAATTGGGAAGGCAGTCAAATTGTGTTAATTCTTTATTTGGTATAGCTTCTAGCATACCAAAAGTATTAAACTCCAAATTAATACATAAAATAGTTTTAAAGCTAGGTAAAAATGTCACATTTTAAGTCAAACTAATTGTTTAGTGAATAGCATGAAATGTTTAAATTCTAGTGTTATAATATTTAGATAAAAGGAAAACAAATATAAAAAGATATGAACAGAGAGGACAAAATATGTTTTTCTGATACAATTATCACGTGTAGGATGCGCTTTTGGCTAATATGCTGAATTATGCTGCAACTTGCTGTAGTATTTGCTCTTTGTCCACATTATGCTCAAGTGTTACAGTGAAACGCTGCACAAAATGTTACTTTATAATTTTTTGGTGGTTGTAGCTAGTAAAAATTTTCAGGCACACACCTTTGATGTTACTTAAAATAACGATAGAGTAATGCCTTAGTAATTTTATGAAATACCAAAAACAAAAAAAGACGCCAATGAATAGAAAAATAGAAATTTATAATAAAAGTAATTAAAACATTTTAAGAAAGAAAAGGCAATATTAAAAAAGCAAGCCAAAATAAATTAACGTCAACCCCAACTTGAAGTTGTATATTCTAATTTGTATTATGATTCCATATTTCCACGTAACGTCAGTTATATCAATAATGTATTGGTTTTATAATGAACATTATTACATTTTAAACATTATTTACGTCTTACGAACTTAAAAATTAAAAATAAGATAATCTATATTGCAGTTAATATTGCATTTATAATCATTTATTTTACTAAGATTGCGCTATTCTACTCACGTTGTTAACCTTTTGCTTTTCTTTAAAAATCGAATTGCAATCGGGGACATATTTCATTTTCTATTTTTATTTAAAAACTATAACATGCCTTTGTAAAATTATCTCGATGCTGATAATTACATAGATAATAGAGTCGGTAAGATAAATAATTATACATCTAAATTATTAGTGCAAGAATACATAAATGTAGACTTACGTTTATTGCGCTAACATGCGCTTACAATTTACTCAAAATGTTTTCTTCAGCAAATGTTACATGTCTCAAACACACTTTACACTTTTATTTTCCAAATAAACACACTCAAATAAAAAACGTCTTTTCTTTCGATTGTCATTATTTTCTTAGGAAAAACAGGTTGAAACTCGATATTGAAACAACTTTACGTGGCTCAAAAAAAAGGATATAAAAACGCCAATACACTGAATAGAAATCTATTTCAATGGCGAACGAAAAAGTAGCAAAAATGTTGTTTTATTTATCACGTTAAAAAGCATATTACCCTTTAATTGGGAATTTATTTTCTGCTTCACAGTTGTTGATTTCGTATTTATTATTTATTTTTTTTTGAAAAATATTACATTGCAACTCTAAAGTTTCTATGAGACTTTTTAGAAATATATATTTTATTGTTTTAAATCAACATTTCTATATACATGGATTTAACTTTTGTCAAAACTTTGAAATCTAATAAATGTATACATTGATAGCCAATCATATTTGTAGAAACATAATATAATATTATTTTGTCTTTCTTAAAAGTAGTGAATTGCTGGAAAAATACATTTAAATTGAAAACTGAGATAAGGATAGTGATGCCACAACGATACATTTTCGATAAATGCCACGCGCTCACAGTGCTTAATGTAAATCGGCGATCACGTCTTTCTAGTCTCAATGAATCGGCTTCTGGCAACGGCGTTACGATGTCAATGGCTGACACGATCTGAATGATTGTGTCACCGATCTCAGGTACGAAGTTGACAAGTAGCCATGGTGGTGTCTGGAAAGTATAGTTTTGAATGCTCGTTAGCTAGACAGAGTTACATAGGGCACGAAATTCTGGAGTTCTATATTGTAGTTCAAGGTTAAACTCTGCCCTTTTTATTGCATTAAAAGGAAAAAAAGGAAACTTGTTGTTTTTTAAAGATAGGTGTCTTGCAGTGCGTTTCTTGTTGTTTTGCACATTTTTCTTGGTTTCAACTATGCAGAAACACAATTATTACTTCCCCTATTTCCTACTTAGTATTGCTCAATAAAAGTTTTAAAAAAGCAAGGTATATGTTGAATTCAACCTGGTTTTATATGAAAGTCTAGTAAAGCAGAAGAGGTAAAGGTTCCACTGGGATTGGAACTGGGTTCAAACTCAGAGCCTATTGTCTTCCCAAGGTTGGCGATACATTTTTGCTTATGTCATATACCTATCTGTCTATAAACTTTTTAGAAGAAATAAATAAAAATAAAAAAATATCACAGGCCAACTTATAGTTAAGATTATTTTTTTTACGAGGGTTGACAGTTTAGTTCCGAGTGCTCTTGATGTCTTAGCGGTCTTAGCGCTCATTGATATATTGTATATATTTTTACTGTGTTTGTGTTCTATCTAAATTATAATTAAACTGGATTTGTATTCAACTTTGTCTTTGTATAGGCCTAAAGAAAATTTAGTTTTAACGAGCCAAGCATTCATTTGCATGTTACAATATATATCCTTCAGCTTAATTCTTTTTCGCATTTATATATCTTTTTTTTATTACCACGAAACTTACGCTTTTTTTATGTCATATTATATCACACATGAGGCAGCCATATTGACCATGTGAAGTGCCAGTGATCAGTGATCGTAAAAGGGTAATCGAGTAGGTTTAAAGAGTAAAAGGAATCAATAATTGTAATATATATATATATATACAGAGCCGAATTTTCCTATAGGCTATCGAGGCTTCAGCCTAGGGCCTCAAGATCAAAAGAGGCCTCAAGATCAAGAGGGGTCTACATTTGAATTGTTAGCAAAATTAAAATACACTATTCTAAAAACAGTGAACACTTTAACACTGGACCGAAAATAAGGAGAAAAAAAAGTTCAACAAGGTTCTGATATCATATTTGAAACCTCATTCTAAAGTGCCTAAATATTTATCAGACACTAGTCAAATCACTAAATCTAGAAACACTAGAAAACAGAAGGGCAAATAGTAAAGTAGTAATAATACATAAGTCATTAAACTATAATTTAGAAATACAACCCAATAACAATCTGTTGCAAAGCTCAGATAAAAAAAAAGACAAAAACACGTTACTTGTCCCCTATGCGAGAACAAATATAGCATATAAGTACTCTTTCTTCCCAAGTGGCATTCGGGCACGAAATGGGTTGCCTGAACAAACCAGGAAAACCAGTAACTTAACATCATTTAAAACATTAATAAAAATGTAAGACTAGACTCGGACGACGAATGAGCGTAGAACGCAATAATTTTCTCTATAGAAGGACCGTCAGTAATGTATAAGATGTATTATTCAAAGCCCTAATATTTTACTAATTGTGCAGAATGGTACAGGTCAATTTTTGAAGTTTTACGTAATATTAGGGAAGATTTTGATGCACTTGAGCAACCAACAAAAGACACGTTGGCAAATATTAAATATAAAACTGCCAGAAGGATAATAAGAAGTAAAAGCCAAGGGAATTACGACAATTCATCTGACCCTGGTGATGCCTTACGAACTCTCTTCAAGGGATAAATTTAGGATTAAATCATTTATTCCTATAGTAGATGCACTCGAATCAAATTTAGGAAGAAGAGCTTCTGTTTATGATGATGTAAAGAAAATATTTTCTTTTTTTGCCGATCTTACATTATCAAAGGTAGAACTTTAAAGTGTTTTGAGCTGTTAATGCAAGAATACATAGAAAATGTCAACCAAAATCTTACTGAGGAGCTATTTCATTTCCACACATATGTGAGAAAAACGCAGAAGCCTTAAAAAAATTCCATATTGTCGCATATAAACTTGTATCAAATAATATTCATAGAAAATTTTCAAGTGGCCTTCACGAATGTAGAATAAATCATACGGCTGTTTCTCAGTTTAATAGTCACTAATTGTACTGGAGAAAGGTTAGTTTCAAGACTTTTAAATATTAAAAATAAAAATTTAAAAAGCACAATGACCCAGATGAGGTTGTCTGCATTGAGTATTTTGTGATCGAAAATGAGACCTTCAGAAAAATAGATTTTGATAAACTTATAATAATTTTGTGTTTTAAATGTATACCTGGATTGAATTAGTTCCAGGCACCAGGAGGGTCTTCGAGACGGGTTTGCAACGTCCTTTCTACCTCCCCACCGGGATCACAGGCCGGTGGGTAAACCAGAATTGAACAGAACCTCATTTCATTTTGACAATGCGAACGACATTACTCTTTTAGTAGAACGACATCTGCTGTATCACGCACCACTGATACATCACCGTAAAAGTTCGGAACAAACGGATGGCCGTTCATGTCCACTCTAAGAACCTGTTATGTAGGGCAGTCAATTAGTATATGCTCGACCGTCTTTTCTGCGTCCCTACAGTTTCGACACCGAAAATCAAGGTGGGGCCTAAACCTACTAAAGTAAGCCCCTATCCAACAATGTCCGATTCGAAATGTTGCAAACCTACTGTCCCATTCTGACGAGCTTGTAAAACGGGTAAGCTAGATTTGGCCGTTTTTAATGCTGCCCTTGTCAGGTTCGTTCCACCCTTATAACACCGTTCAGTCACGCACTTACGGATCGTTTTCCGGTCACTCTCAAATGAGCATAGCTGGTAGAGAGCGTGTGTCAGGACTCCTTTATCGGCTATAATGAGATCGCTTTTTTGTTTCCAGAGATGCATGAATCACTCTTTATCCACTACAGGGTGGCCTTCACTTCGTATCTAGAGATCAAATCTTAAATAGACGATATCTTAATTAAAAGAGAGTCGCTCAGGCCAGGTCCTGAGGCTGTCGATGGCCTGTGGCATTGAAAGGGCATAATTGAAGACGGCTATATCGTCCAAAACTCAACTGAACCAACTACAAATTTTTTTTCCCGATTGCCTTGAACGCCAAGCTCTTCTTCAAGCGCTTATACAGCTCAAATGCTGTGTTTATCAATTTTCACTAATTATAAAACAACCCGTAATAGCACAGAAATGACTCACAGTATTATCATTAGAGTAAGACTAGTGTCATGTATATTGTTTTTCCAAGAATTGGAACACGCAATGTTTATTCCTCTCTCTCTCTCTTTTCTTACTACACACAATATTAGGACGTTTAGTAGGAAAACTAAAGGTTCTAGGTAACGTTGGGATTCTGTGTTGATCTCAAATTCTCAGAGTCTGGGAACGACTCATTATTTAATAGGGGAAGTTCCTATCGTTTTTGTTATGAGTTTTGTAATGATACCATGATTTTCACCCCTACTGGTAATGGGTCTATCCCTTGCACCACTCGGATAGTATTTAATGATTTGTTTTGTCTGAAAGACAGAGAATTTCAAAATATGTTCCTTTGAGAACGTTTGTGTTTGCACTATTTTATTCTAACTGTACATAATAGATATATTGTATATATTGAACATACCACCTGAAATAAACTATCAACAACAGTTACACTGAAGCTTCCTTGTCAAGTTACTATCCTATTGTGTTGTATACATTACTACAAGATTTATCTACTACCATAATGTACAAGAAAGGAAAAGTTGGGATACAAATACTGAATTTGTGCCCAGGACTATAAGAAGAGTTCGTGTAATACTGAAACATAAATACTAATAATTAAAGTCTCCCCTAGGACTAACGAGAATTATCAGCAAGATCTACACAGCTCTGGCCACAAGGGGATTGTGGACGTAACAAAATTTGGTGGTCTCGCCCGGTATATTTGAGTTCTACTTTTCCTGACCTAGGATTAACAAAATTTAATGGTCTCGATCGGTATATTTGAGTTATACTTTTCCTGATCTAGGATTGGAAAAAATTTGTTGATCTCGTCTGGAAAATTTGATTTATATTTTTCCTGACCTATAAATATTTTGTGACATTAGTAGTACTGAGAGCGGCATATTTGTGTTTCGTTTTCTAGGACTGTGAAACTATTTTTTTTAAAAAGAGGAGAGAACTGGTTTGCGTATTTATGCCTGGGGAAGTGTGAAGATTCCACGAAGTGTGTAATATTATATTGTGCAAATTTCTGGACAAATCGTAAGTTGGAACTTTATATTTTATTATACAATATATACTACTCTACTATCACAAATATTTCGAACGCTATACTATGGCTTCGAATATATCAAGTAAGGAACTTAATGCCATGTCATTTGCTGAACTAAAAGAATTAGCTGAGTCCTTTGGGATTGAGACAGGACAGGCAAGACCTAATCGTAATCGTTTGACCAAAGAAATTATGACATGTTTGAACGGGCAGAATGCCATGAACACTGGTAGTGTAGTTGAAGTGGGACAGAACGATATCAATGAAGGTTATGTAGCTCCCAGTGGGGGCGAGGTAATTGCCCACGGAGACGAGGTAAGAAATATGTCATCTAGATCATCAAACAATGATGAAGATGAAGGGTTGAGTGAAAACCTAAAATTCCAATTAGCTATGAAGAGAATGGAATTGGAAAGAATTAGGATAGAAACTGAAAGGGAAAATGAAAGAATTAGGATTGAAAGCAGAGAAAGGATAGAGATGGCACGCATGAACAGACCTGACCATCGTAGGGACAGCAATGGTATGGATATTAGCTCAATGAAGCAACACTTGCCTATATTCAGAGAAGAAGATGTTCATGATTTCTTTTTGCTTTTTTAGAGGATAGCTGTAGATTATCAGTTCCCTGATGATAAGATGGCTTTATTGTTAAGGTCAACTCTCAACAAAGGAAAAGCATTGGACGTAGTGTTGAGTTTAACACCCGAGGAAATAAATGACTATGAAGTAATCAAAGATAGGGTGCTAAAAAGTTATTCCCTGACACCAGAAAAATATAGAAAGCTATTTAGAGACAGAAAGAAGGCATATGATCAAACTCATGTAGACTTTTTGAGACAAAAGGAGAAAATGTTAGAACAGTGGCTAAGGTCACAGAATGTAAGTGAGTTTGATAAACTAAAGAACCTAATATTGTTTGAGGAATTCAATGATTGTATTCGAGTGGATATTAAAACCCACATCTCAGACCGAGATGTTGAAGATCTGCATGAAGCTGCTAGATTGGCAGATAACTATGCCATAATTCACGCCAGCATAATGCCATATTATGCTGACAAACCCAAAGTGTACAAACCAGAGCCCAAGGAGGCTAGTAAACCAAATGAGACAAGTGAAAACAATAATAAGAACAGTGGTGTAAATAATAATAATAGTAACTTAGTTCATTTCAGGAAGCAGACAGATGTAAATAAAGCAAAGGTGGTATGTTTCAATTGCAAGAAAGAGGGCCACATGAAGAAAGATTGTTGGATCCTTACCAAGAAGCAAGGTGCTATTTTACACTGTGCCAGAGTGCAGAAAGATAGCAAGCAGACAGAAGAAGTGTGCAACACAGGGTCAAGAAACTCAAAAGAAATGCGGCCGGCATCGCCCATAGTTGTGGAGTCGATGGTTTTTGAGAACAGTCTATCTAAGGTAAAAGAGAATAGCTGTACTCAATCTATTATGCTTTCAGAAGGCCGTGAGGAACAGATGGTTCCTGAAGTCCCGGAAGAGGACGACCTATCCGATTTTCGACCCTTTGTCTACGAGGGGACAGTGTCGACAGAAGTCGATGTACTCAGCAAGAAGAAAATACAGATATTACGTGACACGGGTTCTGCTGTCAGCGTGATCCTGGAGGGCAGTGTGCCGTTAACAGATGCCACCAGTACCGGTGAGTCTGTTGTGCTGAGAGGTGCTAGTATGGAGGCTGTGGAAGCTCCACTGCACAGAATAAAACTCGAGTCGGATATTTTTACAGGTAACATCGTAGTGGGAGTGTGGCGCGCACTACTCGTCAAAGGCGTTTCCATGATATTAGGAAATGACATTATGGGCGGCAGAGTCACTGTCGAGCCCATGGTTAAAGTGTTGGAGACAAAGATGGCGGAGGACAAAAACCTACGTCCTGCCAATGAACGCCCAACATGTGCACTGACAAGAGCAATGCAGAAAAAGAAGTCGGTAAAGACTCCTGCTACGCCGTGTAGTGCAACGAAAGATGTGTTTGTCTGTTCTGAAGACACACATGCGAATGAAACAGTGATAACAGAAACACCTGACATCGATTTAAGTGCTACGTTCTTTGCTGAACTAACAACTGGTGATGCAACCGAGAACGATAACATTTTGTCACCAAAGGAGAAATTGGTGAAAGAACAATTGAATGACGAAGTGATAATGCAACTCAGAATGAAAGCTGTTGATGAAAAGACTGCAGATGCAATGGCGGAATGTTTCTACATGAAAGATGAAGTGTTGATGAGAAAGTCGAAACCGCTCAACTCAGGTACAAACGAGTGGGACAGTATTCACCAGATTGTAATACCTAAGTGCTATCGTCAAGATATACTGCGTATGGCGCATGATCTTCCTTTTGCTGGTCACATGGGAGTCCGAAAAACGCACCACTGTTTCCTCCCTTACTTCTACTGGCCAGGACTGAGAAGAGATGTCGAACAATACTGCAAGACTTGCCACGTATGCCAAATGGTAGGACGTCCTAACCAACGAATTCCTGTCGCTCCACTCCAGCCGATACCAGCGTTCGACGAACCATTCAGTCACATACTCATTGATTGCGTGGGCCCGTTGCCGAAAACAAAAGCCGGTTTTCAATACCCGCTCACAGTCATGTGTTCACCCACTCGCTTCCCGGAAGCCATTCCGTTGCGGAACATAACAACAGTGAAGGTGGTAGACGCCCTGACAAATTTCTTCACACGTTATGGCCTACCGAAGACGGTACAGTCCGACCAGGGGACTAACTTTACTTCGAACATTTTCAAACAAGTCATGGAACAATTAGGGATAAGCCTTAGGCTATCAAGTGCCTATCATCCTGAGAAACAGAGAGCTCTGTAAAGGTTTCATCAGACATTAAAATCGATGCTTAAAAAGTACTGTTATGAAAACGAGAAAGACTGGGATAAGGGTGTGCCTTATGTACTTTTCGCTGCAAGGGAGGCCACTCAGGAATCCCTGGGGTTTAGCCCATTCGAACTTGTGTATGGACACTCAGTCAGAGGTCCGTTGAAACTTCTACATGAAACTTGGCTAACGGACAGTGAACCGATTGGACTTTTGTCATATGTAGATAAATTTAAAAATAGGCTTTATCATGCTTTTAACCATGTGAAGATTCATTTTCCACAGATGCAGGAGCGAATGAGACAGAACTATGACCGTAAAGCTACAGCTAGAACTTTTGCACCAGGTGACAAAGTTATTGTGTTTCTACCTTTGCAAAATCAGCCTTTAAGTGCAAAGTTTAGTGGACCCTATGAGATAGAGTCAAAGCTTGGCGAGGTCAATTATTTGATAAAGACTCCTGACCGGAGACAAAAACAGAGGGTATGCCATATTAATTTACTTAAGCCCTATGTTTCCAGGGAAAAGAGTAAACCACGGGAGGTCCCCATGATTTCATTAGCTAGAGTCCCGACGGATTTATCTAGGATAGAATATAAGTTTGCAGAAAGTAAACTTAATAATACAGATGCCCTTAAGAGTTTAGATACAAGGCTAGAACATCTTACGGTAGAAGATAAGGAGGAGATTATTGAGCTGGTACATAAATATAAGTCACTGTTTACAGATGTTCCCAGGAGGACACATCTAATAGAACACGATGTAGTATTAACTGAGGGTGCCAGGCCAATTAAACAGCATCCATATAGAGTTAACCCCATCAGACTTGAACATATTAGAGCAGAGGTGAAGTATATGTTAGAAAATGACATAGTGGAAGAATGTGATAGCGAATGGTCTTCATCCTGTTTGTTGGTACCAAAAGCCGACAACACATTGCGGTTTTGTACAGACTTTAGGAAATTAAATAATTTGACAAAGACTGACTCGTTTCCCATTCCTCGTATTGATGACCTCATTGATAAGATAGGTGACGCGACGTATGTGACAAAAATTGATCTTCTCTCCGCGTACTTTTAGATTCCTTTGACGCCACGGGCACAGGAAGTATCCGCCTTTGTGACACCTGACGGACTTTACAGGTATAAGGTCATGCCATTCGGACTCCGTAATGCCCCTGCGACGTTTCAAAGGGCTTATAAACACCCTCACTCGCGGTATCTTCCAGTGTAATGCCTACCTCGACGACATAGTGGTGTATAGTACAGATTTCAAGACACATGTCAGTCAACTACGACACTTGTTTGAACGACTGAATGACGCTAATTTGACAATAAACCTGGCTAAGAGTCAGTTTGGACATGCCACTAGCGAGTACCTTGGACATGTAGTGGGTGGTGGAAAGGTTAAACCAGTAAATGCTAAAATAGAAGCTATTCAGAATGTCCCAGTGCCACAGACAAGGAAACAGCTCCGTAGTTACCTTGGAATGGCCGGGTATTATCGTAAGTTTTGCCAGGATTTTTCTACGGTAGCTTGCTCCTTAACTGACCTACTAAAGAAGAACAATCGCTTTGTTTGGTCTGACAGGTGCCAAAAGGCGTTTGATGAGTTGAAGTCAAGATTATCCAGGGCACCTATTTTGGTGACCCCGCGTTTTGATAGACCCTTTAAAATTGCAGTAGACGCGTGCGATACTGGGATGGGAGCGGTGCTGACTCAGCAGGATGACCACGGAGAGGAGCACCCGGTGTGCTACCACTCACAGAAGTTCAATATCCATGAACGTAATTATAATACAAGTGAGAAGGAACTTTTAGGGTTGATCCTGGCGTTAAAACAGTTTGATTTCTATGTAAACAGCTCTGGGTACCCGATAGAAATACTGACCGACCACAACCCTCTGACTTTTCTCTCCAGGGTCAAGCAAAACCAGAGGCTTGTTAGATGGAGCTTATTCCTCCAAGCCTATGACTTAAACATAAAACACCTGAGGGGTAGGGACAACGTCACAGCTGATACTCTATCTCGGGTGCTACATGATTGACTGAATAACCCTATACTTCTTTTTCAGATCATCTCACTTATTCATTAAGAATGTGTCATGATAACCTATCATTCGTTTGAATTTTGATTATGGAATACCTATAGAATACTTGTATCATACAGAAGTCAAGTCTTTTGAAAGTATTAATAATTTTTATAATCATGTATAATATTGATGTTCTGATATATTTTAAATTCATTTGATTATGGAAAAGAAATTCCATTTAAATGTTGATGCATGATGCAATAAATATATAATATGCACGTATTTACTTGATATGGATGGATAAAAGTAATTGTCATCACATGCAATTAAGTGGGAAAACTTTGAGCTAGTTGATTTATTATCTTGTTTTATTTTAGTTAATGAATGGAACTAAATAATAATATGTACAATTTTTATCTTAGAAAGAGATGTAATATCAATTGGTATAAATTAATAGATAATATTGGAAATCTATTGCTAAATTGTTATATCATGGTAATAGAATGGGAAAAACTAGTGGATATTTACTATGTTGTGTATAGGTTGTTATATATTCCATATATCCGGGAATGGAGGGAAACAAAGGTACCTAAAGGTGGGCACTCATTCAACCCTGAACAATCTTTTATATTTAACTTTTAGATTTGCCAAAAACGCATAATAGTGGATTACATTTTAATATTTGGATTACTGTAGTAATCGTAACTAGAGTGTATTTTCTCCTCATATTTGAGAAAAGGGGAAGTATCATCATCTTAGGTATGAACCCTGTTAATGTCAAGTTGACACTGTAATTTAAAGGGGACGTATCCTATAGTTTGATCCGAGTTATGTATTACTTATCTTTTGGTTGGTATATTAGAAGTAAACTGTTGAAAATTGACAGAGTTCGAGCAATGTTATATTTGTTTAAATAGATTAAGACTTTTTGCAAATTTTTGGTGGAAATCCACACAACTGTACATAGTTAAAATAAGAATGACTAGAATATTTTTGAATTATTTGTACTTGTTGAGACATTAGTTAATATTAATACTAACGGGGAAATATTTGTCCATCGCGTTATAATCACAATTACCATTGGGTAGTGACACTTTTTATAATTTAGTTGTGCCAGTGAGCCATGTTTGCTTAAATTGTCTTATAATCTTCCATTGATTGTTGGTTGTTAAAACGATAGTGTTAAGTACGAAAAATGTACCATGTTGAGTATTACTTGGGTAATTATGGTACATTATTTCTTTCATTGGGTGGGGGCGTGTCATGTATATTGTTTTTCCAAGAATTGAAACACGCAATGTTTATTCCTCTCTCTCTCTCTTTTCTTACTACACACAATATTAGGACGTTTAGTAGGAAAACAAAAGGTTCTAGGTAATGTTGGGTTCTGTGTTGATCTCAAATTCTCAGAGTCTGGGAACGACTCATTATTTAATAGGGGAAGTTCCTATCGTTTTTGTTATGAGTTTTGTAATGATACCATGATTTTCACCCCTTTTGGTAATGGGTCTATCCCTGGCACCACTCGGATAGTATTTAATGATTCGTTTTGTCTGAAAGACGGAGAGTTTCAAAATATGTTCCTTTGAGAACGTTTGTGTTTGCACTATTTTATTCTAACTGTACATAATAGATATATTGTATATATTGAACATACCACCTGAAATAAACTATCAACAACAGTTACACTGAAGCTTCCTTGTCAAGTTACTATCCTATTGTGTTGTATGCATTACTATAAGATTTATCTACTACCATAATGTACAAGAAAGGAAATGTTGGAATACAAATACTGAATTTGTGCCCAGGACTATAAGAAGAGTTCGTGTAATACTGAAACATAAATACTAATAATTAAAGTCTCCCCTAGGACTAACGAGAATTATCAGCAAGATCTACACAGCTCTGGCCACAAGGGGATTGTGGACGTAACACTAGCTCATGTGAATTTATTGGGTATTGCATAGTTGTGTCAATTATTGCATGAAATATGTGTCCCTTTTGTCCTCCATATGAGATTTGATCTGATTTTCTGTGAAAGCTGTCTCCTATTCCCGAATAGTCCCGGCAGCCGGAGCTTGGGAGTTGTTATTAGCACCTAGGTTCATAGCGCGGTTTTTGTCGTGACGTGTTAAAGAAAATCATGCATCCTTCATCTCACATTTGAATCATCTCGATTTAGGAAAATGGCCACATGACCCACATTGGCCACACTCCAAAGATATTTTAGTGTAAATGTTGAAAGCTATATACATTTTTTGGCCACTCAATTTAATATTACGGCCGATGATTCTGTTGATGAAATGAATGTAGACTAAATAGAAAAGCTGTGTAGAAAATAGTCCGTTTAGATTTAAATATTAGTGTATGAATCTTAAGACTTTTTTACACCAACATTCACATAAAAAAATATTTAAAAAAAAAAACCAATGTCTACAAATTACACATATATTTTATTAAATATAAGTCAAGTATACTGAAAAAGATAAGCGTCGTATATTTTTTATTAAGCAAAAATAGTACGATCGACGCATACCTACCATCCATATTGTTTGCCGAACCACATAACATTTTTCATGAAATAAATACATATAAAAGGTCGGATTTTCACATACCTACATTGACCTAGACCGACCTATGTAATAATGGGTCTAAAGTAACATACAATTTAAAACCTCTTAATTCTTGGCACAATCAGAGTTTAGTCTAATGTAAATAAAATATTAATTACCATGTGTTAAATTAATTCTTAGACTAAAATGTATATGTCCAGATAACTGTGCTTAATGTTTTGTTTGTTTAATGTTTGAATATTGTTAATTGAATAATAAAATGCGAATGAGCCGACGCGCGAAAAAGCTTTCTGTGATGTTGCTAAGATTATAAGTTTTTACATGCTTCAGTATTCCGTTGCCAACTTTGGGGGGGGGGGGGGGTAAAATAAGTATTCTGCTATTGAAGTAGGGCAATGTATCGGGTATCAAATGAAATAAATCTAAATTTACGTAGATTTAACTAAGTTTATACATGAGATTGATATAAAATAATATGTTGAAATTAAATTTAAAGAATAAAAAAAAACAGCTTAAGTTGTGCTTCGTGGCAATAAAATTATTAAGGAAATATTTTCGAAAATGGCCGGAGAGGGAGCGGCCGCTCCTCCTGCTACCTCCTGGCTACGCTACGTGCCCTGGCACCACAAGGCCTCAAGAAGAATGTGTAGGGGGCCCTATATTGTAAGAGCTAAGAGCAGAAAATTAACGAATTATTTAGTTTTAGTTAAGCAACAGGTGAAACAGGATTTTACTGACACCATCAATCCTCTTTAATAAGTCTACTATAGGCAGAGGCGTATTTAGGCATATTCCACATGTTCCTAAGAAACAGAAACCCACACACGTTCCAAAAAAAATGTTTTTGTCTGTTCTTTCCTTAATTAGAACATTGCTATTTTAGAAGCGTACAATGAATACTGAATACAACAAATACTGTGAATGGGAAATCACATTTGATTGTTAAGTGACACTGGCATGGTCGAGTCCACGGGAGGGCCCACACATGTATTTGGCTCTTGGGAACAGAGCCCCCACTATCCTAAATACGGCCCTGACTATAGGCTGTTCTGCAAAACCAGACACTGCATTAGTGCTTGAAAATTAAATTTTTTGTGACCCATTTCAGTCTGCTGAAGATGATGATAAAGATGAAGATGATAAAGATAAAGATGATAAAAATGAAGATGATAAAGATGAAGATAATAACATAAATCAAGGCTGTAGATCCAGGACTGTGGATTAACGTCTTCGCTGATGATGTGGCTTACTGGATTTACTGTCGGCCCACTAACATTCAGCATCATTTTGGTCCCTTTGATAAAACTTGCCGTATTTATGCTGGATGAAAAATAAAAAGATGTTTTTCTCAAAAACTTCAATGGCACAAAGCAATCTTCACTTTGCCGATGACATAGATGGCTTAGCTGGCAGTAAAGATGAACTGAGGGAGTTAACAGCCGAACTAGAGAAAATATCAACGGCTAGTCTCTTCAGACTCCCAGAGGGCGGTGCAGGACCGAGACGAATGGCGTGAAATCATCCAACTGTCAAAATATGGTGCCCCAATGACCATCACTCGGGTTATAGGATAGAAGAAGAAGAAGATAGCACAATGCAAATGGTGAGCATTACTTGAGAGAATGGTTATTGTATTTACCATCCACGGGATCTGTGTACTACTTTGTTTGTAAACTTTGTGCATCTAAAGGTTCCACAAGTTTGGCTGATAAAAATGGGCTCAGTGACTGGAAAAATAACATTCACGTTCTAGTGGAAAATGTGCTGTGCTGTACACAATCACTAAATCTAATAGGCAGAATTGACGTTGACTCTTGTTAAGAGGCAGTAAACTTCTTCCATGCAGTGCAACTGATCATTTTTTTTCCTCAGCTTCAACCAACAGATGGAAGATTCTGAAAAGATGTCTTGTGAATGAAACGCTGGTAAAGTCTCTTTCTGATACCAGATGGGAAGCACATGCTGTTGCAACTGAAGCTATTATAAAGTTTCATCCTCAGATGCAAGCGTTAGAATGTTTACAAGAAGGCCAGTCACAGAAAGGGGACACCAGAAGAGAAGAAGAAAGTATTTGCTCTTGTGCTTGTCTTTTGGGAAGAAGTGTTACAACATTTTCACAGGATCAGTCAAGCTCTACAATATAGAGCAAGCGGTACATCTTATTAAAATATGTGTAAATTTAAAGACTTTAAGAAGTAAAAAAGTGCGATTAAACCAAACAGAAGTGTACAAAACAAAAGGAATTTAAGGAATTCTGAAAATAATTCTCTGGAGTCATCAAACAGCTTAAATATTAAGTGGTTAATGCAATTGGACCATCTTATTATTGTCTTCGCTGTGTCTTACAGTTTACATTGCCTTAATGGTTCTGTGAAAATCTTGTGAAATGTTCGCCTAAAATTTGAACTCATGTTGTAGTAAATAAAAATATGGAAATTGGAATTCAATGCGTCAAACAGAAAGTCAGTGACTGCTAACACACTGTACAGTTGAAAGTATTTTCCCTTGACATAAAATTCACTAACAGTATACGTTAATGTGTGAAACACCAAGTCTGGTAATAAAGTGAGAATTAAAAAGCTGGCAACGACCACAACAAGCCTGATCACCTTTCTGTCTCTCAATGACGCTTGGTCGAAATTATTGTTTAGACCGTTTTTATGCATCGAAATTTTTCTCCAATTAGACATCACATTAAGTTTCCAGATTAAAATCAAACTGAAGATAATCAATATAGGAAATGACGTTATAACGGTGATAAAAAGCGATATGTATACAGGAATTATTACGGAGTTCCTGTCATGGCGATATATCATTCCAATCAATGTCTTGTTTAGATCAGGAAACAATTTCCAATCCAGGTATATTTCTGAATATATCACAAAGCCTGGAAGTAAATTTAACATGAAGATCGCTACCATTGCTATAACAGTTCTTCTTTGGGTTATGATCTGTTTGATTTTCAACGGTAAAGCGATACAAAGACATCTTTCAGCTGTCATGAAAACGTTGATCCAAGATTTTACTGGAACAAATATTCTACGAGGAAACTGAAAAAAATACGCAACTTCATTAGGGACGAAGACATTTTTAGCCAGTGTTTCAACCAATGGTGTACTAAACAACGTAGCAATGCTTGAAAGAAAGAACGTAATTGCATCTGCAATTGAAACTGATAACAATGATATGTTCGTTGAGGTATTCAGGCCTTGTTTGTAAAACACAATAATGTTCCCAATATTAAGTATCAATCCAGAGATAGCCAGAGTAGTGTGGGCATAGTTTATAACATGTATAACTACAAAGCTGGTATCAGCATCCATAAAGTCATAGTTTGGTTCTGTTTCTATTACAGACTTATTTGATAGAGCTACATACATTGTCGAAGGCTAGAGTATACTAGCAATGAAATAGTTAGAACATTGTGACATATATATGATGATGATGATTCGTGTCCATCGTTGTCGATGAGGACCATCCAATATCAGAGTCATACTTTTTATGGGTTTGAAGATGACTGATGAAGCCTATTTTCGCCCGAAAGTATATACAACACACAATGACTGCCTTATAATTATAGGTATTTGATTTTTTTTAATGATTGTTATCAAATTTTATATTTTTAAAAAGTAGTATCTATTTATCATTATGCGAGACTGAATTTTCTCTGTATGGTTCATACAAATTAAAATCTATACATCTACTAAACTATCTATAACGGTATTTAAAAATCGATTTTCTTTTGTTTCAAACTAAAAATTTTACTTGCCATGTGATTATTCGACTGAAAAGTCTGAATTACTAGATCAGTTCGCCTTCTTTAAAAATGATGTGTCATTATCTTTATTATATCATTGAACGAGATAAATATAAACTATCAATAGAAGTGAGATTGAACTACTTATTAAGTTAAATATCTCTTTAAACTTCGTTGGAAAGTTATAACGCAAAGTATAGTGTTAAGTTCTTTATTCATCTTGACTTTAGACTGCGATTTGAGTCAATAATTATTAATATCTTTGAAAAAAGTGTTTATTTTATTCTTTGTTTTGGTTGTTGCTGTTTAAAAATCAATGCTAATTACTGGCAAGTTAAATTTATTATAAAGAAAGGAAAATTCTCCTTCAACCATTGACTAAAACATTATTCATGTTTTCATTCTCACTAACGTTTAGTTTTTTTGTTTATTCTTTTTTTGTATTCGCTTTTGCCGTTTTTCAAAGTATGAACAAAAATGTTTTTCGAAGGAAAATATTGTATATTTGTTTGTGTTTGTATCAGGCTGACTCAGTGCCACAGTTATATTGATGTTTTTGTTATCACATTATTTAGGTATACATTACATTACGAAGTTAGATAAAGAAAATGCAATTACGCTCAACAAATATAATTTTATGCAATTTTTATTACAAACTTTCTTTGCGTATGTTTTGAATACAATGGTTTTTTTTTTTGTTTACTTTTACTACATGCGAAATAAATGATAATGACAGTGAAGTTTATAATATACATTAGTGATACCTTTTTTTTAACTTCGCATAGACATATTATTACATTTTAACAAAATGTATTTTTTTAATATATATTTTAAATTAAGAACTGAATGATATTTTACATACATATATTGTTTAAAATTGAATCAGTGTTCTTGAAATTAAAAACATCATTATGACGTCGAAGTGACAAGTGCACCCTTTCACTGAAAACGTTATATTTGGCATTTACATTAAATTATGAATCGATACAGTTTTTTGAATGCAGATGTTCCACAAGGACAAACAAACAATGCCCAGAGACAATTACACATGTTTCACTTGTCACAATATTTATACCGTATAACATAATTTTTTGAATATCTGCTAATATATTTATGAAAACATGTTTTTTTCATAGTTGTGTGTAAAAAAATAAAATTGAGGTTTAGAAATGAATTGATGTGCTTATATAAGTATGACGATTGACTATATGAAATTGCAGTACATGTATAAGTATGACATTTGCGTATATAAAATTAATATGCATGTATAAGTATAACGATTGACTATATAGAATTAATGTGCATGTATAAGTATGACATCAACTATATAGAATTAAAGTGCATGTATAAGTATTACAATTGGCTATATAAAATTAATGATTATGTATAAGTATGACAATCTACTAAATTAAATGTATGTGTATGTATACGTATGACAATTGGCTATATAAAATTAATGTGTATGTATAAGAAAATTGTAAAAAAAAAACGACGGCGTTGAAGCTGGCTGATCTTTTTGTGACTTCAACAAACGGAACACATTTAAAATGTAATAAATGAACTTTGTAGTGGGCAATCTATAACTGCAAGGGTATTTACAGTGTACGAAAAAAAATGTATCCCACGTGTGCTAGTAACTTATCTAAAAAAAAGCCCAAATAAATCATTCAGTCAGTCTGTAGGACGCTTGGCGACTTGATTTTGAGAGCACTTAAATATGACGTTGTATTAAAGACTCAAATAAGAGAACCGCTTACGCTATTTTTATAGCTTAAGAGTTGTGCTGTCGGTATGTAACCAAAAACGCAAAATCACAAAGACTTCCGCTGTAAATAACTTAAGATTGTATTCTTAATTTGAGTTCTGATTTATAATATACAAGCTATCCGAATCAATGGTATAATAGTATCTCTCTCTCTCTCTCTCTTCCCTCTCTCACTCCGCTCTCTCTCTGTCCGCTCTCTCTCTCTCCCCCTCTCTCTCTCTCCCTCTCCCTCTCTCTCTCTTTCTCTTTCTCTCTCCCTCTCTCTCTCCCTCTCTTTCTTTCTCTCCGACTGTCTCTCTCCGTTTTTCTATCTCTCCGTCTTTCTCTTTCATGTTGTTTTCTTTCATGTTGAGACAACTACGAGTTGATACATTTGATTGTGTTTTTCTAGATTTTTATGTTTTGCTCAGGCAACCCATATCATGCTCGGATGCCAATCTGAAAAATAGAATATTATTATGCATTTGATTTGGCATATTATGGGATCAGAAAATGTTTTTTTATGATTATCTATGCATTGATTTAGCGTAACAAAGGCATAAGTCTGTTGTTTGTTTTGAGTAACACAAATGCTTTTTTTTTTTTTCATTTTGACATTTCTTTTTTTTTTTTAATGAACAATCAGTGCTAACCATTAAAATGGAAATGTAATAGTTTAAACAGTCTAACATGTTCAAATATTGCATATAAACTATGTATATATATATATAATAAATGGAAAATAGTTGAACTAAAAAAGAACATTTATTAACGCTTTATTTTTGTTTGTGTAAAAATAAACGCATACAGTATTTTGAGTTTTATAGAAGATTGTTCTTATGGACACAGGCTTTACGATTTAACTAAACGAGCTATCAATTAATACTAATTTAAAAAAATTTCAGTTATAAAGTATTGACAATTTGCATTAAAATAAAACAAGGGTAAGAATTAGTTCGAGCAAAAATTGTACTAGAAGACTAGAAAAATGATTAGAAGAAAAAATAAACTTAAATAAAGTCTGTTTAAAGTTATTTGCAGCAGCTTGTTTGAAAAACCAACTTTCCTTTTATTCGTTGGATGTATAGGAAATTACAAGATAATTTAACTATAAACGCGCGATGCTATAAATAATTTGTTTAACTCCATTTATGTCAAAGTATTCACTATTAAAGTTGTTGCAATTAACGTCGGTTTTTTAACTCTTTGAAACCGGACTTAATGTCCCTGTTTTGCCGCAATTATTTTAGTTATATGTATATTTTCTTAGCACCGCCTTTGTTTAAATTACTTTTTGTTTATTCTATAAACATTAACAAGTTATATCTGATTTTTGAAAATTGTATAATCTACTATTATAAAATTTTTGTTTTCAAATTATATTAAAATAAAATAAAAAAATTTATTGAGGTGAAAACAATCAGAGCATTGCAAATTTAAATGATAAAATACACTTAACAGAGGGTACAAAATAATCAAGCTGTAAATGATTTAGAATTTTCTCCATTTCAATATCAAAGGTAATCCATTTTTGAACACACGTTTCAGAATTAAATGTGATTGAGTCTTTGTCTTTCTACAACTTTTTATATAGGGGCCTACACATTACCGGTCCAGAAAAAATAATATAAAAAAATTACAAGTTTGTGAAATGAAATGTCCTTTTGAAGTATTTGCATGATTTATATATAAACAATATGTACATGTTCCATATTATTATTTTATAAATCTGATTTGGTATGCCATATTTTAAAACAATCTTTTGTATGGAGGTGTGTTTGAACGCTGCAGCCTTTGCAAATAAACTTGCACTGCTTTCTGTCTTTGTGGATACTGCACAACTGGCACCTTTTGTCTTTGTGGATACTGCACAACTGACACCTTCTGTCTTTGTGGATACTGCACAACTGGCCCCTTCTGTCTTTGTGGATACTGCACATCTAGGCATCTTCTGTCTTTGTGGAAACTGCACAACTGACACCTTCTGTCTTTGTGGATACTGCACAACTGGCCCCTTCTGTCTTTGTGGATACTACGCAACTGACACCTTCTGTCTTTGTGGATACTGCACAACTGGCCCCTTCTGTCTTTGTGGATACTGCACAACTGGCACATTCTGTCTTTGTGGATACTGCACAACTTGCCCATTCTGTCTTTGTGGATACTGCACAACTGGCAACTTCTGTCTTTGTGGATACTGCACAACTGGCAACTTCTGTCTTTGGGGATACTGCACGACTGGCACCTTCTGTCTTTGGGGATACTGCACAACTGGCACATTCTGTCTTTGTGGATACTGCACAACTTGCCCATTCTGTCTTTGTGGATACTGCACAACTGGCAACTTCTGTCTTTGTGGATACTGCACAACTGGCAACTTCTGTCTTTGGGGATACTGCACAACTGGCAACTTCTGTCTTTGGGGATACTGCACGACTGGCACCTTCTGTCTTTGGGGATACTGCACAACTGGCAACTTCTGTCTTTGTGGATACTGCACAACTGGCACTTTCTGTCTTTGTGGATACAGCACAACTGGCACCTTCTGTCTTTGTGGATACAGCCCAACTGGCACCTTCTGTCTTTGTCGGTGTAAACAATTATGTGCTTTGCACCCTCAAGTCTCTCCTTGGGATTATTTCCTGGTCGTCCATGTGCGGCATATGTTTCTGTGGTGGCTGGCATAATTGAAGAAGTTTTTTGCAAAAATTATCTGGCAACTGCAGTTTGAGCTTTTTCAGCGTTAGGGTAAGTTTTTTCACAGTTGCGGATCTCGTAAGCCTGTAAAGGATATAGGCATTGATGGTGTTAACTTTTAGCATCTAGTAAAAAGATATTTTTCGACCACTTTCTATTTTTCCTCATGTGCTGTCCGAAATAACACACCATTTAGTCTGCTCTGTCGGAACTGTTCATACAGTAATTATATGCTTCTTTGGCTGCAGGCACCACCTTGCCTTTTTCTTTAACCCTTTTTATGTCCAAGGTATTAGTAGAAAAGAAAATAACTAGGGTTTTTGCCTTTTTTATCCTTCGAAGACAAATTTTCCATCCGATGATCATTTCATCTATGAATACATATTGGCAAATTATGTTAGATTAGTCAGGTCTGTAGCAGGTAAGGAAAGCTATAAGCAAGATAACCTGATTTTATTTTTTGTAATAAAAACAGAGTCAACATTAAACTAGGCATAAAGTTTAAAATCTAACAGTATGCTAAGGGGTATATGTAACTAATTGATAAATAGCCAATGTATTGATCTCAATATATCAGATCAACTTGTACATGTAATAAATCAGAAAAAAAAGCTTACTTTTCAACACCTCCTCAGGAAGAGCTGATTTACACGAATAAAAAAAAATCAATGCAGCATCACCCTTTGGTGCATACATTTGATATAACAATCCAAACCTTAAATTAAGTTAAACTTTACAGTTTGCTGGAGTCTGTTTCGTATGTTAAGCGTGAAAGGTCAAGGCGGTGAATCTCTTATCAGGCAGATTGTGTAAAAGAAACCTAAAATGTTGCTTATGAGGAAATGTTAAATCCCCATTTGAGGAAAGTAATGTTGGGGTTGGGTGTGCGGTTGCATACAATTCTATAATTTATACCATTCTAATGAGTACAAAATAGAAATAAATACGCATACAAATGTTTACTTTTATAACTAGAATTTGTGTTGACGGGAATAAAAGAAAAACAAACAAATGCAATTTATTGGTTTGGTAAAGACGCATTTAAAAATATAATACACCATCGTTTTACACGCACTTTATGTTATAGTACAAGCACCTGCTCTTTATTACTGAACGAAGAGCGGTCCTCCTGGTACTATGTCATTGTCATAAAGAAAGAAAGACACTAAGTGTGTCATATGTAACATTATTTTTATGTTGGTCGCTTGACGTATTCTTACATATTATCCTTCTAAACATGTTGCCGTTCGTCGCCGTTCGTATATATATATAAAGTTGGAAAATTACAACCAAGATGGTACTGCTGATGTTGCAGTGTGATTTAATATTAATGATTCCATACATGGGTGGGCCACACTAACGAACATATATTTATTTAGCGGACACTTTGGAAGTTCGAATGAAAGTTTAATACAACAAAATAACAGTTAGACAACAGAGTCCACGTAAATTACAATATATATCTATATATAATAAGAGTGTTTGTCCGCATTCGGATCCCCATTGGTCTATTTGAAATCACGTGAGTTAATGTTACTGACCTATTTAGGCCTAGGCCTATATACTGTTTAATAATTTTTCACATCGGACATGTGTATTTGCTAGCTCAGTGTTAAACGTGGCGGATTTATATGCGGGCGACCCGGGTTCGATTCTCCAGTTAGACTATACGTTTTTTTTCGACAATTTTTTATTTTAAACTTTTAAATCAAAAGACATTGTGAATCTACAGGCAATTTAGATTTTTGTTAAATAAAAATACTTGCCTATATTTTTACCCGATTACAATATTTATTTTAAATTACTTTCCTAAAAGTCTTCAGTAAAAAAAAAAAAAAAATTAAACATAAGATTTCTAGCTTTCTTGTAAGTGTAGTTTATAAATTTGTTATCTGCACCTTATAGTCCTGTTGTTTTTTTTTCACCCGGGCAACGCCGGGCAGTGTAGCTTGTTCACTATATAATAAAATGTACACTTATCCTTGATTGCATTGATTTTTAATATATATATATATATATATATATATATATATATATATATATATATATATATATATATATATATATATATATATATATATATATATGAATACTCCATATAGTTTAACTTGACTATTAAAACCTAATCACAATTTCATCAAATTTACTAAGTCCATAACTTGAGACTTGACTCAATAAATCAAAGTCCATCAATTTCTCAACAGAGCTAGAAGAAAACATCTTTACATCTTAAGTATCCACAGTGTCATGAATTTTCTTTTAAAAAAAAAATAGGAATAAAAAGTAAATGTTCTTAGAGTTTAGAAAAGTTTGAAAATAGATACACAGAAAAGTGCATCATTTCAATGACACATGTGACACAAGTTAACACACAGTTAAAACATTGGCATGGTGGGGCAGGCTAAAAGTAGGATAAAAAATAAATAAACTCGCGGCATCTGTTTTAGCAAGTTTCTCAATATTAGATGTAGAAAATTATCGAACACTAACTTTAACTTGCTAAGAGAACATTTCATCACATCAACAGTTAAATAGACCTATACGCATGTCCATTTATACATGTACATGAAAATGCAAAATAAATCATATAAACACATGGATAATAATTTGTTACAAGAACAAACATGAATAAAAAGTTACTTATGATTTCTTGACAAGTCAAAATGCCCGTCAAAATGAAGGAGACACGAATGCCTACAGTGTGTTTTGTTAAGATAGAAAAAAAAAATATTGAAACAAAAAACTGGAGTGAGAACGTTTCTTTTGGGGTGTTTAGTTTTAGTTCTTTTAAATTGTTTCTGGTCGCCATGAACCTGGCATGGTTCACAGTCATTTCATTTCCAGACACTTAATCCTCGTCACTTAATCCCCGTCACATAATCCTCGAGTTAATTAATCCCCGAGTTACTTAATCCCCAGACACTTAATCCTAAAGACTTAATCCTAAAAATGCAATTTTAGGTATAGAACAAGGACTACTGAAGACAGGACGTGCAGACTTGAATTTCTGACTTAGCTAGCTACGGCCAGTTTTTTTAACAGTAGCGATACACTCGCTAGGTATAGAATTATAAAATCAGATCGAAATATAAATCATAACAAACAAAAAAAAGTTAATTGTTCCATATACAATTTTTTATTTTGTTATTAAGAGTTTGTGAGGTGAGTGTGTTTATTTAAAATCAGTTTAACAGAAAAGCTCAAGATCGGAGATACGACAACATTGCCGCTTCAAGGACATAGATCCATTGGACATCTTGAGTCTGAGTAAGAGTGGTATCCTATTTTTATCCACCGTCCTATTTATCCGTCGTGCTTTTTATCATCAAAGCGAACCCGGCGCACGGCCGTATCAAACAAAGGTGGAGCCGACCGCTAGTTACCGGTACCACCGGTGACCAAGTTAAATAAACATTGTCGAGCTATCAAGCCAGTGGCAATACTGGGATAAACGACGACGAAACTTTATCCCCTTGACCGTTTCATTTTCTTTTATCTTGAAACGTAGATATCAATTAATGTTCTGTTAATTAGTATAATAGATCGTCACAGGAGGAGGCCCTTAAGTCTACCATAAGACAACTGCTAAAATTGTCAGCCACATATTGCTTTAGAAAGGATTAAGCGTCTGGGGATTAAGTGTCTGGGGATTAAGTGACTTGAGGATAAGGTGACAGGGATTAAGTGACCAGGATTAATTGTCTGGGTATGAAGTGACCTGTCACCCCCTGGCATCTGCATACGAATTTTTGATGACAACCTTCTGGTCATTCAAATGTAGCGAACCGTTGTGTTGACTTGTTATTAATAATATTAAATTAACAATAATATAAGCCTACTTTCAAAAAGAAAAAACAAACAAATACCAAACAATAACGAAATGCATAATTTTAAAAAACGTAGATAATAATATTTCAATACAATAAAAACAAAAGTGAGAAATATTTTTTTCGGTATTTAATTATTGTTCTTGCTTATTGTATCAACAAAGCAGTATTGAGAATGTTTCTTTCGGTATTTAGTTCTTATTTTATCTTGTTACTGTCATGCTTATGGTACCCGGTATTTGAAAGTAATCATTTAAAGCAGGCCTAACTTGTTTTTTTATAAAGCGTATCATTTAATTTATAGAATGTATAAGTTCGTCTTTTAAAGGATATTCTCAATAGCAACGTAAATCCATTAAATAATTAAAACATTTGGTTACTTTTACTTAAAAGGATAATGCAAACATCAATAATGAAAAAATAAATAATTTGATAGACATTACGTCAAACGCTAGTATTTTTTACAGTAAACCATTGAAACTCTCCAAGCCAAATTGCGGTGCGTGACTTATAAAAAAACATTAAAAAAAACAACAAAAGCATAATTGAGAAATACCCGAAAAGACCCTCACGTTCAACATAGTAAATCTCGCGTTCAACATAGTAAATGAAAGGAAATGGCCATTTGTTCCGTAAGGTTTTATGTATAGGGCGTTTGCAATCACGTGACAAAAAGCACGTGATTTGTGTTTACTTTCTGTAATGGTGTACACGTAATAATGGCCGCTGTATTAATAAAGTTTCATATAAGCTCGAGCTTTTTTTAAATGATGTGTTGTGTTTTAAGTCTTATTAAGATTTAAGCTGTATTATTTATGTTAAATAAAATAGGCTATTTTATTATTATCATAGACATAGATCATAGACGATGTGAGCCTATTAGTGACTTGACTAGATAGCCTATTAGGCTCTATTTACCAACACTATCACTTGACATCGTAGCCTAGCCTACGAAACATTAAAAGTGTAGGCCTATAAAGTGAAATTGAAAGTGTAAATAGGTCTAGCCGGCCCTAGCCTAATCACATTAATCAATTAATCTACAGTACTACTATTTACCTCCTTATTTTTGAGTAGGATAGCTAATATTCATATGTGAATTTGGCATGATAAGAGACTTCACCATGTGTCATATTTGTTCCTCAATTTACAAAAACAACTTAAGCTCCGCCCATTGCGAACGCTCTATTTGTATAGCTGGATATATTTTTATTTTATTTATAAAATCAACACAATCATGATTATAAGTCATAAAATTAAATTCTCTATTGGAGGACATTTCCAATTTATACTTTTAACTTTTGGCCCTATTAGTCAAACGGATTAGGCGCCTATAGGGGACAAACGTATATATATATAAATATATAAATAAATATATAAACAAACAAACTCACCGTAATTATATATATTGATAATTGGTAACGAGTTCACACTTGTTGAATAAAATTGAGAAATCCATGTTACGTTGAAATGAAGTCCAGGCAATGACGACATTTTAATCCAGTTAAATGTAGAATACTATTATGTTAACATTGAATAAAAACATTTGCACAGTAAAAATCTAAATAAAAAATATTGAATTACAAAACTAATAGAAGCTAAGACTTCAAAGTCGATAGCTAATTGAAGTTTCGCTATCTCTAGAAACGAAGTCCAAGGACAAAGTAAGTGATGCCATTGGCTTGCTTCGCGCAGAACTAGAACTAAATCGATTTGCTTCCAGAGAAAATGGTGTAGGCTGAGTGTCTGCGCGTGTCTGAGTGTCTGCACGTGTCTGAGTGTCTGCACGTGTAACGCGAAATATTGACTGTCTAAAGCTGAAAATTGTAAAAAAAAAAAAAAAAAAAGTTGGTGCTATTGAGACACTTAACTTTCTTATTAAAATATTAGCATATTTTTTAACTCGCTAATTTTTTTAATGATTCAGATGCACAGTAACAATCGTTATTTCAATAAAACTTTTGACACATATTTATATATATATATATATATATATATATATATATATATAAAGGAAAAAACAGAGAGAGAGAGAGATGTTTAAATCTTTTCGTTTGTATTTAAAACCATTAAATATATACTTAATATAGTTTGAGAAATATTATCCACTTCGTTAGTACATCAAGTATACTTGGTCAGACAAACTAAATTTAACCTGCAGTTGCCCGGGGAAAATGTCATAGGCCTACAGATACGTATACACATATTTAGTGACTACAATAAACAATAGCTATAATAATTGTAAAAATAGAATTATTATTTATTTACTGAAAGTGTGTAAGAAAGTATTTTGAAAAAAATAACATTTAATCGGCTTAACAAGCATGTCTTTCCATTTAACAAATTAGTTAGGACTATCCCTGGCTAGGACTTGAACATAAATCTCCAGCAAGCGTCAAAAAATATAATTAACACTTATAATATTTTACTTTCTGGAAACATTTTAAGAAAGCTTTAAAACTTAAAAAAAAAAAAAAAATCTTTAACAAAAAGTAATATTTATAAGAAAAAAATACAAAGAAATATTATTGAAAGGCTAACGAATATATATATATATATATATATATATATATATATATATATATATTAAAAGACTTTAACCTACATGTGAGTATCATAGTCCTGGAATTGACCATGTGAAAGAATAACCTCACTGCTTAGCTCCACTTGCATGTCGAAAATTGCGACTAACATTGGGTTGTGCACATGCTATACCCCAGGCACGTTAAACCTCTACCCCCCTTTGTGGTGCTGTTTTATAGAGGTCCAGATTGCACTACCATGGATAGAGGTTTGTGTGCACCTACTGCTAAGGGGGAGGCTCTGGTGTTGGTAGCATGGTTATGGGTGAGTGTAAAATCATGAATGGCCCTAGGATTCAGGATGTGACAATTCCACATTGTATTCCCATAATCTAAAAAAAAACTAAGTGGCAAAACTTGGTCTCATAACCATTTGGAGAGCTCAGTGAAGGCCGTAGAATGGACCATTTGGAGAGCTCCGTGGAGGCCGTAGAATGGACCATTTGGAGAGCTCCGTGGAGGCCGTAGAATGGACCATTTGGAGAGCTCCGTGGAGGCCGTAGAATAGACCAAACATTTCAGTTTGTTGGAATCAATCTCAAGGTATCACTGTTTATGCACGGAATGCTGTACGTGGCATGCTCCAGGGTTAAGCGACCGAGCAGTCTGAAGGCTCTTCTTCCACCAGACAACAACAGTCATACCCGAAATGTTGTTTGGAAGGAGATATTAAATAAGGATACACAAGGTAGGTTTATAAGTTATCTTTGTGTTTTTACTTATTATGTATGCATGGTATAACTACCAAGGTCATCATGGCTGTAAGTCCATTACAATAAAAAAAAAAGGAATTGTGTAGCTTTCATGAGCATTAAATCTATTTAAATTTTAAAAAATACTTCACACAAGAATTCAGACCTTTATCAATGTCAGGCTGATCAGCTTTTCCAAATACATTTAAAGTAGTAAAAAATAATAACAATATATATTAATTGTAAAGTAAAAATAATAATATTATTACATTTTTGTGCAGCTTATATTTATATTTTTTTTTAT
The DNA here is from genome assembly GCA_949126835.1 of Anisus vortex. Lineage (NCBI taxonomy): Eukaryota > Metazoa > Mollusca > Gastropoda > Planorbidae > Anisus > Anisus vortex. Next base: position 18,197,538 of record OX421500.1, read on the forward strand.
GTAATAGACTTATTTTTATTTAGCCTCCATCTATAATGTCATGTATAGTTAAACTATTGATACAATTTCTAACACAATCATTACTTTTAATTTCAAAACATCAGCATTTTTACCATTATTTTATTTAAACTGTTTATTAACATTGCATATATTGCCTGGAAACAAAACAAGTACTGGGTATTGGATTTCTTTAAAATTCAACATTGGGTAATTACATATGCAAAATTATAAATCAATACCTATGTCCATAGTTAATGAAGAAATAAAGCAATGAAATAAGACCAAAAGTATATTTGGTATATTTTAGCATCTGATGGGGTGCCTGAACTTGTTAGGAAAACCAACAGCTAATGTTTTTATTTAAGACATGTATTAAATAGCAAAGAAAAAAATAAAGTTCCTTATTGCAACTCAAAACATAGTGTTGCAGTCTTTAAATGCACGGGCCAAGTTAGAAGCAGCATGTGGAGTAATTGTTACAAATTGTAAGTAGTGCATGAGTTGGTGTGAAGTAAGAAATAGCTATTGAGTTATCAAGTGATTGACGTTCTTGTTGTCAATTTAATGTACACGATTCCTATTACACCTATTGTCTGCCCTGCAATATATGTCCAGATTTTTTAACACTTCTAGGTTTATGATCTATTTTTTATAATACATGAAGAAAAGTATTTGCCACATTTTGTTTGAGATACTCAAATAAAATGTGGCAAATACAAAACCAATATAATATAAATACAATGTGTGCTAAATATGTCTAGTAATGTATTGATCTGTGTCATTTTCCAGTCATAATCATATTTCAATACTGCTGTATTGAAAATGTCATAATCATATTTCAATACTGTTGTATTGAAAATGTCATAATCAATTTCAATACTGTTGTATTAAACATGTCATAATCATATTTCAATAATGTTGTTTTAAAAATGTCATAATCATATTTCAATAATGTTGTATTAAAAATGTCATAATCATATTTCAATATTGTTGTATTGAAAATGTCTAAATCATATTTCAATACCATGGTATTGAAAATGTCATAATCATATTTCAATACTGTTGTATTGAAAATGTCATAATATATTTCAATACTGTTGTATTAAAAATGTCATAATAATATTTCAATACAGTTGTATTGAAAATGTCATAATCATATTTCAATACTGTTGTATTGAAAATGTTATAATCATAGTTCAATAATGTTGTATTGAAAATGTCATAATCATATTTCAATAATGTTGTATTGAAAATGTCATAATCATATTTCAATACTGTTGTATTGAAAATGCCATAGTCATATTTCAATACTGTTGTATTAAAAATGTCATCATCATATTTCAATAATGTTGTATTGAAAATGTCATAGTCATATTTCAATACTGTTGTATTAAAAATGTCATCATCATATTTCAATACTGTTGTATTGAAAATGACATAATCATATTTCAATACTCTTGTATTGAAAATGTTATAATCATATTTCAATACTGTTGTATTGAAAATTACATAATCATATTTCAATACTGTTGTATTGAAAATGTCATAATCATATTTCAATAATGTTGTATTAAAAATGTCATAATCATATGTCAATACTGTATCTTTCCACTGAAGCGACTAGATGTGTGGGGGGGGGGGGGAGGTGCTAAGTAGGATATATTCATAAAAAAATGAATTTTCATAATGTAGCGTTGATCATTTATTATAATCTGTTTGATGTTAATATTAAAAATTTGTCATTTTAATATTTTTTTGTAATTGATAATTAAACACCCATCATCATTTATTCAGAGTTAAGATTTATTCATTTCATTGTTCATCATTGTCTCATACTCGATGTGGCTATTTAAAACCTTCTTGCTCATAAAAATTACAAGTAGGCTGCCCTTTGTTCATATTTTCTCAAAAGTATCAAAATGGACATTGAGGTTTAAGCGGGTTATTTTTCGCCGGGTGGGGGTGAGGGTTACGTGACAATAAATAATTGGGACTAGCTGACTTGCTGAAAATAAATATATTACCATTGCAACTACAATACATCTAGCTGAAGCTTGATTTAAAAAAAAAAACCTGACCTATGTAAAAATCAGGGCTTTCAAAATAGTTCATGACATATTTTTTTTTTCGTTTTATAAGCAAATGCTTTTAAAGGAAACATTTTAGGTAGAGGTAGCCTTTAATAGTTAGAGTGTCATTTACTAGACGCCCTTTATCATACACATGCCTAACCTAGGCCTACTACAGGAAAATCAATAGACAAATATAGTCCAACACCAGGAAATAAATAATTTATGGTATGTATACATGTCATGGCACCATAATTTGCGTTCAATGGCGTTAATAAAACAATTGTATACGCAGTATAAATTGTCTTGTCCAATATTATACAAATAAAATAATGTCTGCATGTGTTTACAACTATGTATATGAAACCAAGCCTTTAACTAAAAGGTTAAAATCTAGTTATATGTTATAATTGTACAACAAAATCTCTTAAGGTAATAAGTGCAATTAAGACAGCGTATTAGAATTGTCCAAATAAATTCGATTGTGAAGATTTAAAAATATATACAAGTAGCTAGTCTATATTTTTTTTTAAATAGATCAATGTATTGGCATTTTACATTGGGACTTGAGTAACATTTATCACCATATAATATTAGAAACACATTTTTCGATAGACGCATTTGTTTTCACTCGTCGGCATCCGTCCGTCTCGAGAGACGATGGTGTACCATTATGGGTGAGGTATCCAACTGCACCACCGAGAATGGCTGTGTAGACCAACTTGGGAGTGGCGATCCCTGACGCACTTGAGGCATTTGAAGGCGAATGGCAACTTTTTCAGGCTTACAGTCAGGCCGAACTTCTTGCATGCATAGGAGAAGTAAGTGACAAGCCGCTGGAGTCCATCTTCGGTGTGTGATGTCAAGGCTGCGTAATCAGCGAAAAGCATCTCGCGAATGAGGACCTTTGTGACTTTTGTCTTGGCACGAAGACAAGCTATGTTGTAGAGATTGCCACCAGACCTGGTGTGGATGAAGACACCCTCACTGCTGTCCTTGAAGGCTTGTTGGAGGAGCATAAAGAAAAAGATGCCAAAGAGTGAAGGCGCGAGGACAAAGCCCTGCTATACTCCGCTGCTGACTGGGAATTCCATGGAGGTTGCGCCATTGTAGCAAAAAGTGATGTGCATGTTGTCGTGGAAGGACCTGACCACCGCAAGCAGGTGTGGGGAGCATCCAATCTACTGCAGCAAGCTGAATAAGCCGCCTCGACTGGCCAGATCGAATGCTTTTTTTTTATAATAGTAATAATTGCTTGTTTGCTAACAAAGTTATTGTTAACACTGTAATATAAACAGTCTATTACTGAGACTGGTATAACGATATTAATTGAATTACCTCCAACAGACGTCTGATAGTTATTTCTTTCACTTAGTTTAGTTCACCAAACACTCAATAAATGACTTGGATAAACAACAGTTGCAGCAAAATAGTTTATAACATTCATTATCATTTTACGGCATAAGAATAAGGCACATATAAATAAAATGTAAATCCAGTTACGAATAACACAATCACAGAGTTCATATCTTTACATTTCAAGTTACAATAATTATATTATACGTCTGTCCATCAGAACGCCCAGAGGTTAACTGACTGTCCTTGGTCTCCCTATCACATGACTTTACTTCCCGTAATTTCACTAAATTACATATTTCACGATATCCTTAAGATGGTGAACGAAACGCTTTATAGATATTTCTGGAAAGGGAATTAATTGGACCGTATTTTCCTGTTTATTTGATTATAACATAAGTTATTTCCCTTTGACTATATTAAACCTTGACAGTTATCTGGATCTGTTTTTCAACTAAACCCGGATATTCTTTGTAACAAAACGTATTGCCCTTATTCTGCTTCAAATTTATAGACGTATGTTTTATGGACTATGTTGGCACAACAAAAACTAAAAGTAACAAAATTGAACCCACATGAAAAACTTGTATACAAATAAGTTGTAATGGCAGTTTACATTTTAGAAATCGATTGTTTTTAAATGAGTAATATTTGTCTAAAGTACCCTTAACACTAAGATATTTCGATTCGTTTTGAATATCTTTCCGACAACTTAGCATCTTAAAAAAAATCAACAACAATGTTGAATAAAAGAATAACAAATTACAACCAATGATGTGTCATAATCGATAGTGTTGTCACTAATTTAATGGCTAACTTTCTTAAATATTCTCAATTGAACATTTTTTATCAAGCGGGATTTGGTCACATTAACCAACATATATTTCATTGTATTAAGAGTTATTGTTTTGTGTAATATTGGCTTTTAAAATTATCTCAGCACACTGACATCAGAACGGGGCCTGGTGGCCTGGGTTAAAATCCTGGTTCAGGCGAGTATTATTTCCCGAGTATGGAGGGTGTCCCTGAGTCTACCCAGCTCTGATGGGTAGTTAGCGTAAAGTAAAGGCGGCTGTGCATAGTTCTGGTCACACAATCACCTAGTATGCCATGGCTACAGAAACTAGCGAACGTTCTCTTACCGGCCCTATGGATCAATTTTGTCTGAAAGGATTGAGTTAGCCTTTATAATAATTGTACTTTTATTTGATGTTATTCTCTATGCAATCTTCAAGACATCTGAAAGATGTGTTTCTGTCCTTTAACCTAAGATTAATTTATATGAAAACCCGTTCACAAAGGCACTGGTATGATTGGGAGTTTTAAACAAACCTGAAAATATGATGCAAGGGTTAAATTATTATTTTTTGATTGGTAAAATTGCTTTAATGTTGATGCCATCAACACTAGCTGTTTATTTAAGCATGAAATTAAATTACAAACATATTTTTCTCAAGATATTTTAGATTTTTGTCAAATATGAAACATAAATGGGCTAAAAAATAATATTAATATAATTGTTTTTATTTTGTTTTATTAAAATGTGAAGTAAAAAAAAACGACACATGGTAAGTAGATATAAAATAACCTTAAGAAAAATGCCCCTTTCTTCTACGACAAGGTTGTTACCGCCCCCCCCCCCCCTCCCTCCTCCAAAAAAATAAAAACTAAATAAAAAATTATATATATATATATATATATACACACACTATAGAATGGTGTTCGATCATTATCACCTGAATATCCTAGGGATTTTTATTTGTAGATGATCGGTGTGTTCGCAAGTGACTGATTAAACCAAATCCTTGCACAAAAAGGTACTCTTACAGTTCGGGCAGGAGATGGTCGGGGCAGCATCTGTAGGATTTAAGGCATGGTCAATTCTGGCTTGCCTACTGGACTCGGCAGCTATTTTTTTTTACTTGTTGCTGCCGCCTTACTTGATTAATCAGCACAAGGAGACTCGATTCTTGGTGGTTACCTCCCATAAGTCGTTTTCAATACAAGACTCTTCAAGTGCAGATTTAAGCGTATCCTTACGGCGCTTTTTTTAACGCCATTCTAAAATGGCGCTTAGTTTAGAACCTTAACATATATTGATTTGTAGTAGGTCTACGTTGTTATTTTTTTTAATTTACTAATTAACCAATTTTGTTTATAGAATAAATATTTCTTTTGGAGGTCGTTTTCACTTTATACTATTGGCTAGGATTTGTTTGCGGTGGTGTAGTGATTTCTTGTTTCCACCCATCTCTGATGGGTAACTGATTATAATTAATTGGGGTGAAGTAAGTGGATTGGCATTGTGCTGTATTTATATAAAGTAAAAATCAACTTAAACAAACTTAAATCATTATAACATATTAACTTTGGAATAATAATATCTCATTTAAATGTTTACATTTTGTAAAGCTGATAAGTATAAAATATGACTTTTATAAAAGGAAAAAAAAACAGTTTTATTATTTTTGGTGTTTGTTAGGTCTATTGCTTGCTTAGAAACGAGCCATCGTCTCTCTCTTGTGTAAAATGTAGCCTATATTTTTACTTACAGAAGTGAAAACCGTATGCACTAACTTCTTTACAATATATATAAAAGTAATAATCATAAAAAAAAGAAGTATTGTTATTATAATATTTGTATAATGTTGTTTTTTTTGTTCAGAAAAATATGTAAATGTTATATCAGTTTTGAAATGGAGTCCAAGTCACCAACGTGCGAGTCAGGGACGATAACCCTTTGCGTACAGGAAGTGAGATCGTAAAAGTAAAAGATAATAAGGTCATTCGTCTTTAAACTAACCTTATAAGTTTACAGACGTTCCTTCTAGTTAGAAGATTAATACGTCCACTAGGCCCAACACTCCTGCAGGGCGGAAAGGATCGGTCATGCGATGTGTCGGTTGACAGTCCGGTGAACTAACCGCAGTACCAGCCGGATATTTTAATAAAGTATGTTATTTTCGATTTCTATTGTTTACTTTTAATATATTTTTTAAAAATTCTAACACAATCTATTGGCTGTGTCTTTTTAAAATGATTTTGATACGTCTTAACTGCAAAGAATGTTAAATAATAAAACTTTAAGGTTGGACACCTGTCTAGAATTAGTTTTTTCGCATACCTGAAAATTTTAAATTGCCCTATCAGTTGTATTGTACAAAAAATATGTCCATAATAGTAACATCACTATCAAACTCTTGTGTCTTGAATGTGTTAATCACACTAACTGAGACAAAAAGGCTATTAAATGTGTTTTAATAAAATATATTTTCTATAAAACAATATACATCTGTAACAATGTTATTAACCCAATGTTTCAATGTCGAAAACGATACACTGTATAGAACTATTACATTTACAACTGTCAAAGCGAAAATTCTGAAGCTTTTATATTAGCGTCTTGGACAACACACATGAAGACAAAAAATCAACCAACAAATATAGCCAAGCATTATACTGTATTAAGGACGAACTAACATCGGCTATATACTCTACACAATAGAGCTACTCACATTATCGAAAATGTGGCAGGAGTTCTCTTAAAATAGTATTATTGAATTATTTGATTAACATGATCTATAACTATGCATTATTACTATTATTATTATTATAACTGTTTTTTAAATTAATTTTCCTAACATTGACTTAGTTTAGAATTTATGTTGCTATTTCTTGTATACTTTTTTTTCACGTCGTTTACTCCTCAAACTCCTCTCTCTCTCTCTCTCTCTCTCTCTCTCTCTCTCTTTCTCTCTCTCAATCTCTCTCTCTCTCCTCCCACGCACTTGAGTCTAGCTGCTTTGATGAGTATCTGGCATAAAGTTGTGTACGAGTAATTGATGGTTTGAGCACAGAACATTTGTGCATGCTGTAGCGAAGAAAGCGCGATCGTTCCTATATTATACATGATATGTAAAGGATAATGTGTCTATGTACAACTGTCCTGATAAGAGTTTAAGGAGAGAATGAACTACTGCATGATTCGGCAAACTAATGTACGCGTGCCAAACTTGGCAAGTAGATCGATTTTTTAATGGCACGCGGAAGACCTTCCCAAAGGGCAATCCAAATACCTTCTATAAGAATATGAGTGATAAACCTGGATGACTTAAATGCTTTGACACGCTGACTGAATTAGAAATCCTAATTTGGCACACTATTATTAAAAGGTTGCCGATCTCCGAACTAGAGTAGTGTCAAAGATATACATGAACATCAATTCAATAGTATGTCCACACACTGCTTGTAATGTATAACTCACTTAGAATTGTTAACACCTAACAAAAAAAATAGAATATATGTATACGGGATTTAAAAAAAAAGACATACATGTATGTTCAAATTATTAAATAGTATAAACCCAACTCACCCACCTAACTGCCGACGTTGCCCCCTGCCCACAAGAAACTGTAGACCACTTCCTGCTTGAATGTCCTGAGCTGACCGACCTCAGATACACTCTGCTCCCCCCTCAACCTACCTTTACCAACACACTATATAGCAGTATTGAACAACTAAAAAAGACAGGTAAATATGTTTGTCTGGCATCGACTGCAAGAGAGCAAACAGCTCTGGGTAATAGAAGAAGAAGAAGAAATGTTCAAATTATGAAACAAAATTATAAACAAAAAGTATGTACCAGTCTCAAGGCAGTCTCGATCTGTATTTGCAGAAACACATCTTGTGTCGAGACTATTTATCGATTCAACAAATGTTGGGAGCGCAAGACATAACTTTGTATTGGAAGGCAATACTGTCATCCAGATGTTAGGACTTCAATAATGGATAATAGTTCAAGAGCACTGATTCCACTTTCAACCACAAATATAAGAGAAAAACATAATTAAATTAGACATTTTTAATAGAAACAATTTTCTCAAATGCAAATATTATATGTCCGGTCAAAGTTTTTAACAAAACTGTAAATAAAGTATATTAAAGTGCATTGTATAAAAAACATCTTAATTGTTTGTCACATGGTATGACTTTAAATACGCAAATACATTCTTCTTTAAAGATTTAACTATCTTACATATGTCACATATTAATTACTCAAAACATAGCTATAGTTGGTTTGCAATTAAAAACCAATAAATTAAATTGCTTAGTACAAACGTATTACCAGATTTGCCATTTTAAATATACAAGAAAACTTGTGACAATATAAAAACTACTGTGACAAAAAGTAGGCTTAATAAAAACGAACACTATTATAATATATTGCCATTTAGAAAACATTTTAGTTTGAACGTTGGAAAACGACGACAAGTAAAAACAACACACACAAAAAAACACTATGTAATTGAAAATATTTATGTTTTAGTCAATGTATGTACGAGAAGTTATTCGTCCTGACTGCAAATATTCCACTGGTCTGGGTTTATCAGTGTCTAATACACTAAACCCAAAAAACAAACAAAAAATGCTTCATCAAAGAGAGTAGTCATTATTGATTTTAAAATTATAGATTCACGAACTCGAAATAAAGTCAAAGAGTCAAGATGAATAAAGAACTTAATAACACGATGTGTGCTATAGTTATTTCAGCGTAGTTCAAAGAGATTTTTAACTTAATATCTTATCTTATACATCACAGACGCTGCTTCTATTAAGACAATTTTTGCGTCTTACGCTCATTTGTGGTCCGAGTCTAGTGTTGCATTGTTATTAATGTGTTAAATGATGTAGCTGAACCTCTAATTTATCTATATTGTATATTTATCTCGTTCAAGAAACCAGATTTCACGTATTTTTAAAGAAAGCAATCTAGTCATTGTGTCTTTTAGGGGAATAATGACATTGAAAGATAAAATTGTAGTTGGAAACACAATCAAATCGCTAGTTGCCTTTGAACATGTCTAGTAATTTTCAAGATTAAGTTTTTTCACAGGCCTTTTATTATCTGGGAAAATAAAATATTATAAGCTATTTAATAAATATAGTATTAAAAAAAAACACAAAAAAAAAACAACGATATGTAATTAGATATTTGCTGAAAAAAAAAATGAATAAACAAATAGCTTGAATGATAAATAAAGTCATTCAGTACCTATAAATTTACACAAAGTTTTAATAGTTCTTTAATAGTAGGACCTATACGTAAGCTCTAAACCATGTCTGAAACTGCATCAGAAAATTCTACAATAGAATCACAACAGAACTATAACTTTATGGATGTTGATACCAACAATATAGTTATGCAAAATATACGCATCGTCTTAGGAACTTTGACAGCCGCTGGATTTTTCATTAATATTGTCAACATTATTGTTTTTTACAAGCAAGGACTGAAAACTTTTACAAACATATCATTGACCGCAGTTTCTATTGCAGATGTTTTCACTTCATTTCTTACAGCGATTGGTATGTTATCAAGCTCTCCAATGATTGTAACAATAGCTGAAAATGTTTTCGCCTCACGTGAAATTGCGATACTCTTCTTATTTCCTCGTAGAATATTTATCCCAATAAAATCATGGATCAACGTTTTCATGACAGCTGAAAGATGTTTATGTATCGCTTTACCTTTGAAAATCAAACAGATAATAACCTCAAGAAGAACAGTGATAGCTATGGTGGCGATCTATGTCTTAAATCTACCTCCAGTTATTGTGGAGTATTCTGAAACATACCTGGATTGGACATTTTATCCTGGTCTGAACAAGACATTGATAGGACTGCTATATCGCCATGACAGGAACTCGGTGGACTTTCCTATATATCTTACACTTTTTGTCATGATCATTACGTCATTTCCTATGTTGATTCTCTTCACTACAATTTTAATCTGGAAACTCCTTTTAATGTCTAGATGGAGGAAAAGATTAGTTAATACAAGTGTCCAAAATAGTCATTCGGATCAAGCATCTCTAAGAGATAAAAAAGTGATCAAACTTGTTGTGGTCGTTGCAAGCTTTTTAATCCTCACTTTAATACCAGACTTGGTGTTTCACACATTAGCATATACTGAGAGTGAATTTAATATCAATGGAAAATACTCTCAACTGTTTTACTTATTAGGAGCGCTCGACTTTTTGTTTGAAACATTCAACTCCACGTTTCATATTTTCATTTACTACAAAATGAGTTCAAAATTTAGGCAAACATTACACAAGATTTTAACAGAACCATGTAATAAATAGCTGAATTTCCATTTAAATCATTTTATCTTTTGTTTGTGTATATTAAATCTCTTTTTAGGTACTGATTTATAAAAAAATAATAATAAGAAAAATAAATAGGATTTCTAAATAAATTAGACATATTAATGACACAATGGTTCCCTGCTGACTTTTTCTGTTTCCATCTTAGACTGGATCAGATAGTGTGTAGGAATGTAGTTTGATAGATTTGTTTTTACTTTCTTCAAAAGTTACAAGCTGGAGGAATTCTCTTGGAGAGTGCAGTGATATCATTGGGAATATGTTGTAGTATGAGATGCGCATTACCAGACTTGAACTCCGATTGAACCGATTGAGCTAAGAGTAGTATCCCTATATAGCCCTGGACAAGAACTCTGCGTCTGAGCACGTCGGAATCTCCGTAGAGAGCAGTAGAAAGTGGGTCACCCGGCCCTGACGAGGAACACTCCCTCAGGATATGCTCCACTGTCTCCTACTATTCCGCATAGTGGCGACACTGCGAGGCGAAGTTATGTCGAACTTGGCGAAGAATGCCCCAAATGTGCGCTTAGGGCAGGACAGATGACGCCAAACATCTCGGCCCTTGTCAGAGCTGTCCCAACTCTCGTCCCATCTTTGAGTCTCTAACCGCCGGATCATCAAAAGGGCCATCTCAAAAGAGTATGACGTGGTGCCTGGCTCCTCAGAGGTGGGTGTTCTCAGCCTTTTTAGGCACTTTTTGGTCAGCTCTTTATTTTGTAGTGTCACATATTAGTAGTTCCCAATACTGGAACACACATTACTTATTTTCTCTCTCCCCCAACGCAAGTTTCGTGTAAGGATATAATATAGGTCTAAGTTTTCCATTTCCTTGACTTTTTAGTAACGAGTGCAAAAGATTCTTAGAAATCCACTTTTATAACGTCTGCAAAATCTGGGAAAGTTTATTATTACGTACATGGGAGATATTGTTAAAACTAATGTTTATATTATGGGCTAAAGTAAATGGTACCTTTTATTTTCTACCTCTCTATTTATGAGTCTCTCCCCGCCGTATTTAAGACGTTACGCGCACAGTTTGCGACAGAGGGTATATAAAAGTTATTTTGAGCTGTGTTGTCGCTTGTGTTGGGACTGTTATATTATTAATGTACTTAATCTTCATATTGTATATACTTGCACATATTGGAGTTAGCACCTGAATTAAAGTTTCTTCTTGATTGAATTATTTACACAGAAGCTTCCTTGTCAAGTTACTATTTTATCTTTTGTTTACAACACTATTTACATATATTTACAACTACGAAATTAAGGAAAGGAACTGTTAGAACGCAAATCCTGAGTTTGTTCCCAGGACGATAAGCAGTTCGTGTAATACTGAAATATAAATAATAATAACCAAAGTCTACCCAAGCACAAACGTGGATTATCAATAACATTTACACTGCTCTGACCACAAGGGTATTGTCGTAACACCAGGTAGGCCTATATGCCCTGGGACTCACTGCATTAGCACGCGGTCTCCAAAGCGCTGTCTTATTCCACCTGAAGCCTGTAGAATTTGCTCAATCTGATGGGGCTAGTTGCACAGGTTCTTAGTAACCTCGAGCACCTATCAGTCAGGATTATTAGGGTCGTTAAGTCGAGGGCGCCTTCGACGTGGCGAAGGCGGATCTGCTCCAGAGCCCTACTGATGGCCCCAATCTCTGCACCGTAGGTAGATTTTTTTTTTTTTTTTTGCACTATAAACAAATTTATGACGTGAGTTTGATAAAATTGCGGGAAAAAGTCGTCTGAAAAAGTTAAACTTTTTTTTTATGAAAAAAATAAAAATTGAATTATGCTTTAACATAACTTTATTAATAAATGTTCGTAGAAGACCAAAACATAAGCTTAAAACCAACATAATAATAAATACACATAGGTGTTAAAACCATCTGTATTTTTAACGGACACCAGCAAAAAAATTATACAGTGACCTAAATTATTTTGTTTATTGTTTTTTTTGCTAAAACATATTAAAAGTTCTTTTTTGGATTTAAAATATATATATATTATAGAGTCTTTAACATTTGAAGCAAGTTGAGTAGGAATAATATTTTGTTTGTCCATATTAAATACTGTTAAAACCATATTGTATATTTATATACATAAATATTTATATACATATATATACATTATTATACTATTTCTAGTATATATTGTATTCCCTTTGTTGCATGAGGTATGAAGGAGTCGAGATACAGAGTTGGTTTTTGGTACACAGCCTTCTATCTACATAAAAATAACTCTGAAAAAAACAATTTTTGACCTATCGTGCTAAAGACGGGGGGGTCAGAATGTCCAATATATTGGACGCCATGAACGCCAGGATCCCTTTTGTCCTCATAAGACGAAATAGAAAAAGAGTTTAATTTTTAGTTCTCTGTAAAGTATAATCATAATTTGACTACATATATTGAAACCTTTAATAATTAGCAATTAAACACATGTAAATAAAGCATATATCAGTTTGTAAAGGATAAATATTATAATAAAAAGTGAGAAATATTAGCTACATTAATATAGTAAAATCTGGAAAAAAAAATTTGTTAGTTCATTGCATGGTTTTTGGGTTACATTTACATTACATTTTTGTATATAAGGTTTCTTTTGAGCTTTGTACAATATAATACAATAAAAATTCTTCTCCTCTGTCATTCTATTTTATATTAAGAAACATACAACATTTTTTTTTCTATTCTACCTATACGCAGTAACGGTCCTCTTGTGCATTGCGTCAAATATTTTTGACATTTCAATAAAAAGTACTTCCTCCTTGTATGCATGGTGTCCAATTTATTGGACATGGCACTAAAAATCACTCTCACTTATAAATATCAAAATATATACGCTAGAATCTGTTTAGTTATGTTAGCTGTAACATAAATACACACTTCCAATGGATTTTTAAATTATTAGAAGTATTGTGTTGAGTACAAAAAAAAAATGTCCCTTACCCCCTAAATGATTCAAACGTCTTCCATTGTAATTGTTATTGATAAAAAAGTATTGAAGAGTAAAAACACAGTCCATATACACATTAAGACACAGAACAAAATATCTTTTGCATAAAGCAAAAGGTATGGGAATAAAAACAATTGAAAAAGTGTCCAATATATTGGACGCTATGCAACAAAGTTTTAACATATATCACAACTTTAATCAATTCAACATGCTATTACTTAAATAGAAGACAAATATTATATAATGCGCTCAATATATTTATTCAGCCGCCATGTGTGTGTTAAAGAGGATGTAACTAAAGACACTCTTGTGAATTTCTAGATTCTAGGTCTCTTTATTATCAATTAATTAAATAATTTAATTAAATACAAATCTTGAATCTAATATGAGTCTGTTCAACTTTGCGGATTGTTTTAAGCAAATTTGTGTTGACTAAATCCTAGAATACATGATACAGCCGACAAAGAGAAGGTTATCCTTTTCTAAAGTTGGCTACTTTTTTTCTATTATAATTGGATCGACACAAACCTTTCTTGCTTTTTTGTCTTCTGCTGGCTTCGATACATTGCCCAAAAGACAATCACGATGCTAAAAAGACTATCCGCTACCCATAAGACCAATATAATGTACAAGAGATTAATTTGTTGCCCATAAAATATGTGCAATTCTCTGTACACAAATCATCTGGCCAGAAGACGCACCAGCTGCCCAAAATTCAAATATAATGTCCTAAAGACGAAAGCGCTCTCCGTTAAACCTATCCGCTACACAAAAGACCAGTCCAGTGCATACAAACATATCTGATGCCCATTAGATCAATATGTTGCTCACAAGACACATCTGCTGCCCATAAGACGAATCAGCTCCCCGAACAATTGATCCGCTGCCCAGAAGACATGTCTGCTACACAGAAGATTAATCTGGTGCTCAGAAGAGTTCTGGCTCCTGGAAGGAGTAGGACGGGGTACCTTTCTTAAAAACCCAGGGGGGCCTCGCCGTTTGGGTGTTGGTTTAGACACCCTCGAGCACATAGCTAGCACAAAGTGGGGTGATAATGCCAAGGTCTTAAAGACACTTTATACAGGTGCCGTAAGATCACAAATGGACTACAGCCTGCCTCTACAGGTGTATGCGTCCAAAACGGCCCTTGAAACTTTGAATCGCATCCAGAACCAAACACTGCGCTTTTTTTCGAGCGTCCCCAGTGGCAACGGCTGAGGTGATGGCTAACATACCAACCCTTCAGCTTAGGAGAGAACGCGCCGTCATAACTACCTATGAGCGCTATAAAAGACTCGAGGAAAGCTTCCTAACCAGAGTCTTAGTAGACACCTGGAAGGGTAGGAATAGAATAAAGATGCAGTCCTTCATGCACCTCGCGACAAGGCTGTCATCCGAAATTGATCGACCCGATACAAGGCTGCCTATTCAAAGGTACTCGAGTTTTTCTCAGGGAAACACACCATTGCTCCACGAAATACGAACGAAGCTGAAGAACCACTCAGTTAGCAAAATGTCCGACCCAAAACTACTTAAAAAAGTAGCCATGGACACGCTGAATACCTATTACAGACCTCCTGTAGTATTAAATCTAAATTAAGTGGTCTCGTTAAAGAGGTTGTAATAAATAACAAACAATATTAATTATTTGTAGCTAACTTAATTAATAAAAATTAAAATAATTTATTCAATAAAACCACACTTCAGACTATACCAATTTTAAAACAATTTATTTACTAAATCAAATTAATATCAAAAGAAAAATAGAAAAGAAAAATCAACTCACGAATATCCTTACAACAGAATAAAACAACAATGTAATAATGCGTACAGGTACATAAAAGATACAATACAGCTCTGCCACTGATGCGCTTACAATATGCTTAAACCAAGACTCAAGAATACTAGATCGATGTAAAAACTTCCCTTCTATCACGCGAATCTCCTATATTTATTCTATACATGTTAGAGATTTCTGGAATAAAAGTAGGCTAAGAATAACTCACAAAAATTGTCAACATCTCTTTCTAACATGTTCCAGACGGTGAAAGAAATGCTCTAGGTACACTCTAGTAAACAACAATTATTGACTCTAGGTACGCAACAGTAGCAGAGTTCAACTAGAGGCCAGGACTAAGGCCCTGGCAGTGGTGCAGTTAGTTACATAGGAGGGAAACAAGATATAATCTAAACACATAAGATACCCCACTGCTCGGGGCTGACCATGTCTATACCGTTTGGTCGGCTAACAAAGACACCACTACCGCCTGCTTTGGTGTCTAAATAGAATACCCCAGTAACCCGAATAGGGACGAACTATGGGGGCCTTGCGACGGTGCATAGATCGAGGCCATCAGTCGAACTCTGGAATGGATCAACTTTGGCCACGTCGAAGGCGCCCTCGGCTCTACGACCGTCATCATCCTGACATGCGTTGTCGGTGCTCAAGGTTATTAAGAATCTGAGCAACCGCCCCCCCCCCCCCCCCCAGATTGAGAAAATTATACTGGCTTTAGACGAGCTAAGCCAACGCTTTGGAGACCACGTGCTACTGCAGTGGGTCCCAGGGCATACAGGCCTACCTGGCAACGATAGAGCAGGCCATCTTGCCAAAAACGGTAGGCCGAGCACACCCACCTCCGAGGAGCCAGGCACCACACCATGCTCATTTGAGAAGGCCCGTACATTGATCGGAGGTGGGATACAGAAAGATAGAACGAGAGTTGGGACAGCTCGGACAAGGGCAGAGAAGTCTGGCGGCACTTGCCCCGCCCTAACTGCACCGACCCATGGTGGTGCCTAAATAGGTCGGAAAAGAGTATCATATCTCAATTCCGCACTGGCCACTGCCCCATTGGAGCATACTTCGCCAGGTTCCGGCCTAACTACGGCTCGCGGTGTCATCACTGTGGGGAGGAGGAGGAGACAGTGGAGCATATCGTCAGTTATTTACCGTTGTCTTTTTTTGCCGACCCGATTGTAAATTAGGCCGACCAAACAATTATGTTTTATTCGGACGCTCGTTGTTGACCGGGCTCAATGACTACACATCAACAAACATTCTATTTTTGTATTTTGTAAAGACGCATTTTTTAAACTCCCTAACCAGTATTCTTAAACATCCATTGACAGGTCTTAATTAGGTGTGACCTTTTGAACTGGGATGATCGTAAACGTCCGGTGCTGTTTGACAATTGATTTCAACATCGACAGCCAGTTCTGATTTTTTAGATATATAGGCCTACAACGGCTACAAGATTAGTTATATGGAATCCGTTTTAACATCAAAAGTGAGTAGGCGATAATTATTCTTAAAGTGTTAAAATTCAAAGTACAGAAAAATAGCATGAACTTTCTTCTAGTTATCAATTGGTTATGAAATGGCGTCTCTATGTTGTTTATTTAATAAAAGGTAAGTATTTACTTTTTGTACTATTTCATTTCTTGAAAATTTTATTTTTGAAATTGCCTGTTCTACCGTGTTCTAATTCTTACTGCTATTAAATATACGTATATATAATTCATTCATCTTATACATTATAGACGCTTCTGTATGTATTGAAACAAGTTATTTATTAATTATTCCAACTATTTTCCCAGCAATAAAGTGGAACCATTAGAAAATGTATGTTGTTATTTTACATGTTGTTTATTAACATAGTAATGTATTTACGTTTTGTAGAAATGACAACTATTGTATGCATTCATTTTGTTGATATTTTCTTCTATCTACACCAGTTAATGCATAACAGTTCACATATGTATATAAAAAGATGATTAGGGATAACGTTAATGGTTAATTTTTTTCAAAACAGAAATGGACATGAGATTAGTAATCCATTCTATTATATTATATTCAAATGCACGTAACAAATGTGTTTGTTAAAGTCAAAGTACAAGCTTAAATTGAACAAAGAAAAGGAATGGCATATAGGAGTCTTCTTAGTGATGCTGTTTTTTAATAACAGTTTTATATTTTCGAAATTCATGTTTAAATTTCGGCCTATCCATTTTAAAATTATCTACACCCATTAACTTTATATACTGCATTATGACTTTAGGAATAGATTGCTTTTAGTAAAGACAAAAAGAAATATTCAACTATCAAATTATCAGGATAAAGATTTAAAGTCTTATATTTTACATTGACCAGATTTAAATCGAAAAGTAAAATTAATTTTATGAAAGCAAGTTAAATACATGGTTAACCACCAAAACATATTTTTTTAATGTTTTGTTTTGATAGTGTGGCAGATATTGCAATTTTATTGGAAAACTCATTCAAAGCTAAAGGTTTACCTTGTTAACAAACCACTTACCATTTCTTTTTGAATAACTTGAATAAATTACCCTTGCAATGTAGAATACACTTATATAGTATATATAGACATATTTTCTATGCGATATGAAATTCTGGGATGAAATTAATGTTTCCAATTATATGAAATAACAAGTTTTAAAATTAAAAATATTAATATTGTTTAGTTAAATTTATTATAACCAATTAGACGAAGGTTAGATTATATTTAATGATATTCTTTCTTCTTTACGCCTATGGTCAATTAACAGTTGGTAAATCGAATCAGCCACTGTTGAAATACATGCGTAAAAACGTGCATATCCTAACGTGTTACTTTGGCCGCTCCAGAAGAGAGTGTTTCCCATAGTTGCATGCACAGCGATAGAACGGTTACCGTGTGCGATGCTAGCTCCTTATTAGTCCTTTTGCGTTGTGCATTTCAGACAAATGGAACAAGTAATTGACGATACTGGTCATAAGACAGTCTTCCACTTCTTTAACTTGGGGAACCAACCAGCATTTTACTCTGAGGGCGCGAGTCGTATATTCAATCTGAATTATAACCATGTTATTCTCACTCCTACAATAAACAAGACAAGATAAAAACAAATATCAACATCGCTTCTCTTCCTATACTACAATGTTGTGGGTAAACATGGTACCATTTATCGAAGACACCTGCCGTGGACTTCTAACTAAAACAAATATGTCTGCGTCTTCATTTTATTTTGGCTTATAATCAGACCCATGTGTTTACAATAGATCAACAGTTAATCCTACTATTTAATTCTCCCAGGCTTAGTTAAAACATCGGTTGTCCTTGCTAATTCTTTTTTTAAGTCCCCTTCTATCGTATTGATTGGCTTATTGTGTGTTCGCTTGTCGACAGTTTGATAAATTACACGAGTCGGAAATCCGAGAAATAGTTATTTATTTTAGCCTTACCAATATAACCTACCCAGATACAATTGCTAATGAGATAGCCAAGTTCAATAGAGCTTAAAGTAAAGTGCGTGTGTAGATAAACTCCAAAACACACACACACAAAAAACAGAGATAACGTCAAACGAAACTAACCGCGTACAAACATCATGGCGGCCTAGTAGATATACGCCAGGGGACGGCAACATTTTTGTAATAGTGTACCAAATCATGAATTCTAACACATTTAGCGTGCCAACAGCCTAAAAGGCCCTCTGCTCTATTCTTGTAAAAAAAGACTTACAATGCCTTTTGGAGATCTTTGGCGTGCCATAAAATATCGTCATATGTGCCAAGTCTGGCGCGCGTGCCGTAGGTTGCCGACCCCTGTTCTAATAAATTCCGCACAATGCAACACAAATATACTTTGTTGCGTTCAGTTTACACTGAAAAATTATCAACACTCAAAATATGTAAAATTATGTTTTATCTTTCACATTAAACACAGAGAAGACAAGATACAAATGTAGGCGATAGACTGTGGCATTTAACTCATTTTACATCAACTTCAAAGATTTTTGGTTTAAAAAAAAAAAATCTAACAAGGTAAAAAAATACGATGATGTATTAGACAAAACACGTCTTGAAAAATAGAACTGAAACATGAAATGTTTAGAATATTTTTTTTTAAATTTTAAAATTATGTATCAATTAATTTACATGACTTTGCATCTATTAATCTAAGATATTGACTAAAATGGCTTAATATGTGTTTTCATTGTCATTTAGAGAAAAATATTTTCAAAGTTTTAAATAGATTGTGTAAAAACGTGTGCTAAACACATTCAGTAGATAAAAAAATAAATAAAGTAGCTTAATTACGATATTAATGACTAGTTAAACACGACATTTATTTTAGGGATGCTACTTAGAAAGCTCTGGTCTAGATTCAGAACAAATAATATATATAAAAGAGTTGGGTGAGTGTTGGTCATTGCCAGAAAAGACAAAGATTTGTTCTACTTTATGTGTATATTTTAGTATATAAATTACAATATATCTTTTACTATATCATGCTTAAATATTTCTTATTTTGATATTTAGAATTGTATTATATTTAAGTATGGGCTAAGTAATATATGTGTAATATCCTAATTTGAAAATAATTATTAATTATAGTTTTTTATATTTAATTATGGCCTAAAGAATACTTGTTTATTCCATACATAATATATACAATATGATGATTATATACAGTTAGAATATAATAGTGCTAACACAAGCGTCCATAACAGGCTCAAAAGAAAAAGAATCCAAAAAACGCTGCTGCCTAGTTTGCGCCTAACCTTAAATACTCGCGGAGAAGAGCGGGGAACAGACCTATTACTAGGAGGGGTGAAAATAATGGTATCATTTACAAAGCTTATAATAAAAACGATAGTTTTAATATGAACTCCCCTGTACGTACAATAATAACTATTCCTAGCCATTCCGAGAATTTGAGGTCCGTGCAAGAGAGGATTCCTAGAATAGTCTAGGCTTATTACCTCCCACAAAGCTTGCGTTGAGAGAGAGAGCTATGGGCACTATTAAAACATGACACGCCCTCACCCAACGAAAGAAATAATGTACCATAATTACCAGGATAATACCCAACATGGTACATTTTTCGTACCTAACACAATTGTGTTGACGCCTATGTTTGCCCTTTTACATTTAACGAACAACAATCAATGAACAATCATTAGACATTTAAGTAAAACATGGCTCAGTGGCATAATACAATTATAAAAAGTACCATTACCTAATGGTAATTGTGGTTATATAACGTGATGGACATATATTTCCCGTTAACATTAAAATCAACTAATGTCTTAACAAGTACAAAAAATTCCAAAATATTTTAGCCATTTCTACTTTAACTATGTACAGTTGTGTGGATTTCCACCAAAATATTACAAAAAGTTTTAACTTACTTCAACAAATATAACATTGCTCAAACACTGAGAATTTTAATAGCTACCTCCAATGTACGAGCTAAGATATTTGATTCTAGTACTCATTACTAGACTCAGACTTTAAGTTACTTCCCTTTCCTATAGACATACAAGTGACGATAAATTACAGTGTCAACTGACAATAATTAATCTATTACAGGGTAGGTCGGTACATACTTAAAGTGATTATTACTTCCAATTTTCTCAGATATGAGTAAAAGTACAATCTAGTTAAAAAAACAATTTTCTTACTACAGAAAATGTCATATTAAAATGTAATATACTATTATGCCGTTTTGGCAACTTTAAGAATTTTCAGGATTGGATAAGTACACACTTTTAAGTACCTTTATTTCCCTCCATTCCCAGATATTTGGAAACATCTATATCATAGTAGCAATCTCGAAATTGTAGTAGTATTTATACCAATTATTATTGCTATTACATCTCTTTCTGAGAGATAAAAATTGTACATATTATTAACAAGCTTTATTCCTTAACTAAAATAAAACAAGACAACAAATCAATTAGCTCAAAGAAAAACAATAACTCAGAACAATTCTTTCACAGTGACTTTGTGCAGTATACTGATCGTAAAGATTTATTTGGTTTATGATTCTCTAAGTTACCCCACTTAAATTGCATGGAATGACAATTTATCCATACCAAGTAAATACATACATATTTATCTATTGCATAATGAATTGAAATTTAAATGAAATTTCTTTTCCATAATAAAATGAATGATATGAATTTGAAACATTAGAACATCAATCAGAAAAAATAATACGTTTCTATTGCATGGTTATGAAAACAAATAATACTTTCAAAAGTCTTGATTTCTGTCAGATACAAGTGCTCCAGAGGTATTCTATAATCAAAAATTCAAACGAATGATAGGTTATCATGAAACATTCATAATGAACAAGTGAAATGACCTGAAAAAGAATCATTGGGTAAGTCAATCAATCATGTAGAACCCGAGATAGAATATCAGCTATGGCGTTGTCTCTACCATTCAGGTGTTTTATGTTTAAGTCATAGGCTTGGAGGAATAAGCTCCATTTAACAAGCCTCTGGTTTTGCTTGACCCTGCAGAGAAACGTCAGAGGGTTATTGTAGATATTGCCTTTCCCAAGATAATAATTATATTAATAAGTTAATTGATTTGATAATTATATTAAGACATTTACATTTTATTACATTACTTATTTAGTATCCCGTATTAAAATTATATACAGGTCAGTGCACCCATTGTACTTTAGGAGATCTTCTATAATAAAATATTAAGTTTTTGTTAGATGGAGAGCAGAAGCCAATATGTCTATGAGATGGCTGATTGTATATCTCCATTGTAAAGTTGTTTAATTAAAGTATATCATATGTGCCTACAATTCCTATAATATTTTATTCATTGAAGAATATATCTATATCTGTGTCATATGTTTTTTAATAAAGTTGAAAAAAGTAGAAACTACAATTGTCACTTGATCGTTTCTCAAGTCTACGTTTGATATGCTGAATAGAATAAATGTCGGCTGAGTTGAATCTGAATAATATGTTAAGTTGCTTATACAAATTACCACGCTACCAATAATAACAAATAATTATAAGAACTAACAGAAATGGTGAGCAGCGGTGTACTAACAGTGGAATTCTTAATTATTTCGAACTAATTGGAACTTTGGAAGTTTTAATCATTTCATAAATTCATATGAACTAATAGCTTACTGAAATAAATGTAAAAGAGTAATTCGATGCTGAGCCAGAAGTGTAAGGACTATATCCTATATTGTATTCAATCTACAATATAAAGGACTATAGTTTCAACATTTTTTTGGATCATTTTGATCAGTATTTTGTTACATTTTATTAAGGCTAAAACTAAGGCCTAATGACTAATGAAAATTAAAATGGAACACAAGCAGACGTCTGATTAGTGATTGCATACGCTATGCCTAAAAGTACAAGAACACTAGGCCTATATATATCGAATTTCAATCATCATCAATATACAAATGTTTAATTGTGGAATTTATAACGACAATGAAATTTATTGTTGACTTTCAATTTTCTGAATCTTCATTGGAAATCCAAATGGACATTTTGTGCATAAGCCTATTTTAATTTTGAATATTTGGACATTCTTTAATCTTTTATACCTACACTGATGATAATTGTGAATATGGACTTTCCATATAATACTATAATAAATAAACTTTGAACATTTTAAGGAACTTTTTATGAAACAATTCTCAAGATTTTAGTGATATGGATGGATTAAACAGGTATTTAACAATGTGAACTAAAAGGACATTTATAAACAGTATATATCCCTTACAAAATAGCTCGTTTTTGCACCTTGAAGTTGCATTATTGATTTACTGCCAACAGTTGTGAGTTTTCTAGGCATCTATAAAGAATACTAAATATCTACAAGAAATATAAAATCAGTTAATCTGAAGACGATGTTGATTAGAGAAAAATGTTAAGATTTCGCGATCCATGTAGGCGATACACGGATGAAATAAACAACAAGAAGAGAATCCTAGACATCGAGCATCACATAAATCGACTAACCGCACAAGTTATAGCCATTCAACACAAGAGAAGATAGCATTGAGAAGATCGGGGTTACAATACGCATACCATATACAATTTTCGATTGGTTTTAGAACTCCTTGTTTATTTTCAAACCAAAAATCAGATCTCTAATTATTACTAAAAAGATGTAACTTTCATTGTAATATTGTTTGCCCTTCTACTTATGCTTATTTCCTTAGTTCGATCTCTGGTGCTCCTAGGGGCGGGGGCTGGTGCGATGTAAAGAAAGGTATATATCCCCTCCTGTATAAACATGGCTGTTTTCAAAGGTGGTCTTGAGTGGATGTGCTCGCTCTGGACGGGGGCATTTTACTATTTTATCTTTTCAAAGTTATAAATTTTGAGCCGATTTGTTTTGTTTTTACTAAAAAAAAGAAAAAAAGAAACATATATATTAAACATTTAGCGAAAAAAAAAGTGTTACCTATCTCCCTTTAATGAAAAAAAAAAGTATCCACATTTCATTCAATAGTGGTATAGTGAACAAGTGTGATTATAAGTCGCTATGATTAAGTGTCTGTGTGTTTAGCTGTCGTGTGGTTAACCTATTAATGCCCAAGGGTTTATCCGAATGACTTTTTCTGTGTTTTTTGCGTGTTTCCTAGTTATAAATGCATCAAAACGTCGGTACATACATGTGCTTTGATTGGTTTCTGTTTTCTTCGAAAGTTACAGGGGTGTAATCTGGGAGAGTGCAGGGACACGAATGTGATACGGGTTTTTCTAATGATAATTGCATGCTTGCTATTGAACGTATTGAATGCGTTATTTTTGTAGTGGAAGAATAAAAATATATCAATCAGAACAGAGGCATTTATTTATTTTATAGAAATTACGTCTCATTTTCTTTTATTAAAAACAAAACATATTACCATAAAAAATGTTGTTGCGTTATTAAAAAAAAATGTTTAACATACTTTTTTTTCATTATACTTCTTCTTGAAGAATGAAAAAACAATGACGTTTAAGGGGAGGAATTCCAGTAGAAGGGTATTTTTTTTAATTCTTATCCAATATGTATAATATTTGGACCATATATAGGATGAGTGAGTAAACTTATAAAAACGGGGAGAAAAGTAAAATAAAATATGGTTGCCATTTTGTTTTTGAAATTAATATTTTTAACTTGAATTAAAACCGATACTACTTGTTTATTTAATTTGTTTAAATTTTGCATAAATATACATTGGTGCAAGGCTGACAGAGGGGATTTTACATTTAACAAACATTATTATTTTTTTTATTTTTTTTGTGAGGCATATAATATGAAAATAAAAAAAAAACTGTTTATAGGTACTAAAATATTTATTTAAAAGAAACTACTTATTTTTTTCAAAATCGGTCTGATACTTTTGAAAGCACCAATGTATTTAACATCTGGGCAAATATGCATCACCATTGCTTGGTAAATAAAAAAAACTAGTAGGGAATAATATATATGGAAACAAGGTTTTGAAAAAAAAAACGGAAAAAATTACGATTCTAAAAAAAAATGTTTTTTTGGAGGCAAATGGTAAAATTCAATTTTGTCATCTATTTCTAAATGGTTTATTGTAAGATTTGTTCCCCCAAAAGACAAAAAGTTAACCTTTAAATTTATGTATATAAATATATAATTAAACTCATTTTTTATATTTCTGTAGTGTAAATATTTTTTAAAAATAAATTGAAACAATTCTAACGTATACTTTTTTCAAAAGCAATTTTAGATTTTGGGATAGTTACAAATTAAGCAAAAACAAAAACTGCCATGTTTTTGTAATTTGGGTCAATTTTCACTGGAATTCCTCCCCTTTAATTGAAAATTAATATATATATATATATATATATATATATACATCGATTTTTCTCTTATTACTTAGTCTTTGTGTATGGGCATTAGGCAGTTCCATGATAAGGGGTGAAACAATGCAGGAGAAGACGAACATTATATTTCAGTCATATTGTCTAGTATTGCAAACTTTTTTTGATATACAGTGAAGTCAAAAAAAAATAATTTCCATTCATATCCAACCTGACCCTGTCGCTGACTCTAGAAAACTGTGGTGTAAGTGTGGTGTAGGTGGTGGATTCCTTTGAATACCGTTTATTATACTGACACGTAGACACTATTGGATACTTTGTGATGAAAGGCTAAAAGCTCAATAACTTCATCAGCAAGCCCTTTTCTGTGTAGTAACTGAGCATTCTACAATGCAATCTATAAAGTATGAAAGATAAAAGGCCAACACCACTTTTTGGTTCTCACAGTAATGTATACATTTTGATGTTTTGGTTAGCCCTGTCCACGCCTCCCATTGTGGAACGCCTCTCATTGTGGCACGCCTCGCATTGTGTCACCATTTATGATGGGTTGTCATTGTTGGCTAGAACATCTCCTATATTGTCCTACTGATAGAACAGGGTCGCAGTTTTTGCCATAAACAAGTTGTGGTTGGTGTCCAGTTGAAAATTATTTGAACCTCGATACATTTAACAAAGCTAGACGCATCTTGTAAGGGGCATTTCTGTTTTATAGTCCCATTAGCTCCAACACCCTTGACAGCAATGGAATGCAAGTGAGATAAATGAGTTATCAAATGTCAAGAGGAAAGAAAGCTCAGCTATTTAGCAGATCAGGTCCATCACAACAGTACCTCCTGGTTCAAGGAATCCTTACCGCTCAGCAGTATACACATAAGATTGGACAAAATATCCAAGTGGTCATCTTATTCCTTTCTGTCACCATCATTACCGATCTATCATCAGGTGGTGTTATACAAACAGTGACATTCATCATCCCCAACATTGTTAGCCCATTGTTCATTGTATAACGTTTTCGTACAGCGCAAAATATAATTAAGCTACATGATTTATCAAATGTATGTTGTTAATGATTTAAATGCATTTTAACTATGCAGTATGTTACATAGTAAAAGTGTTACAATTGTTTATTTGATAAAAAAACATGAAGAAATATATGCATATTTTGATACTATATTTGACATTTGCACTCCCCCAGAGTGCATTTCTCTAAAAAACACCGTACCCCTCTCGTGTCCCAGCACTCTCCAGGCGTGCAGTTATATTTCGATCTGAAGGGCAGATGGTAGGGTTTGGTATCGATTTTGTTGACAAAAATACACCTTTTCTGGTTTTGACTAGATCCCATACCTTAACCACTTTAGAATAACTTTGCATCAATGAATTAAAGTAATGTTGCTTATAAAGTAAAGTTGTAAAAAATAAATAAATTGTAAGGTCAGTATATGCGTTTTTTTATTGCTTTACTCTTTTTTTTCTGACGATGTAGCGTTTTTTTTTTACTACATAGCAAAACATATAACCATTAGCCTTTCCGCCATATATTTGGTATCGTTTTAAAGAGCTCAGTTAGTAAAATCGATACAGTCTAGCAGTAAAAAGTTGTTCACTACGAGATTCACGCTACACATTTTTTTCTCAATTAATAAAGGCATATATGGCAGTGTCTATACGTCCGGCGACCGGACAAATAGCGCGGGAGATATACGTCCGGCGACCGGACAAAATATTGCGGGAGGACATTATTCGGAAGATATTACTCCGGCGGACTTGTTATTTGACCACACAACTACACGTACAAACGAGAGACGCAGAGCGTATTGATATTTAATACATTTATAAAGGAATGGGCATTAGGCCTAATAGTCTTATTATTAGTTTATTACTTTGAATGAATAAATTGAATGAAATTGTTATGTCCACCCACGAGCATAAATGAATGACTCATCGGGCTCATCGTAATTGTAGCGTAAGTCAAGATGTTTACTAATGACTTTATAACTAATGACTTTATAAGATGTTTGGTAATGTCGGTAATGACTTTTAACACGTTTTCTAAAGAAATATGCATTAGGTCTAAAAGTCGTATTTTTATTTCATTGATACTTTTAATGAAATTATGTCCAGCCACTTGAATAAATGAATAGTATTCACGTATTGAACTAAAAAATCTCGTTTTACTATAATTGATTTTTTTTTTAAAGGTGGTTAAAGCTGGTCTAGAACCTGCGAGCCGGTTGGCAGCACACAGTACTGACAGTGGCGTAACCAGGTTTTGACGCTAGGGGGAGCGAAATTTTAGGAAAAAGGGTTAGGGTTTAGCAACTTTTCCAGATTAATAGAATAACTAAGAATTCGTACGTATCATGTGTTATAAGAAAACCAAATGCTTCAGGATACACATACTGTATGATAGTGCAGTTTTTATTTAACCATACACGATTCTTTTTCTAGCAGTTAATAGTGATGGGAATTTCTGCAAACTTGAATGCATCTACTTCTCATTTTCGGGATGAACATCTAATATCGAAAAGTATTTATATAATCAACGCGTATGCTTTATAGCGGGGGTCGGCAACCTAAGGCACTCGTGCTAGACTTGGCACGCAGAACAATTTTCAGTGGCACGAGAAAGACCTCCAAGAATATTGCTTAATGCAAGTGAAAACAAAGAATGTCAGTATAATTAGTGAATACTGCATGGCGAACTTCAGGGGAATCACAGTTTCAATGGACTAGTCTACACACGTCTTGTCGCCACCAAAGCCTAAGCTCGTCTAACGTTTTGTGCAAATCTATGCGACGTCGAATCTAACACACACGTCATTGTTTCTATCGTAAAACGTCACTCGTTTATTCAATGCATAAACACCGGGTTAGAGATTATAATAATTGTGTCTTATCAAAACAACGAGATATATTTTAAATCCTAACACAACGGTATACTCATTCTTCATGTGAATAAACTTTAGAATAATGTTTTCGCTCGTGTTCTCTAGTGGCAGTGCATTCGATGTTGTGAAGTCTATAATAATATGTGTTAAGTAAACCCAAAACTCTACATAATTACTTCAGACGAGCCATGAAATTCCATAGAATTTAAATATACATTTGATCATCAATACGTTAATCTCTAGCACAGTACCTCGACCCTCTCTTAAGACAAAAAACGCAGCCAACAATGAAAGACTGAGAATAATCAATCTCTTATCTATAGATGTAGACCACTCTTATAAGAAGGAAAGGATACACTTACGAGCCTGCCTACCACACAATGTAACATAATTCAGGCACCTTTTTTCAATCATACAGAAGGCACGACACACTTAAGGATCAGGTGCAAATCTAATCCCAACTTATAAATTTAACGGAGGATTAAATGATCTAATTCCCCCAAAATGCTACAGCCAACCCCACCTCAGCACAACTCAGCCATGACTCAATGTAGCTCGATCCCGAAGTACCACTAGCAGGTGCTTGGCGAAGACTCGAAAACTGTCACAAAGAAAAACCCAGAATAACAATACCAGTTTGTCTGGCATTGACTGCAAGAGAGCAAACAGCTCTGCAGACTGGCTAATAGAAGAATGTTACGACCACAATCCCCTTGTGGTCAGAGCCGTGTAAATGTTGTTGATAATTCTCGTTAGACCTAGGTTAAACTTTGGTTATTGTTATTTATATTTCAGTATTACACGAACTCTCCTTATTGTCCTGGGCACAAACTCAGGATTTGCGTTCTAACAGTTCCTTTCCTTGACGTTGTAGTTGTAAATAAATACATTATCGTAATGTAAACAATGAAACAAAAATAGTAACTTGACGAGGAAGCTTCAGTGTAAATGTTGTTGATAATTTCATTCAGGTGATAACGTATATACAATAAATGTAGTATTTACAGCAATAATAGAATAGTGCCAACACAAGTGTCCACTCTGTACAAAACTCTGTACAAACGACTCTGCACAAAACTGACTGCCTAGCCTTAAATATTAGCGGAGGAGAGCGGGGAACAGAACATAAATTGCTGTAGCACGCGTGCCATAGATTTGCCATTGGTGCCTTAGAACATCTTAACTATTGTGGAAATACATATTAGATGCAATGCAATATAGTTTATATAGATACATAACCGACCATTCGTTCAACTTTAAACACGCTATTAAGTGAATCCTAGATAAATGCAAATTACATGTTTCCAAATATCCCTTTAGCATTACCTATCCTATATATAAAACTGAGATTACCACAGGTATCAAATTGTATCACATTTAGTGTGATTTCAGTCATTTTCACAACTATTAGTGAGACCGATCGTACGACTGACGTACCGAAGTTACTGACTATGAATCCTAATGAAGGCTAGGGTTTGTTCGCTAGTTCAATGTGGAAATCTGAGCCTAACTAGCTTTGACGTGTACCTGACATTAGTTTGGGAAAGGTAAAGGCAGTTCGGCAGTGTGTTCCTTGTGCTATCCATACAATCTCCTAATATGTCGTGGCCACATCAACATATGAACGCTGCTATACGATCCCTATGACTTTATGTTTTTTTTAAATATATTAAATATAAAATATAAGTGTATTTATATATTTGGTATGATTTTTAAAAGTCGGGAGCCCAGAGTGAAGTAGGACTAAATAATGGTTTTAAAATGAAGAAATTATAATTGTTGTTCGTAGTATAGTATAAGCTTAGAATTAGAAAACCGAATGTGAAAAAAGTATTGTAAACAATCAAAATAAATACAATTTAATTCATCATATTTATTTCGAAATGCAACAATAATATATAAATAAAAATTAAACTGTCAATTATACAATTATCAACTTTAATAAATTTACTACATATTTCTCTGACTAGCCAACGTTTTGCTGAATATCCGTTAGCAATGGCAACTGTTTACAATTGTTCACACATAAGAGTTTTCAAATTGCATTTTTGTAAGAATAATAATTTCTTTTACAGAGTTAACCGTTTGTTTAGACTCTAAATTGTGGGTTAATGGCAAAGATACTATCACTGGCTATCTCTTTTAACAAAAAAACTGTGACGTATGTAAATGTCAGTGTATGTGTGTATGAGAGGGTGAGGTGGGAAAAGAGAATATTAAATAAAGCAAGCTTAGAATGTAGACTGGACGCTTACCTGACCTTTATTGAGAAAAAGAGTTGAAATTTATACAACATCTAGTATAATTGCATTATATGTTGACAACTTTACACATTTTCAAATAGATGTCGAAGCCTTGAATAAAGCATTGGAGACTGTAGAATATAAATATAACAACAAACAAATTTATATTATGTTAGTCTGGTTGTGACTGAAAAATAGTGAACGAATTTGTAATCTTGTTTTATTATAGGAATTAACAAAAGTAATGTAGTATTCTCATAAGATATAAATGAACGGAAATGATTTTGTAGCCAAAATGAATGCATTATTACTCGAATAATCACAGGAACTAATCAAAACTAGGTAGACTCAAAGACACCCATCAGTACTTGGTGCTTCACGATACCTTTAGCCTAAAACCTTTGGGAAAACAATAAAGCCTTCATGTTGTTACCCTTCAATTTTTTTTAACTGGGCTTTTATTTTAACTACTTAACACTATTAAACACTATTAATTACGTTTCAACACATTCAACAGATTCACTCCAGTAGGCCTATTTTTTTTAAATATGTGCTAGAGAGTAGATCTAATACATAAAAAAATATATATAATAAAAACAATAGTTTTATAAAAACCAAATAAAAAAATTATAAATCTATATTTTTTTTAAACAAACAAATCTAGATCTATATTAAAAAATGTGTCCTTCGATTGTATTTAAATAATTTATTGAATAATCGCCCAATTTATTTATTTTTCTCTATGTTCTCATTTTTTCTTAAGGTTGGTACAAATAAAAATGTAAATCGAAAACATAGTACAAATATCTTTGACGTAACGATACTGCTTAGTTTCTTTCTAAAAAATATAAATAAATACAATTTAAACACTAACGTAAGATGAAACAATACATAAGTACACGGTTTAAATATCAAAATTAATATTTCTAAAATGTTATAAATAGTTGTAGTAATTGTATTTATATCTATTCGTTTCTATCTAGACGTGTGTGATTTTGTAATCGATTAAAATACATTTCTAAAGCAAAACAAAAGTATAACAGAAGTTGCCATCTATACTAACTTCAGGCTAAATTTCTAGATCGAATCATGCAAAGATGCATAGCATTTTCGTTTTATAAATTAAAGTCGTATGTTGTTTGTAAATATTTTTTTAGTTTTCCTTTAAATCTATTTTTTTTTTTAATTTTAAATTAGTCTTAAAAAACATACAGTTTTAAATGAAATAGTAACTTGCGCCAAGTATAAACATGTGGAATGTAACTAAAACGTATCTTGTTTCCATAAAGTAGTACATAACATTTCGTTGTACTAACAGTAGAACTAAATATAAAGTAATGCATTACATTTCATTGTATAACTGTATAACTAAAAAGAAAGTAGTACATTACATATCATAGTATTGACTGCAAAATAGAAAGTTGTTCAACAAATTTTAGTATTGTATGATAAAAAAAATTAAAGTTGTAATAGTTATATAAATTTGATTACCCTAGGACTTTAAAAAATGTACGAATAAAAAAAATCTAACTTTTTGAATTTTCTAGAAAAGTGCGAACTTGAAATCTTCCTGTACGGAATGCAGGGTTATTAATTGTGAAGGTATTTTATTTAATATACTTATTATATAGTTCTTTTTTTTTTACAAATGTTTTAATATGTTCATACCAATTGAACCTAAAATACAGTATAAACATATGTTACGAAAACATGTGAGTTATGTCTTAAATATAAAAATTAATATTTCAGAATTTTTTAGTGACCACAATGATGACCAGTCGAATGAAAACTGCTTTCTTTTAATAGGTAAGTTATTGGTAAAGTCATTTTTAATATTTATATAGTCACTATATAAAGATTTTTTGATACATTTTTAATAATATATATATATATATATAAGTTAATAATGTTGATAAAGAGAAGTATAATTCAATTACATTAAGTTTATTGATTTTGTATTTACCTGTACAGGTGACCATGAAAACCAGGTGTCGGAGGGCGGGGAGGCAGATCTCCACAAACACAGGCAGAACTGTAAGAAGAATCCGGGTCATCCGGAGTTTATACCTGTTGAATCATTCAGCTTAAAACATCTACCTGAAGGTTACCAGGACAATGATTTGTATGCATTCAAAGCTACAGCTGACCTGACAGTTAAACTAAGTGTCAACATGACGAGTCCAGACAGACCAGAGTTTTGGCCAAACACAAAACGTCCTTATCATTTGTCTCACCTGAGAGGAAAGAAAACATTGAGGACAGGAAGTGGGAGGGTGTATGGTGTGGAGAAGTTCACAGATAAAGATGAACAGGGGAATTATTGCGATATAACATGTCCATGTGATAAATGTAAAGCTTCAGACAAACCCAGCAAAGTTTGGTGGGAGATTAAAGTGGAAACAGCTGCACATGTGGTTGTTGATGACATTGAGGCAAGTCACACGACCTTGAGATTGTTTTATGATAGAGAATATAGTGAAGTGGTTATTCTTAAAGATAAGGTACGTATTATTAATGTTGTAGACATTGAGAGAGACGTGTCTGATTTGTGCTGTGTGACTTGTGATGAAAATTTGGGAAATAAATTGGAGAAAATGAAGAAACATTATGATGATGTCTGTGAGATAGTCAATTACATATACGATGAATGTGAAGATACTGAAGATTTTAACTTTATAGTGTCACATCCTCATGGATGTAATAAGCAGGTCAGTGTAGGTCAATTGAAGGACAAAGTAGAAATGAGGGTTGATGAATATGACTATAAGTGGACCTACACAACATGTACATGTCCAGGAAGTAGTGGAGCCAGTGTAAACATTGTGGACTCTAGTCGTAGGTCTAACCATGTCCACAGTGAAAGTTTAAAGTCTGGTCTTAATTACAGTTCAGTTTTGTAAAGTCTTGTATTGAGTTGAATCACTTGTGCGTCAAAATGAAAAAAAAAGATGGAGAATGTTTGATATCTTTATTTTATTTCATTCTTACTTTATAAAATCACTTTATAAATCTGAAGTTATTTCATTGTTTGTATATACAGCTTTTTATAATATATTTTCTTTTTTTACATTTATATTTTTACTTTGTAACATTTTTTTTTCAATTTTAAACATATTTTAAACATGTTAAAACTATTAATTTTTCTCATATGGAATATTTGTTTTAAATGTATATATTGATATTGTTTAATTTTTTTTACATCTATGCGTATGGTGTCATGTTTATGTTGTTTTAAAGCGGTTTATTTAGTTTAGATTTATGAAACAAATGTATCGATACTAGGAGATCTTGCGATCTACTACAGACATTTCACTTGAATATATACATAATTACAGGTGATTTAAGTATATTTTAACATATTTTAAAATTTAAAAATTAGACCTAATGAATTTAACAATCAACAATAACAATATTTACAAACAACATACATTTACTTAAAGATATAGATATACAATTATGTTTACCAAAATAGATGAAATCAAGTTTTTAAAAAAAAGTATGATATAAATTATAAATATGAACATAAAATAATGAAATGTTTCTAGCAAGTTGATCAAAGGGAAATAACAATGAAAAAACTGACAATCCATAAGCTACCTAGTTGTCGTTATTAGTTTTACAATGTTGTTTACTTAAGTTATTTAAATGTAATCCATTGTATTAAAAATATTAATAAAATTAAACTGGAATAAATTCATTTGAATTAAAAACATGTTCTTTTCTTGTCACAATTTATTTTATTTTTTACAGTTTACTTCTAATTTCAATAACAATACAATGAAGAAAATACATAATTATATTAAAATATGTATTGCGTTTATTATATTATTTATGTTAAATTAAATTAGTTAATGCAAGAAACATTATAAAGCAAGGAGTTTTAAGCTGAGATCTAATAGTCTAGCTTGGCCTGTTATCTTAAACTCGGCAATCATTTAAATAAATATATTTGCTCTTCGCAAAGAGCTGCTCCTTCATGGACCGCTGAGCGCCATGAGGCACGGTCTTTGGCTGTCACCTCCCAGGAGTCTTCTTTAATGGAAAATGCTTTGAGTGATGCCTTGACTAGTGAGTAGGCTACCGAAAAGACAGTCAAAAGTTTGACAATGGTAATAATAGTAAACATATTATAACAAATGTTACCTTATCCAGCCCCAAATCTTGTCTTTAAGTCTTGATCCGGGTCGCTCCTCGACGCCACACGGTGAGCATTAATGTTTCCGTTTCGAACTTATGAACATCTTTTTTTACAACTAAACATACTTGTTTGTCGATTACAGTGACATTTTTTTGTACAATTGTATATATAAAATTAATCATTTATTAATTGTGGACCAACAACTTGTAAAGACCAATAGCAATATAATATTATATATATATATAAACTAACTATTTTTGAAAAAAAAATATATTATATACATTTACAAACTAACAAATGTGCATAAAATAATATTTATAGGTAATAAATGAAACAAATTATACATGTCTTAAAACACCTTTGTTTATTTAACAACTGTGAGCTATTTTATATAAAATAGTGTTCATATATTTAGTATTTAAATTGTAAGCTTTTTTATTTATCATGTATATCAATCTCTATGCGATATGTATGATTTATGACGGGGTTGTTTGTTATGGAATTGGCGTGAATGTTGGGCTTTTGTCTAGAGTGAATGACGTGTTGTTTGTTTGTGATCGGATGTTTAGTTAATGGTCTCGTGATTTCTCTGTATTGAAAAAATAATACAGTAGTGATGTTTTAATTGTATACGGAGTTCCTGAATTATATTACTTCTACACTTTCTTCTTTTAGTTTTTATTCATAAAGACGTTTCTCTTTATTGTTTCTTAATAAGCTTAGTAGTATATTAAATTATAAGGTCTATGAAGTGAGATATATGCATAATTCCTTAGAGATAGAAGATTGGTCACATGATGATGGTTAAAATAAGCAAAAACGTGGTAAAAATATAATTTTAAGAAATTCTACATTATTGTTGTATCTCAATCACCATGCAGGCTTGTGATAGAGACTCATGTACAAGTACTAATTAAAAGCCGAGTTGTGTAGCCTATAAATAGTACTTACTGATACACATTAATGTTAAACTACTAAACTAGTTGAGACAACTTCCGAGAGATTTTCTGGTTTAGGACAGTTTAGGCTAACTATATATGCATGATTAGAAGTAGCAATAAAGAAATTGGCTTTAGAACATGTGAGCAGCATAATCGACTATATTAAAGGCAGGTAGGAATTCTTTTTTTACTGTCTTCCACTGCTTTTTTAAGTTCCCTTGTCCCCATTCTCAAGCAAATATAAATATCATAATGGATGATAATGTTGTTTGGCTATTATCTTCTGATAATTGATACTATTAAAATAAGTAATAAAATAAAATCATACAGCTAGTAGTTTTAACAACTTACTTACTTTTTCTTTCAAATTATTTAAATAATAATCATTTATTTCATAGTAAGATGATTTATATTAGTATAATTATAATCAGGGTTAAATTGTTTCACATAAATAATATATTAATTTAGGCCAATTTAGACCTAACTAAATGCCATTGAGATTAGGACTAATATTTGTCAATTCGCATACTGGCGCTAATATAGTGTAGTAGGCAACTATATTACTATACAGACTATACTATATGATGCAAGTTGCACGACTATTTTGATTAGTCTCATAAATCATTATAAATCATTTAAAAGTTGTAGGCCTCGGGCAGGTAAAGTAAAAATATTTAATCTGCAAATGTAAAAATTGATGCTTGTGAGCTAGTAGCATATAGCATATATGGACTATTATATAGGCATAATGTTTTAAAAACCAATTTAATATTTTGGTATATTGTTATTTAGTATAATAATATAATAATAACATCAATAATTAATTTATAGTTTATTATGTTAGTAAATTAATAGATTAATAGGCTACTGTGATTGCATTATGGATTCAGTTACCCTTAACATCTGGAAACATCATATACCGGTATTGAACAGTTTCCATACCGAAAAAGTCATTGAAGGTAAATTTAAATTTAGGTTAGTTTGATTACATTGTGTAATATAGGGGTGAATATATATATATATATATATATATATATATAGTTCACTGGACTGTCAACCGACACGTCGCGGGTTCTATATCTGCCGCCGACTAATCCCTACCGCCCTGCAGGAATATTTGGGCCTAGTGGACATAATTATCTTCTATCTTGGAGGGAGGAACGTCTGTAAAACTTATAAGTAAAATAAATAAGTACATTTAGTAGTTTTAGTTCCTATTGGTATTGAACCAGAGGAACCACCCAGTCAAGCCGATGTCTTCTTTGGATAGTGTCGTTATCCGAAGAAGATTTGAGGACTAAATTGCCTGCATTCACCGGTCAAATAAGAAAAGTCGAGTGTGTTCCGGGACAACAATATATCATGTTAGCAAATTTTCTTACTCTTGTTTTATTCAGTTCTCTAAAAGAAATTATTGAATAACTAATTTTTTTTAAATATTCTAATTTGTTTATTTGAGCATGTCACATTTCTTTATGTGTGGATAATTATTTGTAGTAGCAGTATATCAGTATGAAATTGTTTATATTTTTATCTCTAAAAAAACATTCAATAATGAGCAATACATATTTTTTATAACTTATTTAAATAAAATACCACACAAAATACTTAAAAATAGTTTTATAATCATGATTTAATGTAAATGTTGTCATTGTTGTTGTAAATTTGTGCCAAATACCAATTATTTTATTTATTTACATTGTGATGCCGCCTTGAGAAAAAGTAGCTCGGTTGCCCACAGTTGCAAAAATGCAACGACCAAAATCAACTCTAAATATTACATTTATGGATTACACTCTAAACCTTTTTTTTTCTTTACTCATAAAAAAAAATACAATGAAACATTTTTTTGAAAATGAAACCTAAATTCATGCAATATAGATACAGATTAAAGAAGAAGATCACCGCCAACAAACAATTGTATTGACATGTGTAGTTGTGCAAACATCTTTAATCCCACAGAGCTGTTTAAAAAGTATAAAACTATAAAAACGATTTAAAATATGTAGGTTATTATATTTATGCAAGTTCATTCTACAAATTACACTTGTTTTAAATTGGATGGAAAAATATATATGTACTATTTTCAAAACCGCCCAAACACTTCGGCAATGTAACTTGCATGACATAAATAAATAAAATAAATAATAAACAGTTGACGTATACTATGATACTATTTATTTATTTTTTTGTAACTACGAAATAAAATATAAATATAGTTACAATTATATTAAAATACAAGTCGTACAAATAAAACACATCATTAAAGATTTTAAATATAAATTAGAACAAATTCAAATCTACTTATAAATGAAAAATCAAACAACATCAAATAATATATAATATGCTCAATATATATACTTTGAAAATAATGATAAGATAAGATTACTTTATTGATCCAAAAAAATTATGGAAATTCGGCTTCATTACATAAAATTCCGTCTTTCAGCATATTTAAAACAAGATTATAGAACCATTTGTACTCAATCACAATAGACATTCGCACACACTATCATACCATCTATCATACAAGAAAAAGTATCATTTAGGAGTCAGCTATTGTATTTTCTGTCTGACTGATAATTCTTTTGAAAGATTCCCAATGATAGTGGAACAAAAGAGTTCCTAAATCTCTTTTTTTTTGCCCTTATTGAAAGAAGCCGACCACTTCGACTAAATATGATGTGAAGCGGTTGTGCACAATCTTGAAGAATGGTATCAATCACAGACTGGCACCTTCAATGGGCCGTATTGCTGCTGAGAGTTAACACCCTTGCCCCTTTTACAAGTCAATCTTTTATGACTGACTTGTAAATTACAAGTCAGTTATAAAAGATTGACTTGTAAAAGGGGCAAGGGTGTTAACTCTCAGCAGCAATACGGCCCATTGAATAGATCTGTAAGAGATGGTAATTGTGTATGGGTAGTTCGAAAAACTTTTTTTATTAGGCGGTCTAATTGGTGTTTGTTCAATGTGGTGGCATTACCATACCAGAATGTGATTGCGAAGTTGATGATGCTACCAACAGTGGCCGATTAAAAGAGATGTATAGGCCTAATGGTTTTCTCTATATGATATTGTACATCTTTAAAAACATTATTATAATGATACAATGCGGGTTAAATTAAATGTTCTTTTGCATCTATTATTATACAAAAATACACATTATAACAACAATATATTTTAGATGTATATGTAGTCTTCATAAGTAATTATTGTTTATATATACTACTTATATTGATATATTTTTTCTTCTAATATTAGAAAAGTCGAAGGTTACACATATGCAAATAACCCTTTTTTAATAAAAAAATAAATTAATTAATAATATAAGACAAATATAATAAATTATATTAAAAAATCAATAATATAATCGGTACTTTAAAAAAAAATGTCTCTGAAAAGGTCTTTTGAATCCTTCTATTTTATATTGATATAACAACTGCATTTGAATATTCAAACAAACAGATTACTGAAACATATCTGTATATTCCTGAAAATAAAATAAAAAAGGTTTAATGTTAGATTTAAACAATAGTAAATAATACCTTCTGGGCAGCTTATACATTGCAAACTTTTATTATATTGTATACGTTACTTACTGAAGTTATACGTGATGGTACATATGTGCGTGCTCCATATTTACGTGGACTGCGTCCGCTATTCCATACAACTGTATAAACAAATTACAGGTATAGTAAAATATATTATGTAATAATGATAGCTGTGATATTATTATTACATGCATGGCCAATATTTAAAGTCGACATACATCTATTTAGTTTTTGAAATGAACAATAACAATGAAATTCAAGCCAGAAAATAGACATTTAGAATGTATTAGAATCTATTGAAAGTATCATCTATTGCAAAGTACGAAGTACAAGTGTTACAGCTCAGTTTTGTATTCACTGCAACATGTTTTCAATAGTTAAATGAGCGAGTGAAGTTTTTCCCTAAATAAACTAATAGTCTTGAAGTGTTCAAACTAAAAACACAAGAAAAACATGATTTTTTTTTTATGGGTGGACAAGAGTTAACAAAGGAGATAAAAGTAGAATGAAAGATCAGTACATGTTGGATTTTTTAGATGAAAGATCGATTTTTCCTAATAAGTTCTTCTGAACTAATGTGTGGACTTCAGTTTTATTCAAGTCTAAAAGTGTGGACTTAGGATAGGTATTAAAGAGATAAACAGTATATTTATGAAGGAGCTGGATAAAGTGGTCGAGTGATAATGCATACGTGCATGTCTTAATGAATCTGTGTTTTAATAAAGAATATATAGTACTTTACTAATTTGTGGATACGTAATATTTGTGGACCATGTGCTTCGTATACTTATGAGATTTTACATGTAATAATTTTTTTCATCTGAATTACGCAACGTTTAACTCAAATTCTTTATGTTATAAGCAGTCCAATAATTAATATATAATACTGTGACAAAAAGTATTGTAAATCTAAAGTGTGTAACCTAGGTCACTATTATACCCGCAACTCCAAAGCGTAAAGGTATTTAATGCACACCACCTGTGGTAGAACTATAATTTTTCGGCACAGAAAAAATTATTTTCTTCTATGTACTACTCCACCTCTGTATACTTTGTACAGTATAACTTGGTACTTGACGCAAATCCTGGCAAAGGCTAGAAAGTATTACTGGGGTCAACATCTAGTAGTCTCGTTTGGGTAACTGGTATTAATGGGTATGTGTGTGTGTGGGGGGGGGGGGGGGGGGCGAATAGGCGGCTAGTGATTGTTCTGGTTATATTACAGTTATATTCCCATTTTTTTGTAATTCCACTTGCTATTAGTTAGCCGAAAAATCTCGCATCGACAAAAAAAAAAACAACTTTGTAAAATGAATATACTGAATTTAATATTAAAATGTGGTAAGTAAAAGGTAATCATTAAATTATATCATTTTAGCCTCGATGAATGCGTATTTTGGAAAATGATATACTAGATCAACCCAAGTGCAATATAATGTTATATTTTAGTAATTTCATGTTCTCCATATACGGATATAACTACATTACATTTATAGACAAGGAGGAAGTTAAAATAAATGACTATTAGTAATGGGGTTTGAGAAGTTGACAAGTATTAATATTGTCTGTTCTATGAAATGGTAATAGGTTATAGAATACGCGCACACAATTTGTGTATAAGTACATATAGGTAACAAATATGGAACTGTTTGGACAAAGATAATAATAAAACATACCATTACCCTTCTTGTGTCCTTTTCTCTTTAATTTTAGCCCTCTAATAGTCCACCGTGTCCCGTCTCTAAAATGTGTTTGACTGAATTTTCACAAACATAAAAAACACCATTAGTCAAGTCACTAAACATAGAAACACTAGAGGGCAGAAGGGCAAAGAGTAAAGCAGTAATAATACATAAGGCATTAAACTCTAATAAAGAAATAAAATCCAATGACAACCTGTTGCAAAGCTCAGATAAACGTAAAGACAAAAACATTTTCCTTGTCCCTTATGCAAGAACAAATGCATATGAGTAGGCCTACTCTTTATTCCCAAGTGGCATTCGGGCATGGAATGGGTTACCTTAACAAACCAGGAAAACCAGTAACTTAACATCATTTAAAACATAAATAAAGATGCCGGACTAGCCTAGAATCACGGATGAGCGTAGGACGCAATAATCTTCTTTATAGAAAGAGCGTCTGTAATGTATAAGATAAGATGAACTATTACAACTAACAACTTCCTTCAAAACATAACATACACAAGAAAACGTTCCTTTATTACTATTTAGTAAAATGGGTAGTTTAGTTGTAAATTGGAACACAAGACACAAGTAGAATTATGAATGGCCTACTTACACAGCAAAGAATTTCTTTGGCGGTTCTAGACCTGTCTGTGCATTTAAAATTGCATCTAGGAAAACAAATTAGATATTCAGGTACACAATTTTGTAAGTAGCACTGTGAGTATATTAATCAGAAATGTATGCTAATTAAACACCGTTTATCAATTTTAATAGACATTAATATAACAAACGTGTTTGAACACACGTTTGCTAATGTTTGTCCTAAAGGATCAAGTTTATCACTGATAAACGAAAATTAGAATACACAATTTAGGCATCTCACAATATACTTGTTTTGTAAACTTGTTAATAAGACTGTAAACAGTTGTTGTTGTTTTCACAATACTATATATCATATGTTTATAAGAAGCGTTTATAACAAAAGAACAGACACGGAGAACAAATGAATACGTATAGACTTTTAACTGCTTAAAGTTTTCAATAAACTTACTTGCTCTAGGGGAAACGGAACAAATATTTACTTGACCATCCATCTCTGTCCAACATTTATTTCCTGTGTTTTGTTTTTAAAACATTATATGGTTTTACATATTAAAACTTTATAATAAAGAAAACTACTATTGAAAAGCATATGTTTCCTACTCGATGGATAATATGCTCTAAAGCTAATCGTATACATATTTAAATTTACTAACTTGGAGTTGGTACTGAAGGTAAGTCCGAATCAGTCATCATACATTTATCTTTTTTGTTTATAGGATCTTAAATATAATTTTAAAAAAAAATGTGTTCTATAAACATAAAAAAGTATGTAGTTATGGATTTAAAACGTATTCGAATACAACATCTGAATTAACAATACTGAGGCAGCACCTTATAAAACTACTTTCGTTTAATATTGTTCTCGTTTGAAGAAATCATAAACAGAAAGATAAAGACAAGAACAGAAAATAAAATGTAGCGTTGAAACAAAACCAAGAACCCGTTGAATGGCAAAAGGAAAATCAAATGCATGTCTATATTTTTGTAATAAAAATTATAATAAACAAAAGAAAAAAAAAAACACTAGCTTATACCCTTGGCGAAAAGAATCAAAACTCATCAAGAGATTGCGTAGATTTCATCAAAATATTTGAAAAAAATAGCAACTAGTCGTTGATAACTTACACACATCCTCACTCAACGAATACTGTACAACCGTTCACTATTCAATGAATATGGTGACTACGAAATAATACAAAAGCCCCAGTACTTTTACTGAAAAAAAACATCGACATTTCTCGAATGCGTCAAAGTGTGGAAGACATTAAATTGAGAACTTTAATAGAGAAGCCTTTTAAAAGTCTACATGGCACCTAAAGTTAAAAAATATAGTGTTGGTGTGAGGAAATAAAGCCTGTTGTTCAACTATAACGGTTTAACCAACGGTCAAATATGAATGATCCCAGCTTTTTGAAACAGTATAAAAAATGGAGGAAAAGAAACTACGTACTAATAAATTTAAACTGATAAGGACGTGCAATATTGAGCATAATTTAAAAAAAAATCTAAAAAAAAACTATACCTGTCATAGTAGATTCATCTTCGAGCTTTGCAGGAACTATACAATAAAAACAACAACGAAACATAATATGAATTTATACATACACAAATGTCGATCATTTGTAACCAGGGCTTTCAATCATTACATACAGCCACACCCATTTAACATCATTTACATTCGTTTACGAGTTCTCCATGTTTTACGTACCATGTCAATAAGCAATTATATATATATATATATATATATATATATATATATGTATATATATATATATATATATATATATATATATATATATATATATATATATATAATAATATATATATATATATATATATATATATATATATATATATATATATATATATATAAATATATATATATATATATATATATATATATATATATATATAGTATCAAGAAATTATTTTCAATAAATGTAATTAAACTTTTAACAATAAAATGCTTTTATTATCGGTTTCTATTATACAAATAATGTTTAATATAATAATTATTGCAATGCCGTTTTATTCATAGGCATAATGGTATTACTCTAGAGTAATACAGTAAACACGAAAAAACATAATTTTGCTATATATCTATATATATAAAAAGACAGTGTTAAGCCCCCCGAGGATCCCCATTGGTCAATTTGAAAGCACGTGTGTCACTGACCTATCTAGGCCTATATAGTGTCTAATAATAATCCTGAATAATATTCGTCAAAATGTATATAATAATAATATAATGATTACAAAATATTCATTTTTGAATTTATTTTGTTCATTAGTATCGGACAATAAATTAATATTGTTTTTTTAAGTTTTGTTGTAATAACCTTTGTAAATTAAATGCATTCAATTTCAGTTTGGCTTGATATTTACTATTATCTGGCAAGCCATTAATTAAATCATGCCAATTTCCGGCATTTCCGGGGACTTTATTTAAGCTTCGTCTCATTGTAGAGCACGTTGACCAACGTTGACCAACTTTTAATACCTTTCACTTTCAGTAAGTAAACAAATTATTATTATTATATTTTACATATTAATATTATCTTTGTTTTAATTGTTTTACTCGGCGTCTACCAGTAGGACCACAGTACATTTTTAATTCAAAGAAAAGTCTTAGACTTAGGATAGTGATA
Source organism: Anisus vortex (assembly GCA_949126835.1). Taxonomy (NCBI): domain Eukaryota; kingdom Metazoa; phylum Mollusca; class Gastropoda; family Planorbidae; genus Anisus; species Anisus vortex. The sequence continues at coordinate 18,241,425 of OX421500.1, forward strand.
TATCGGTATCGAAAATAGATAACTTTAGAAATCTTAGAAATTTAATGTAGGCCTAATTAATCTGGGCTATTATATAAGGCAGGCCTATCTGTTATTTATATAATTGGGCAGGCCAATTCATTATTATCTCATTTATGGTCTACTAATATTCACTTATAGCAAGTTATAGCTTATAGCCTAAAAAATTATAACAGGCCTATGCCTACGCTATATTTACCTATCATCAATGTGAATGTGGGCTCTTTTATTGGGCAGGCGGCCGGAAGGCCTATTCTATACATTTAGTGACATTTAGTCTTTATAGTGGCTTGCTTTATAATTGACTTTGTTTTATTTTTATTTTAGTTGATTTTACATATTTTTGTAGGCCTATTCATTATTATTTCACTTTTTTTCCCCCTTTACTTCCAGGTTTTAGTTGCCAAGTTTATACCACTGCCACTGCTATTTCTTTCAATTTGATTTGGCTAATACCTCTCCGTAAGTAAAAAAAAATATATATTTTTACACTTTATTAATATCTTCTTTTGAATGGTTTTGGCTACATTTCCTCGGCGTACATTTTTTAGTATTATTATCTCACTTTTTTCCCTTTACCAAACTTTACTTTCAGGTTAGTTAGGGTAGGTCTATACTATTTGAACTTATAATTGTTTTATTTTTATTTCATTTCACGTTTCATTTTAATTGTTTTCACTTTTTTCCTCGGCGGCTACGACCACAGTACATTATTTTGTTTTCATTATTATCTCATTTTTTCCCTTACTTCCAGGTTTTAGGTGTCAATTTTATACCTTCACTGCTGCTATTTCTTTCAATTTTATTTGGCTAATACCTCTCAGTAAGTAAAAAAAAAATATATATTGTTACACTTTATTAACCCTTACAGTCCCGGGCGCGTATATAGCGGAACTGAAGGCAGCATAGATAGAATTAGGTCGGTACGGGAAGGGTTAATATCTTCTTTTGAATGGTTTTGACTAAATTTCCTTGGCATACATTTTTTAGTATTCATTATTATCTCACTTTTAGTACCAACATTATACCCTCACCACTGCTGTTTCTTTCAATTTTATTTGGCTAATACTAATACCACTCAGTAAGTAAAAAAATATATATGTTTTACATTTTATTAGTATCTTCTTTTGAATGGTTTTGACTGAATTTCCTCGGCTTCTACAACCACAGTACATTTTTAAGTATTCATTATTATCACATTATTTATCTTTACTTCCAGGTTACTTAGGGCTGGTCTGTACTATTTCAACTTATAAGTTTTCAAATTGTTCATTTTTTAAACTATATATGGTTATACATTTATTCTTAAAATGATTCTTATAATTTTTTATTTTTTTCATTAGAATGTCTACCACTACCCCCGATTCAAAGAGACCTAAAAGAAATTATACTCCGGAACAAATGGACCAGAAAAGGCAAAGAAAATCTGTAACTTAGAGGCATGCAAATGAAACTCCAGAACAAATGGAAGAGAAACTTAGGCATAGCAGAATTAGGATAACACAGTTGAGGTCTAGGTAAGCTCTAATGACATTAAATAAGAAACATTTAGTTATGATTGTAAAATTAATTATCATTACAACCTGATGTACACATAGGATCAATGGATATTGTTTGTCAATACTGTCAGGCAAATAGGTGAGAAATGAATTGCCAGGAATTTGCTTGCTGTTTGTGTGTGTGGGGGGTATTTTGGCCCATTATTGGCCAACCACTAGAACCTCTATATTCTTACCTGTCTGGGGAAACAACTGAATCTAGACATTTTTAAAACATATTAGTATAATTCTTGCTTCCAAATGACTCCCTTTGGGCAAATGTTGAATCTGCCAATTTCATGACAGCCTTTAAAGTACAGGGTCAAATATATTACAATGCCGGTTCACTCCTACCAATGCTAAATGAGTCGCCCACGTTTCTTCATTTATTTTGTTGGTGATGAAGCAACTGAAGCTGCCCAACAATGCAATAATATCTGTTATCTGTTAATCATCAGTTTAAAATGTAAAATGAGTGTTGGGTAGAATTATTTTTTAATTGTAGGCCTATATGTTTTTATGTTTTTTTTCTTAAAGTGATTCTTATGTTTTTTTTATTTTAATCATTAGGATGTTTACCACTATTCCTGAATCAAAGAGACCTAGAAAAAAGTGAGACTCCAGAGCAACGAGAATAGAAAAGTCAAGGAGTGTCCTTAATGTGTGCAAATGAAATGCCAGATCAAAAGGAAGAGAAACTTTGACGAAACAGAATTAAAATGGAACAGCAGAATTTGAAGCCACTGGGAATGCCACCTCATATATTAGCTTTAAAAATTGGATCTCACATTATATTATGGCGTAATCTAGATCCGTCCAATCTTTTTATCTTTGCTTCTGGGGGTAAAACTAAAAATTTAGTTTATTCTAAAGCTGTGAGTTAAATGTCAAATTTGTGAAGGACAATAATTCATTTGGATGTTTTCATTTAATGCTTTACAAAACCTACTGACAATTTATTTAATTCATTTAAAACCATTTAATATACTTAAAATGTGCATTTTTTAAATTATCTTTTGGGGTTTTAATCTTTTATTTAATTTTGTGTACATTTGTATTAGAAGTAGAAGATTTTTTTTTTATGTGTTATAATAATGCTACCCAACACTCATTATATTATTTTACATTTTAAACTGATGTGTTTTAAACAAATTGTTCTTTGGCATTGCTATAAGTTTAGTATAATCTTATTATTTTATTTTAATTTCTATTGACATTTTACTTGATGTTTTTTTCATTCAAATTTTAATAAAACTTGCATTTGTTGGAAAGTTTTTACTTTGTTAAAAAATTTATGTTACAGCATGTATGTTTTTAAACCTCTTTATTTTTGTCTGAATGTTTTTGTCATTATTGTTATTTGTTTATAGGTTTCAAGCTTAATTCCTGGAAATAAATTAAATAGGCCTGTAAAATGATTTTCCATTCTGATTAGCTTTCCAATTGTAGTTAGCTTAATTTTTAGGCTTGAAAGTAAACAACATAAATTTGAAATTAATTCCTATTTGCCTAGGTCCATTGCAAATAAATCAATAATTATTTCATCATATTCTTAAAATAATTGTGTTTCAAGCTGAGTCTATGTATCTTTTACCCCGGGCAACGCCGGGTAAATTAGCTAGTATATATATAAAGTAGACTGTGAGTGCGTTCAACCAATCAACTAGTTAATTTAAAGACACGTAATTTGATTATACTCATATTATATTTTTGTGATTTCACATTGGTTTTGTGTCTTCGCTAGCTAAATGGTTAACGTTATACGTCTGACATGCGGGGGACCCCTGGTTGGATTCTCTATTTAGTCTTTGCTATTTTTCTACAATTTTTCTTATTTCTAATAATATTACTTTAAAAAAAGATGTAAATCTACGAGCAATTACTTTCTTAAAAGTCTTCAGTATTTTTTTTAATTATTATAATAATAGCTTTCTGTTTATTGTAGTTTCTATCATTTGTATATGTAGCTTATACAGGCTTTTTATTCCCCCCCCCTGGCAACGTCGGGTAATTTAGCTTGTGACAGATAATTTAGTCAGCAGAGTTCATACGTTTCCAATTTTACCCGTATATTTGATGCTCAACGCACAGTGACCGTTCGTGAACCCCTGGTTAAATGGTTTTAGAATAATCTTTGGCTGTTTATGGCAGTTGGATTTTATTTCAATTAATATAGCCTACCTCAGCTAAAAAAAATATTTTCAGCAACAAAAGATTGGCGAAGACTATAGTAAAAAGTACTGTTCGATATACAATTTGTTTTATTATTATTGTTTAAAACGTGCAAATAATTAAAATAGTAAATGTTAGAGCTTATCTTTCGGAGGCTAAAAGTGCTTAAAATAATGTGTGTATATATTTGAATCTTGCCTTATTTTAAATCAATACTAGTATTAAAACAAAATAAAATTATATTAACTTACCTTGTGGAATCTTATTTTTTGGGGTTTCCCTAAACAAACGTTGAAAGTCGAATAAAAAAAAAATTTGTGCTTAAAATAGTATTGTTAGATTATTGTCAAGTAAAGGTTATAAAAAAACAACAAAAAATAAAAAAACGACCACTGAATCTTATTTAAAACTTCAGTAAATCAATTTACATTATGACTTACATGGGAAAAAAATTAAAATCAATCTGATTAATATATAATTTGAAAATATTAAAATACTTACTTACATTTGTAAGCCAATTTCAGTGGGGATAAAATTATATAAAAAAAAGTGTTATTGATATTGTAGGAAATATGTATGTTCAGTAAACTACAAACAATATATTTAATTTTAAAGCATGATTTTATTTAATTTAATATAAAACTAGTTACCAGTGGTACTATAGGTAGATTGTCTACATTATCAGAATTCTCTATGAAAAAAAGTATAATGAATCAATACGACAGCCGTCCGAAAATGAAAACAAAATAAAATTAATAATACATATAGATAAATGTATGATGCCTGTAAAAGTGATTTTGTTTTATATGCAAATTTAGGTCCAAAAGTGTAGACCCAAAATAACAATACTAAATAAATATATTTTAAAATAAAAGTTTCATATTGTATACTTACGATTGTTTTCCTTTGTTTTCTACAATTGTAAAAAAAGAAAAAACAAATTGCATAGTTTCTTTTCATCGGTGATTATTAATGAATCACATTGTTTTTTGTTGAAAAGTTAAATTTAAACGTATGTTTTTTACAATATTTACGTATAATGCGCTACAGTTTTGATAATACAGTACTTAAAAGAAATCAAGTAATATATTGGCTAATGAAAATATGTTGTTTTTTTTGCGTTTTATAATATGCTTAATATTATGTTCCATGCATACATTTATATCGTAAATGTCGTAAGTTCACATTTGTTGTAAAAAAAGAAGTATAAAAAACACTGTTAACTTTTTTTTCTATATGATACATTCAGATTTATTTATTTGATTTTTTACCTTGCCACTGGTCGAGTCTTTTACGTCCTTCACAATATTTTCCCTATTATCACTTTCTGAAAATAAAAATAAAATTTAAAAAATAATGCAAATAAAACTTAAGTAATAATGTAGTTAATTATCTTTATATAAATTTATACCAAAACATCGTTTTAGCTTAAATTTATAAACTTAAAAATAATATTCTTACTTCGACCTTTGTTAGGGTTGTCACTAACCGGTATAAATTGATTTTCTGTTGACAAAGAAAAAAAAATCAATATTTTAAAAATTCTTAATTACCTTTATAATAACTAAAAATAAATCATTAATAAAAACACAAACATTATAATTGTATTAGGTACAACTATGCTATTTAATTTAAACAGTCAATACTTTAACATAACTTTTACTTTAGTATTATAATATTTATTGCTTAGACGTAACAATATCACATACTTTAAGAAAGAAAGACATGTTATAATACATTTAAAAGTAGGCCTACGCATTTTCTGTAAATATAAAATCAGAAAAAAACTAATATTTATGCAGTTTGTTCTGCAGTGTTACAGCATTCATTAAGAGTGATAAATAATACCTTTATGAGGACAGTCCACAATAACTGGAGGTAGACTAGGACTAAATAATATATAGAAAAAAATGATTACATGTTTTGTTACTTTAAAAAAAAAATTATTTATGTAATGCCTTATGTGAATATTTATAATGTAGTCAATGAAACATATACATTTCATTACCATATTTATACAAGCGTTGATTTTAAACAACTAAATAAACGTATACATTTCAATTCAAGAAAAAAAAATATTATAATTACTATATCTAAATTTTAGTGAAAATATTGTTTTTAAACAAATCAATCCTGGAAATCAGCTATATATTTTTATGATTTTTCGGTGCATTATGCAACAGAAATACACTGTAAAAATCAAAGTGCATTAACATTCGCATTAAAGGGTCAGCGCGTGATGATTCATCGCTTTAAACCCAGAAAATTTGATTTTTTAAATTAATTTAAGTTAATTTATTCTAAAAATTAATGCATTTCATGAAATATAAAAAATAATGAGAAAAAAAATACATTAAAAAGGTAGGTTAAATAAAATGCTTTAATTATATGGGCCACATGAACAATTAATACAAAGGATGAAATATACCTCGGGCAAATGTATACAATATTTAATTGTCTAGAAAACCTAGTAAGCATTTTCTCCTTATCCGGAGCATTATAATAGATTTTCTATAATGGATCGTTACTTAACCAATAAAGACTAGATAAAATAGATTTTACCTTATATAATCATTTTTATAACATTGTCATGAACACAACGAACCTTTTTATTTTAATGATATTATTGTAACAACGATCTCTTTCTTCTGCCTCAATGTGTCTAAGTTTACTTGTTTTTTCATCTCCCAGAATTTCCTTTTCACCTTTTATTGACACAGTAAGAAATAAAAAAAAGACTTTTAACAAGGTCTCTGATCACTATTTTGTCGCACGCTGGCCGAGCATACTGTCCTGGGTTTGAATCCTGGTGCAGGCTAGGACTTTTTTTCCTGGGTCTGGAGGGTGTCCCTGAGTCTAGTCAGCTCTTATCGCTACCTGATCTCAGTTGGGGTAAAGTAAAGGCGGCTGTGCATAGTGCTGGCAACGCAATCACCTAGTATGCCGTGGCCACGGAAATTGGTGAACGCTGCTTCCGCGGCCCTATGGATCAATTTGGTCCGACGGGATACTTTCCTTTTGTTTTTTACTGATCACTACTCTGGTCATATTTAGTGTGGGAAATATTTGTTTCATTTTTTGTTTGTCTCTTCTTGTCCTCGGAAAAAAAAGATTATAGCTACTTTGACAGGTGTTTTTTTTAGACGCAAACTGTTCTAATGACACTGATCTATAGGATATTATGACCTGTTTAAGTCGTTAGTGAGATATTCCATATAAAGCCTTACATTGGGTGTTAAATAAGCTTATTTTAGAAAGAAAACAATAACTTTTCATAATAAACTGTTTCTTTACAAGTATAGGCCTATTCAATACGATAAAGTCAATACATTGTCATGGCGGCCTTCCTCGCTCGAGGAGCTAACAATTTTCATCAACATCAAAACACAACGGAAATACTATCAACCAATGTAGGGGCAATAACTATAATAACTAAAATACCTAATACTGAGATTACTTAGTTAACTCCCTTTAAGTAACAGGAATAAAAAAAGAAATATTTATTTTACCTAGATATCGTTCTACACTAAATATTCCATTTATTGACATTAGTAGCTACATACGTTGTTAGATATCAAAGCCCCCAATACTATATATTCTCAATATCTGCAAGAGAAACATGTCTTTTCAGTTATGTAAGCTTTTTTTTTCTTTTTTTTACAAGTAGAGTATTTCTGTCAGACCAATTAGATAAATAAGGCATGTGATGTAGTATTCACAAGCATCCTTAGCCACGATATACCAGGAAATTGTGTGGATAGCACAAATCCCTGACGCCTTTTATAGCCGTAATGAATGCTAAGTACACATCAATGCTGGTTAGACTCACGCTTACCCTTCAGAGGAATAAAAAATCATAGCCTTTACCATGCTTCAAACCCAAGATCTTAAGTATGCCAGCCGAGAATTTATCCTTACAAAAAATAAATAAAGATAAACTAATTTTATAGAATGGTTTAATTTTGAAAAACAATAATGCGTGTCTATAAAATAATTGCTTATTATCTTACCAAATGGCTGTTGCCTTTCTAAGTTCCTACAGTAGAAAAGCAGTGGAGTTAGGAATATAAATGGCGGTGGTAAGAAGATGAGTTTACTTAGTTTGAAGGTAAATAGAATAGTCTGATAATGCCAGAGCTCATCGGGTTTCTTTTCAACTCTTGTTATCTCATTGCTGTAACATACAATACGTTTAACAGGCTTTTATATAGTCTTAGTAACCAGAAACCATTTTTACAATATTTCAAAAACAAGACACAAAAAATAAACACTACAGAAAAATATAATTGAAATATATACCATTTCCCAAATTTAAAATATGCATGCTCCGTAAACAAATCAATTGTTTTTAACAGGTATAATTTTAATGTCTCATTCCAAAACTATAGACATATGTTCCGAAAAAATAGTCTCAAATGTACTTTAAAGTTATTAAAACTAGGCCTATATTTGTTGTCATTTTTTTAAAGATATGTATGAACCAAAATGCTAACAAGCATATGAATCTCTGGGTCTCGAAGAAACATGTCGCAGCGTCAACTCACAAGACGGGTAACATCGTAGACCAAATATAAACAGATAGTTGTGGGGAAAAAATCAATAGATGTGAAAACACAGATTATTTATCAGATCATTGCCTCATACATAGTGTAATTTATGTTCCTAAAGAAAACATAAGAAACAACTATATTATATAGAAAATACAAAAACATTATCAAGCTTTAACTAACAAAAGACTTTGACACTAGTGAAACATTTGAGGTAGACAAACTAATGGCTATCTTTGAAGACAAAGTAAGTTTTCTTATGGACCAACATGCGCCTGAAATAACAAAAGCAATCACAGCAAGAGATCACAACCCATGGTTCAATGAAGAAACAGGAACGTTTGGTTCAAAGAAGAGAGAGAATAAGGAAACGAAAAAAAAAAAAAATAAATAAATAAAAATGGATCGAAGTGTTATAAGAGCTAAATGCAAAAGACTTAAAAAAGAAACCAAAAAAAAAATGCACTCAGTAAGTAAATCTTACTGAACACGACACAAAGAAACCATACAAAATCCTAAGCATTAGCACGGGTATAAAGAATGAAAAAAAACAATACTTGAAAATCTGTCGGATATGTTTGTCATTTTAATTCTTGAACCAAACAAATCACAATTTGAGAAGACCATATCTCAACACCAATATGCATGCCTTCAGTGTCAACCGGGTTACCAAAGTAGACAATTTTAGAGCTCGGGGACAGTAGTAAGTTAAAAACATACTAAAATCTCTATCGGAAAAAAAACTTGTGAACTAGACTACATGCCAACCAAGGGAATAAAAGAGATAATAGATATCGTTATTCTCGTTATAACAAAGATTATATATTCATTTTTGCAACAAAAAAAACTTTACAGCGTGATGGAAAACTGCAATCATCAGACCACTGGTTAAAAAAACCGGGGCTGCACCTTATCGACAACAACAAGTCTGTACCTGTAAGCTACTTGCCTTTCCTTCTAGAAAAGGCACCTCTCTTTCAACTAAATGAACACTGCAATAAAAATAATTTAATTCCAGATCATCAATCAGCATACACACCAGGCAATAGTTGTGAAACTGCTCTAGTAAAATTAATGAATAATCTTCTATAAGCAATGGAATGTCAGAAAGTAACTGCATTGGCGGCTTTATAGCTTATCCATATTTATATTTTATATTTATTTATTTATTTTTATTTTAAAGTATGATATATCATAGCGTATGGTCATATACTTAAACACAAATATCATAATCTTAATGACAACAATTTTTATGCCGAAAAAGTTATGAATATCAATTTCAAAATTTTTTAGCAATTCAAATATTTAAGAAAAATAATTTATGTTTATAAGTAATAATCGACTCAGTAAAAAAAAAAAGTAAGCCATTTATTACGTTTTTAAAAAATAGTATCCGAAAGGATGACAAAAAAAGATATTTTCTTAAAAGATACTTACTTGAAAAGTGCAATTAACAAGTTGAAAAGTAGAATGTTTACAATGATGACATAGACACCCATCAGAATTGGTACGTAATAACTTCCGGATTCTGAAGGGCATCGCAATTTCGAGTAAGTGTTATACAGGTCTGGATCAGTTGTACAATCGGCAGCTAAAGAAAAACATTTTTTTTTCTTGAAATATAACTATATTATTACATTATATATTATTGTGTGTTGTATTTGTATTGAGAGTAACAGATCCATATTTACATGCAGTATCCAATTCATCCAAAGCAAATTCACCAAATGCTGACCAGAAAGGTCTCTTCAGAATATAAAAAGCTAGGTAGGGCCTCATTTGTGAGTTGGGATATAAAACAGCTTGAGCGGCTACAGCGAAAGCGCAGAAGAAAGCCAGGATGATGAGGAGAAACTGAGCTAACACTTTGGTCTGAAATTTAAAAATAATTCAATATTGCCATTATATACTTATTTAAAACGTTTACAAAGATGAATTGAAAAAGTACTGTTAGATTATTATTACACATTATATAAAGTATACAATTTAAGGCATGTAATACACCATATTGAAAATAATATATAAAGAAATTAAAGAATAAAATAAAACAAAATGTTTAATATAGAATCATTTTTATATGTGTAACTAGACCAACCGAAGAGGTTTTCTCAAAGGGACGAAATTTGTAACAACGTCTTCGGAAGTGAAGTATTCAAAAAAAACAAAGACACGACGCACTAAATCTTTATTTAAATATAAAGAGCAAGTGAAGAGGTTTTTCTCAAAGGGACGAGATTTGAAATCGCCTCATACGAAAGTGACGTTTGAGAAAGGAAACAAATAAACAAAACTCGACGCTATCAATCTATATTTAACCATTTTGTTAAAAATAAGAACCGGGAAAATATTCAAAACATGTGGCAATAGATTAAAAACACATGACAATATTCATTTTTCATATCATAGTCGAAATCCTTTCTCTGACGTCACTTTCCTATGCTGCCGGAAAAAAATAATCTTAAATAGCTCCAGATTTTTATTTTTCCTCCCAAAAACACACACATTTAGTGCAAATATTGAACTAATTACTTAAAAGTTATCTTTGATATTTTGTATAAATGATTTTATTAACATCTAAATGCTGAATACACTATTTACAATAAAAATTAAATGTCAACTCAATTTTGATAAAAAACGGCTCTTCACTTGGTCTTTAACCATTTTGTTAAAAATAAGTAGACCTAATTCAAAACCACTAATTGTAGGCAGTGTATACATACCCCCAAGCTCAACAACATAATACATGACTGATCTGTGAAATTAGCTCACAAGCATTGAAACTAAATATAAAAATGTTGTAATTTGTATAATAAGGGACTAACCTGCCAGACATTAATTGGAATAGCTACTCGATAGGAAAACACCAAAACATAAAATAAAAAAATTAAAAGATTTATCAATACCATACACAATCTAAACTTATAACAAATTAATAAATAACCAACAAGAAACCATAATATACTAGATTTATTCTTAACAAACAGGCCAGGACTAATAATAGATTATGAAATAATCCCTGGTCTTTCAGATCATGACATTGTCAGAGTTAATAACCGAATCAAAACCGAAATATGCAAGAAACCTAAAAGAATAATTTATCTCTGGAATAAATGCAATACAACAGATCTACACCAAACAGCAATAACATTTCAAATGACGTTCCTTAATAAATACAATATAAACAGTCCATTTGAAGATATTTAGCAATTAAAAAAACAAAACAACATAAAAACAATAATGGCTGATTTTGTGCAAACAAACAAACATCAAATACAATTAACAAATGTTGGTTTAACACTAAACTAAAGAAACTGTGTAAACAAAAAGAAAATCTATAAAAAAAATTTAAGGCAACTAATTTAATTAGACTACATGAAAAAATACCTAAAAATTAAACATTTAACTCAGAAACTAAGCAAATAACTGCAGAATGCATATGTAAACAATGTAATTTCTAAAGATAAAAATAAAAACCTATGGTTTTACATTAAATCAAGAAAAATGGACATTACTTGCATAGCTCCACTAAAATGCCAAAACAATGAAACCTATAACGACAATAAAACTAAAGCTAATATCCTAAACACACTCTTTGCATCATCTTTTTCAAATCCAGGTGACAAAGACATCTCCATAAATTTAAACAAAATAGAAGAGATTATAAATTATAAATGTTGATAAAAAGGCATCAAACAACTCCTAACCAACTTAAAAGTAAACAAAGCTTCTGCTCCAGATGAAATACCAGCAAGACTGCTTAATGAACTAACTATTGAAATATATCCAATCTTTAAAATACTTTTTTAGGCCAATGTAAGCCCCTTTGTCAAAAAAGGAGATACATCTGACCCCCGAAATTACAGACCTGTTTCCCTAACAAGCATAACTTGTAAAATACGTGATCATATAATATATAGTAGTATAGTAAATCATATAGACAGACTTAATGCACTGTGCCAACACCAACATGGCTTCAGGAAAAACAGATCATGTGAAACTCAATTAATAGGCTTAATAGATGACTTGTCTAAGGGATTAGATAATAAAAACCAAATTGATGCTATATTATTAGATTTTTCAAACGCATTCGACAATGTTCATCATTCTAGTCTACTAAAAAAACTTGAATAGTTTGTCGTCTCTGGTCCCTTACATCAGTGGATTCAGAACTTTCTTATAGGCAGATAACAAACAGTGATGATAAATGGCTCTAAGTCATCACCAATAACTGTAAACTCAGGAGTTCCACAAGGAACTGTTCAAAGCCCCTTACTATTTCTAATTTATATTACTGATCTACAAAATTGCATCAACACAGGAACAAAAGTAAGATTATTTGCCGATGATTGCATAATTTATAGAATAATAAAGACAGGAAAAAATAGTTAACTTCTACATAAAGACCTAGATGAACTACAAAAATGGGAATGTAACTGGAGTATGTCTTTCCACCCAGAAAAATGCCAACTAATAAGGGTATCCAAGAAAAAGAAACAAATAATAGCAAACTACTTCATTCATGGTAAAGAACTAACTCAAAATAAAAATGCTAAGTATCTAGGAATAATAATAAATGATAAGTTATCTTGGAAGCCTCATAGTGATGAAGTAATTAAAAAATCAAACAAAACATTAAGATTCATAAAAAGGAACTTTTACAATTGTAATAAGAATATAAAACTAAAATGATATCTCATATTAGTTAGGCCTATACTAGAATATGCAGGATCTGTATGGGACCCATCAACTAAAGAAAACATTAAATAATTAGAACAAATTCAAAAAAGAGCTGCGAGTTTCATAACTAGAGAATATTCCCAATTAACAAGAATAACACCATTAGTCTAATCACTAAACATAGAAACACTAGAGGACAGAAGGGCAAAGAGTAAAGTAGTAATAATACATAAGACATTAAACTCTAATTTAGAATTACAACCCAATAACAACCAGTTGAAAAGCTCAGATAAACATAAAGACAAAAACACTTTCCTTATCCTTTATGCGAGAGCAAATGCATATAAGTACTCTTTTTTCCCAAGTGGCATTCGGGCATGGAATGGGTTGCCTGAACAAACCAGGAAAACCCGTAACGTAACATCATTTAAAACATTAATAAAAATGAAGGACTAAACTCGGACTACGGATAAGCGTAGGACGCAATAATCTTCTTTATATAAGGAACGTGTGTAATGTATAAGATAAGATAAGATTAAAAACACGTTGCAATAGAGCATTTGCAATCATGTGTTAAAAAGCACGTGTTGTTTGTTTACTTTGTGTAGTGGTGTATAATGGCAGGCGTATTACTATGGGGCTTAAAGACGGTTTTATTTTATTTTTAAATATCATCATTTCAACAATATGAAGTAAAAATATATAAAAACACTGTCTTGCGATGAAAATTAACATTCAAAGCTACAATATAAACCATTAAAAATATATGGAATACTTTCCATACGTGCATGATATTTAATTGAATATGCCGATTGTCGAAAGTTAGCTTAACGCACTATCTAAAAGTAAAGCATAAGGCAGGCTGTGAAATGTTTCACAATAGCTATTGAACAACTCTAAAAGCCTTATATCGTGTTTATTTCGTGGACGGACTACTAAGGACTAGTATCACAGTTAAATATCAAGATTTATGCAAACAAATTCCTTATATTTTTTGTATAAAATAGACATGGTAAAGAACAAATTTATTCCACCATGTCTACATTATTGTTTCTATTTACATAGTAACGTGACCTAGAAACCTAAGACACGCTTAGTGCAAATGCTCTATAGATTCAAAACACGTGACAATATTAATTTTTCCTTGTTGATTTCCCTTTACTGACGTCATTTCCCATTGTTGCCGGAAATTAAACATCTTAAATGGCTTTCGACATTTGGATTTTTCCTCCAAATAAGCACACACATTTAAGTGCTCGTATTATAGTAATTTTTTGATAGTTATGTTTCATATTTTGTATAAATAAGTGTATTAACATTGTGATACTGAATACACTATTTACTATCAAAATAAACTTTTAACTCAAATTTGATAGAATTATCTTCACTTGGTCTTTAATAATAGTTATCTTTTAAAATATGTATTAATATTTCTAAATGTGTACACCATTCCCATTAAGTGAACACCAGTGGGCGCAGTCTTGATGGATGCCCAACGTTGCGGTTACAAAAAATTATTGGACTGGTCCTGAGCTTCGGTAGGAGGATGGGGGGAAGAAAAGTGACAATATTGCCCTTTTAGCTAAGCCAGATATGCCGCCTTGTTTATAATTCTGGGGACAGTCCTATGGGGAGGATATTGTGCACGTTCTACCGTCTCATATTATTATTATTATTTGAGCTAATATGATATTTCCCACCTACAACGTTTGCTAATAAACATATTAAGTATTTAAAATAAGCCTTAATACAAATAATGACACTGCTGGTAAAGAATAAATAACTTTATTTTAAGACGACCGTTTACTTTCTGTGTTCTGTAAAACGTTACAAGATAAAGAGTTAATGAAGAAACCTACCATTTTCATAACGATAATAAGTCTCGGTCCAAAGAATTTATGCGTGTAGCAATATTCCAATGCTAGGATGCAGAATAGAATATAGTCAATGCTGAAAAGGACTCGCGCTCCTTCCATACAATACTCGTTCTCCGGATAAGATAATGCAATTAATCGCAAGCTCCAAGATGCCAAAAACAACAGAGTAGCCAGAGCTTCAACATAATCAAAAAAGGTCCATGAAAGTCGCCTCATAGGGTTTCTTATTATCTATGTAAAAAGATCAGTTTCAAGTAAAATGAAATTAATTGATATAATATGTCTATTATAAAACTATTAAGCACTCATCATAACTGAATGATATGCAGTAAGTAATGGATAAATATGTAAATATTTCTTGAGAAAATGAAATGAATTATATATAAAATTTTAAAATTATAAACATATGAACGATTATATTCCTATAAAACTTTTAACTATAAAAATTGTATTAGTGTAACATTAAATTATTAACGTAAAATTGTGCATTCCCTTTGAGACCTGATTTGCCTGTTCTAAAAGAAGAAATCCATTCCATATCCACAACAACCATTCTATCCAATGAAATGAGTCTACAGCAAGTATAGTCACTAACCAAATAGCATACAGAATCAAGAAAGTAGCATGGCTCATCTAAAAGTAAAACCAACACTTTTAATATTGTTAATTAATTGCTCTTACGTTTTTTAAATGCTAATTAATCTTCAAAATATTGTGTGATTAGAAACGTCTAAACTTTAAGTTAATAATAAAAAGTATAAAAAAATTAACTACATTTTTTATCTAATTGCTTATTCGCCTTGTCCAGTCTTTGGGAGAACACATTACAATATCTTTATATCATGTAGAGAGAGTGTATTTTTATGGTTGTAAGCATTGTATTGTTGACTTTTTTTTATTGTACATGTGAAAACTCAATATGCATATTAAGAAATCAAATAAGGTTAACTCACTGCTAAGAAAAGGGCCAAAATTGATGGAGACAGGAAATATCTTATTCTCTCTTTATGTTTCTCATCACTCGTGTTCTGTCTGTTAAGATTAAATGAATATCTTGTCAGATATTTAATCATCTCTAAAAAATATATTTTTTTAATATGATTCATTAGTCTATATGTTTAAAAAAAATAGAAACTTACTTGCTTTTTTCTTTGGACTCATTTTTCTAAAATTAGGACGTGAAATATTTTATTATATTTTCATTCATGAAAACAGCTGTGTTACTTTACTAACAAATGCATGCGTAATGATTAAGTCCAAAATTATTATTGTTTATTTTCTTTAGTATTAAACATAGTTTCTTTTATTCTGTAAATTTTACACTAATTGTTTACATGGTTGAGTTGAACATTTCATACATACAACTTTAAATTATTTAAATTTATCAAAAAGTTATTTAATATTAGTTTAACTTTATTTTTCTTTAATTTGTTTTGACTTACTTGAATCATTTCAAGAAGCGGTATTACAATAACTTTAACAAAAAAAATATTTTAAAAACCAGGACAGGGTTTTTCACATGGAAAGAAAATAAACACACACACATAACTATATGTGCATACAATTATTTTTTTCATAATTCGAATGACAGTGTACATACAAAATCACTAATATAAAATTATCTTTGAAATACCTCATCAATTTGCCTGTGTAAGCATACTTGCAAAAACGCATTCTTATTAAATTATATACATTTACATCTGATAAACTTGATAAATGTGTCTATATGTGAGTCCAAAACTCATTGGACATTATAATTAAGTGACATAAAATTAGCTTTGAAATACCTTATCAAATTGTATGCTTCCAAAGCGCCAAAGATGTTTATTGAGCTTTATGCAGGGTACTTGCGACAAGAACTTTCCAAAGTTATTTCTTATTGCTAGGAATATGCAACTGGTGTCGCGCCACTCGACGGCATTATCATTCAACAGACTAAATGAATTCTCCAATTCATACTTTTTAAAGATTTTGTTTAATGTCTTCAGTGCAAGTTCCTCGAATTTTCTGAAAATAGTTTGACAAAATGTCAAGATTATAATTATAAATGTACCATTGTCTCGATAGGCAGCAGTTGCTTCTTATTTTGAAGAAATGATGCATGATGCTTAAGAAACCCAATAGGCGGGTTTGCCGTAAAGATGCGCTTATGGGAAAGGACATCCTCATTGCAAAAACGAGCAAAACATTTATTACTTCTATAAAACCTAAATACCATTATTACGTCCTACATGTAACTGTGGTTTGAGCTTTTTGTCTAGCATTTTGATTATTTTTATTTAAATGCTGGTAAGTTTCGGTCGCCTGAACTAGTTCCCTACAATAGTAACAGAGTGTGGTTGGGATTCAATGTAGATAACTAGAAACATAGGTAATGTATTTATAATTAAATGAAACTATAATAAAATAAGTTTTATATTAATGACGTGTCCTTCTTTTCACTTTCATTGTACACAATAATTAGATTTTGTCTTATATTTGTATGTTTGGTTTGTCATTTTATTTCATGAACTTAAAACCTTACAGTTTGTATTACTGTTTACAAATAGTAGTGTTACGATCAAAGTTGGTAAGGGTTAAACAATATACCAAGTAAAACATTTATAGTATTAAAAAGCCTTTAAAAAAAGCATCGCTCAGCTGACGACCGAACTGTTTTTGCCATGTAAGGTCAGTCGAGAGGTCAGCTAGTAATATAGCAAGAAGTGATTTTAATTCTATTTACGTAAGTTGTATTTCAGCAAACCTAATAGTCTCCCGAGACTATGGAGCCATTAATGATGATGATGTCGCTCATATATTGCCTATATTGGGCACAACACATTGATTACTTTATGATAATTTATTTATTTATTTTTGTACTTTAATAATATGTAACAATCCTATATGGGATATATTCTTTTATTTTTATAATATAAAAAATTGTTAAGGAAATATATCACTGTCAAATTATACATGTACTGACCTCTGTAAGGTCAATGTAGTCGCCATTATGGGTCATTATTTGTCCCCGTTTTTTTTTTTTTTGCTGTTGTAATCTATTATTTCCTTTTATCTTTTTCTATGTAAATATGTTAGTGCTTTATTCTTTATAATAAACTAAATCACTTATTAACTAAATCTGCTTATCGGGCTACCTGAAAATAAGATCTCCAAATTACAGCGAATACAAAACAGTGCCGCTCGCCTAGTCATGCGTATGTCAAGGCGAGATTCTGTGACACTTCTCCTGCGTCAACTCCATTGGCTCCCCGTGAAAGCCAGAATCGAGTATAAAGTGGCGCTTTTTTGCCATCAGTGCATTTTTAATAACGAGTTTCCGTCCTATCTCAAGGAACTAATAACACCATATGTCCCTCGAAGAACACTTCGTTCTGCCAACTCATCGCTTCTGGAAGAGCCCCGTTTCTCTCTGATGACCGTTGGCCTTAGAGCCTTCTCAGTATCCGGTCCGAAGGTGTGGAATCTTCTTCCCATTCAACTCAAGCAAACACGCTCCATAGATTCCTTCAAGAAGAACTCAAAAACTCATTATTTCAATATTTATCTCAGTAAACATGCTTTAGAGCCCCACTGTCTTACTTATATGTTAGTTCGGTTATTTTGTTTTAGTTGTTTAATTTGTTCTATGTTTGTAATGTTTTGAATCATCATTTAGTTGTTTTTCTTATCTCTTGGCCTATAGATTGTATCTGTGTTCTTTATTTGTTATGTTAAATGCGCTCTGAGCTTACAGTATGTTTGTTGGCAGCGCTATACAAATGTCATTATTATTTTATTTTTTGTGTGTAGAACTCGAATATCTTTGTTTATTTTTTTCCACTTAGATCTATGTTTTCATACCTATTAGAGTTATAATTAGTGTAGTTTAAAGCGCAGTTTCACATACACCTAAATAGAACTAAAAAATGTCAATTATAATTAAATAAACTAATAAGTTAGATTGAACGAAAATTGCGTTCTTAGACTGCAGCATCTAGCACTAAGGCTATCTTCAAAGGCGGATAAAATGAATAAATGCGCGTGATATTTGTTTTTACTTTTGCAGTTCACATTTTTTATATGATAGTGGGTATTGATACATTTAACAGTTATACTTTGTTTGGTCTCAAAATTATTATATTTTTTGTTGAACATTCTTAATTACGAAACGCGTTACTGAACAATTCTTAAATTCTGATTAAACTAAATAACAATATCCATGAGACACCGTCATGTTCTTAGGAAGCTTTTCAACCCCTGACTGAGTCTGCTTCCCTAAGAACCATATTTTAAGATAAGCTGTAGCCGACCATGCGTACTATGCAAGCATGGGCTTAAGAAATCTGCTTATCGTATAAACCAGTAGGATTGAAATTCTATTGTGTAGCTCTAGTGTAGATAGAGAACTATATATAAGAATACCGTAATTCTTACTTGATCTGTTCATTCAGTTTTTCAATGTGGCGTGCGTCTTCATGGTCAATCAGTGATTTCATTTCATTTAACATTTCACCGGCATACAGAGCTGCTATTGTTGGCTTCTGTTAGAAAAGTGTTGTTGTTTTTTTCATTGTTGAAGAAGTTATATTATGTCGATATTGGCATATACAATACATTCATTTTTTTTTCATTAGAGTTTCAAATAGTTTTAAAGGGAAGAAGATTAATGCCATTGTTACAAAAGTAGTTTTATTTCCATAATTATATTAGTTCTATTATTATTAACTAAAGTTAAAAAAAGAAATAATCTTAAACCCGAAATGTTTCCGTGTTAGGAATAAAACATGTATATGTCTAGACACTACGTCATAGCATTAAATACGTCATATGCATGAGGGTTGAAGATCGTTAGTTTTAGTTCTAGCTTGGGCGCTAATGTGTGAGGACTGTTTTTGACCACTTTCTTAAAGATAGGGTTACGGCTTAGTACGATATAGAAGAATCTCAACTGATTAAGTTTCATCATATAATATTGGTACATGTATTCTGTGTTACTGTTATATTTATCATCTCAACTTGTTGGAATAAAATTGTGTTTAATCATTCAAACAGGATTGTGGATTTCCTATATATATTAAGGTACAGTTTATCTAATTCACTTCATACATAGAAAGAACATCATAAGAGCCAAATAAACATCACATCTACTCTAATAACATCAATAATAATTCTTATACAACCTTGTGAGATCCAATAGGGATGTGAATCAAAAGAATGTATAATATTAAATTTCTAAAAATATCATTATACGTCAGTAGCTGATTTCGCACGTGACAAAAGATTGGGGGCTCGAGTCCTTGGATTTAAAGTGTGTATGTATAAGAAATTGAGGATATACAACTGTTTTAGTGAAAACGATTTACAACAAGTATTTATTAAAAGTCTGTCTACGTGGGAGGCACTGTATGTGTTCGGACATACTGTTTCAGCTTTGTATACAACCATCCTTAAAATGTATCTTCTACAAATTAACAGTGGTGTAAAAATATTTCGAAGGACTTTATGAAAGGTAAAGTTGAATTTTTTATCTTCTATTTACGTCATTAATATAAAACATGGCGGAAGCTAATCTTACGTTGGAGCAATTGAATATTTTTGCTATCACGTCAGAACAGTTAAATAGCATATCACTAACCCAGTTAAAAGAGATGGCTAACTCTCTGGGAATAGACATTACTGAAGTTACACCAGTAAGGAGTAAATTGATTCAAGATATTAAGGACTGTTTGAAAAGACATGGTAGAATGCTTGAAGAAAATACTATGAATAATGAAGAATCAGTGGTTCTCAATGTATCAGAAACCTTGAAAACAGACATAAATAATCATGATATTAAAATGAATGTGAATGAACTAAGTGCGGACATGAAATTCCAGTTAGAAATGAAGAAGTTAGAAATTCAAGTACAATTAGAGGGTAAAAGAATAGAAGCAGAGAAAGAGAAGGAATTGGAAAAAGAAAGAATCGCTAGTAATGAAAGGATTGAATTGGCAAAGTCTCGTTCGTCAACTCATACGATTCAGGAAACAAATAATGTAGAACTATATAAGTTTAAAAAGCATGTTCCAAGCATGGAGAACATAGAGATTGATGAGTTCTTTATGGTCTTCGAAAGAAACTCGATCGATTATAAATTTCCTGAAGATAAGAAAGCAGTACTTTTACGTTCAGCTCTAACAAAAGGCAAGGCTCTAGATGTTGTATTGAATTTGACTCCAGAAGAATGCAATGATTATGAACTAATAAAGAGCAGAGTACTATTGAGTTATGTTCTAACTCCAGAAAAGTATCGAAAGTTATATCGTGAGTACAAGAAGGAACCAGAAGTTTCCCATGTTGACTTCCTGAGATTAGAGAAAAAGTATTTTGATCGATGGTTACGTTCTAAGAATGTGAATAAAGATTATGAAAAACTATATAATCTCCTACTGATGGAGGATTTTACTGAGAAGATTCACACTGATATAAAAGTTCATTTGGCTGATCGTGGAATTGAAATAGCAGAACAAGCAGCAGTTAAAGCCGATGAATACGTCATTATTCACCCGCATAGCCATTATTTTCAAAATGACAGAACAAGTTTGAGGACTCAAAACAGTAATACAGAGAGGAAGTTAAGATCGACAGAGGATAAAAGTAGACAAAAAGCCGATAAACAAGAGAATTCAAGTTTTGTACAAAAGAGAATTACCTGTACATTCTGTAAGAAAGATGGACATATAAAAGATAATTGTTGGAGTCTACATAAAGAGAAAAGACCCATTAAAAACAAGAACAACGTGGTTTTATCACACATCACCGGACAAACTGAAACTCACATAAATAAAACTGCCCACAAAAGAATTAAGGCTGATAGAAAGACATCTGATGTTAGTCATGAGGAGATGGCGAAACACGCATGTCCAAGTTGCTCAAAGTCGGAGAAAGTCTTTGAAATGAAGACCGAGGCTATTGAACATTCTAGTTTCAACTCCAAAGGGAGTGTGACAGATGAACAATCAGTAAATAAAACGTTTACTTATGGAGGCAGTAGTGTAGCAAGAAACTTAGTAGGCAGAGAACACTACCCGAGTGTATGCTATCGGATGTTAGCGAGGGCTATGTGTCACCTATAGATAATCAAGCTAGAGAACGGAAGATTAAAATTCTACGTGACCCCGGTGCTGATATTTCTTTACTGTTGAAGAATACTGTACCAACGTCGAAATTGACTCATACAGGCCAGTATGCCTTGATCAGTACTATGGTTGGAACACTTACCGCACCGTTACATCGTATACAGTTGAAGAGTAATTACTTCACTAGATCTGTTATTGTTGGGATAGTGAAGAAATTTCCCTACAGAGGCATTTCATTACTTTTAGGAAGTGACATTGCCAAAAATCAGGTACATCCTGTACTTAAAGAACCCAAAGACTCTGTTCAGTGTAAGAATACTGAAAATTCAGTATGTGTTATCACCAGAGCTATGTAGAAACAACAGATGACTGATGAATCGACAAAGAAACCAGAACAGACACCAGAGATTGACTTACAAGCAACCTTCATGGCGGATGTTCTAGGTGGTCACTCAAGTCATACTGATCAAAATAATTTGTCGCCTAGACAACTACTCATTCTTGCTCAAGGCAAAGATCCAGAGATTGGGAAGCTAAAAGAGGAAGCAAAGAATGAAGGAGAGTTAGAAACAATGGCCGCAGGTTATTACCTGAGGGACGAGTTGTTGATGAGGAAATGGAGAGGGAAAGAAAACGACGATGAAACATGCAGCGAAGTACATCAAATCGTGGTACCCAATGTTTACCGCAAGGACATACTACATATGGCCCATGATTCACCGTATGCTGGTCACCTAGGGATACAGAAAACCTTCGACAGGATTCTTCCATATTTCTTCTGGCCTGGCCTACGTCGTGACGTCACATCGTTTTGCAGATCATGTCATGTCTGCCAGATGGTCGGCAAACCGAATCAGACCATTCCGGTAGCTCCTCTACGACCCATACCAGCATTCTCAGAACCCTTCAGTCACATCATTATAGACTGCGTCGGTCCGTTGCCTAAAACTAAGTCTGGCCACCAGTATCTGTTCACTATTATGTGTTCGGCAACGAGATTTCCAGAGGCTATTCCTCTACGTAGCATCAATGCCGACAAAATCTCTGATGCACTTATCGGATTCTTCACCCGATATGGTCTTCCGAAAACCGTGCAGTCAGATCAAGGTTCAAATTTCACATCGAAGTTATTTCGCCAAGTCTTAGAACGGCTGGGTATTCGTCATGCAGTATCGAGTGCATATCATCCAAAGAGTCAAGGCGCACTGGAACGATACCACCAAACATTGAAAAATATGCTCCGTACTTTCTGTTTCGAGCATAACGACGACTGGGATCGTGGTATTCCCTTCGCACTTTCGCAACCAGAGAGGCTGTACAAGAATCTCTTGGTTTCAGTCCCTTTGAACTGGTATTCGGACACACAGTTCGTGGACCACTAAAGCTGTTACAAGAGACATGGTTATCATCCACTGAAGACACTGGTCTACTGACATACGTGAAAAATTTTAAAAATAGACTGTATAATGCATTAAAAGTTGTCAGATCTAATCTTTTGCAGGCACAAGACAAGATGAAGGTCTATTATGACGTCACCGCAAGAACCCGTATCTTCCAACCTGGTGATAAAGTTCTCATGCTGACGCCACTGTCTGGTCAACCCCTGAGTGCCAAGTTTACAGGACCCTACGAGGTTATGGCTAAGCTTAGTGAGGTTACCTATCTTGTAAAGACCCCTGATAGACGGAAATCGCAACGAGTGTGCCATTTCAATATATTAAAACCATACATTACCAGAGAAGAACAAAATGTTGTTGCCTCGGTAAACACTGTTATTAAAGTCGGAAAAAATTCTCCCGAAATTGAACGTGAATTGGCAGAAAGCAAATTACAAATCACAAAAGTTTTAAAAACCCTTAATGAAAAATTGGCACATTTACCCGCTTGCGAACAATCCGCTATCAAAGGTCAAATTAATGAACATATTAATATTAATCTATTCGCAGATATACGCAATAGAACAAGACTGATTGAACAAGAGGAAACCATTTTCTCATGAAATGTTTTTTTTTTATGTCATTCATTGTATTGATTAACATATATATTATTGTAAATATGACAATAAGTAAACTATGTTTTGAATTATTACACTAAGAAACATTACAGAACAAAACTTCAAATTCTACTAGAAACAATCATACGTTGTAAGGTAAAAGGTAACTATTGCATACACCAATTGCACACACACCGGTAGTTAACTTGAATACATCCACACTTGTGTTTGTTCAATTAATTCTATTGATGTGTTTTGCAAATTGTTTGTTTTCTATGTCGTCATGTTATAATTTAGATGTCTTATTTTTATGCTATGTAAAAGCTAAATCAGCTGAGATTATCACATTTTTAAATATTCTTGATGTCATAATTTAGACATCATAATAATATAATAACTGAAAAACATTAGTTAGTGATACTATGATCGGTTATAAATAAATTAAAATTTCTAAAGAATTATCTATCAATTATTAATCGGTTCCACTTATTTGGGTAATTCATATCAATTCTGTGGGAATTGGTTATTGGTGGTAATAGTTTTATGGTCAACGTTGTACACGCAATAATCATAATTGTAAATATTAATTGATAAATAAATGTTTAATTAATAATCATTGATAAGATAATGTGATAAGGGATTCCATGATAACGACTTTGTTATTAAAGGGATATGTAAAATATGGTTCATTTTAATCTTAAAAAGATTGTCCAATAGTCAATTAAATCTTACGAATAGTTTCGGGAATTCGGTTCATTTTATGGGTACTCTACAAAGAATTCCATACTTAACACTGTCTGTAATTCCTTTGTGTCTTAAGGGGGGGGCGAGTGTTACAAAAGTAGTTTTATTTCCATAATTATATTGGTTCTATTATTATTAACTAAAGTTAAAAAAAGAAATAATCTTAAACCCGAAATGTTTCCGTGGTAGGAATAAAACAAGGAATGTCTAGACACTACGTCATATCATTAAATACGTCATATGCACGAGGGTTGAAGATCGTTAGTTTTAGTTCTAGCTTGGGTGCTAATGTGTGAGGACTGCTTTTGACCACTTTCTTAAAGATAGGATTACGGCTTAGTACGATATAGAAGAATCTCAACTGATTAAGTTTCATCATATAATATTGGTACATGTATTCTGTGTTACTGTTATATTTATCATCTCAACTTGTTGGAATAAAGTTGTGTTTAATCATTCAAACAGGATTGTGGATTTCCTATATATATATATTAAGGTACAGTTTATCTAATTCACTTCATACATAGAAAGAACATCATAAGAGCCAAATAAACATCAAATCTACTCTAATAACATCAATAATAATTCTTATACAACCTTGAGAGATCCAATAGGGATGTGAATCAAAAGAATGTATAATATTACATTTCTAAAAATATCATTATACGTCAGTAGCTGATTTCGCACGTGACACCATACTGAAACATACTTTGCCTAAATATGTCTTAACATATTAAAAAAGCATGTAAAAATATCCGTAAATATATTCTTAAAAAGCTTCTACAATTGAGTAAACAAATAAAAATTACACATCACCTTCAAACATTTCCAAATAATAAAAGCCAGTTTAAATTGTTCATGATAAATGGCTTCTGTAAAGAGGTCGTTTAGAGCTTTGTCGTTTTCAGTAGACACATCTTTACTTTTACTTTGAACAGAGATTTCTATTAAAAAAACATATTTATATTCATGCATTTCTTTTATTTCAGATAAACATAAGGATAAAAACACATTCCTTATATCTTATGCGAGAACAAATGCATTTCAATTTTAGTTATTATCGAGTGGCATTACGACATGAAACGGGTTGCCTAAATACCCAAGAAAACCAGTAATGTAACATCATTTAAAAGACTAATAAAAATGCAAGACTAGACTAAGGCCAATGAAAAGTGTAGAGCGCAATACTTTTTTTAAAAGGAGCGTCTGTAATATAATAAGATAATATTTATTATAGTATATATTATTATTATCATTAGATTGTTCTGTGTCGTTGCCCTGGCCACGAAATCCCATAGAATGCTATGGCTACGAATCATTCTTGGATCTGATGTGGGTCATTGGCTATACCTAGCTCTGATCTGTACCTGACTTAAGTTGGAGTAAAAGTAAAGGCAACTGGACGTTGCTTTGCGTTTGCCACATAGTCCTGTAGTATACCATGGCCACGGAAACTGGTGAACACTGCTTCACGGCCTAACACTTTCTTTTATAATGCAAATAAATAACTCAAACCGATCGGCTAGCGATAGACAATAATAATATTTAACTTCCAGGAGTTTTTATATTAAATCTCAGTAGGCCTGTTAGTAATAGGAGATATTTTGATTTTGATTTGACTACAACTGTTTATAAAACTACAGTTTATTACTTTAATGTTTGCATAGTATACCTAATTAGTTTTAAATTTGTATTTATAAAATTGTATTGATAATTATTTTAAGTGATTTGTTTATCTTTTATCTTAATATTTATTTTAATAATGGCGTCATAACTTTACAAATTAAGACACATTTGAAACAAGAAACTATTTGATTTTCTCGTAGAAAAAAACGTGACAAAAACATTATAATACATCTTAAATAGTTTTTAACTTAATATATGGCTTTTGAACAAGAAACATTACACCAAAAACGAACAGCGTATTAGGAATATTTTTTAAACCACTGGTAGGTCTATATAGTAATGCAAATATAAAAATGCTACAACATCTAAAATACAAACCTGTATTTTTCCTGCCCATACAGAATACCTCTTGTATAGATCTCTTGGCTTTTTCCCATGTTGAGGTTGATTGTTTAGAGAATCCAAGTTTCAACTGATTCTTGCATTTGTCTCTGAACTTAAAAAAGGGTGTATTTTTTTAATTGACTTTATTTGTTACATCAATTACTCTCTAGAGGTATAGTGAGCTTATACTTGTGTAAAAGTTAATTGGTTCGCCTTTAAATTCAGACCGTAAATATTTGTCAAATAAGAATATTATTGATCCTGACTCTATTGTGGTGCAATTAATCTTTATATAACGCTTTAGACTGACTCTCAATAATGACAAAGGTTGGACTTAAAATTGCTTTGTATGTAAAGCTCGAAGAAATTAAATACGCTTAATGAGTTAATACACTCATATATACATAGAGAGTGACGGTGATGATTATAAACGTAACTTCTTTTTAATGACCACCCTTGAAAAACAAATATACGGTTAAAAAGTATTTGTGTAATTGTGTTTTAAAATAAAATTAGGCTAAATTGTAACAAAAAATATTTAAATAATTGTATAGTCTAGAAAGATAATGAAATAAATCAATTATAAGAGCTTACCTTACATATGTCAGTGAGGTAAATAAAATCGGTTAAATTTATATTTTGTTCCACCAAGTACCTTAGGAACTTATACCGTTTGAGATGAAGGGCAAACTGAATGACTTCTTTAGCAATAGTGTAATCATAACCCTGTGCAACATGTTAAGCATATATATTATTGTCAAATGATTGAATGCAATAGTAATGGATTTAATAATTAACGTACGATTTATATATGGCCAAATGTAAATAACCAATATAAATAAGTCAATTATCAAGAAGCATGAGTTATCTTATTTTTATGTCTGAAATAACTATATTCCTGATTGAACCATTCACCATGAAGATTATGTTCTCAAGTTACTGTTTTATTATTTACAATACCATATATATATAGTTTGTTCCCAAGACAATAAAGAGTACGCGTAATACTGAAGTATAAATAATAGTAAATAAAGTCTACCCTAGGACTAACGAGGATTAAAAACAACATTTACGTTACTTAGACAACTAGTGGATTGTGGTCGTAACAATTGCAAAAATATTTTTATCTAACTAGCGATTCATAAAAACTTACTATTTCATAAATACAATTTATATCCCAATTTAAAAAAAAAAAACATACATATTTTTGATATTGTCCTGGGCGGTTTGTAAAAAACAAAAAGAATGATTGAGATAGCATCCGTATTTCCATCCTACATGTTACGTTCAAGGTGGGTTAGCGAACATGTTCTAGTACAATAGCATCTGACAATTTTACAATTACTGTGTTGTGACAACGATGCCCTCCCGAGCAATCTGTGATTTCATTAGATTAGATGTGATAGGGGAGAGGGGGGGGGGAAGTTGATACAGGGTCACGTTGATACAAATTATTTTTTACAGCTATTATACTACGTACTACGTATGCGCAGAAGAGTTAGTACATGAAATAGCCTACTACTTCCCCTACATTCGCTATAAAAATGGCTTTGCTCGTATCAAAATTGAAAAAAATGTGAGGACAATTAAAATTTGAGCGATTTTTGAAAAATATTGACTTACTATTACGTAAGAGATTTCACAGACAAGGTAAGTACTTTTATTTTATCATATTTTTATTAAGGTTAATTACGGATTCCTGAATACTTTTATTTATATAAAGATTGTGTTATTTGCGTCTTGTTTTTAATGTAGTCGAATTAATGCAATGAGGTGTAGTGGGGCAATTTGATACGGACGACTCGGGGCACATTGATACTATATCCGTTTATCTATTTACCCCTTTGGAAAAGCATTTAAATATAGAAGAATATATATTTGTTTACAAAAATACATTTATATTTAATTAGATTGTTAGGTTTATTGAGTTTAGCTTACATTTAAATCATTTTCATAATTTTTTTTGCTTTACTTTTTATAATGTCTAGCTAGGGTTATTTCTATTTAGAACTTAGCCTAGGAGTTTAAGTTTAATGCTTAGGTCTTATACAGGCATCTAATAAAAAGGTTTAATTAAATACATTACTTTTAAACTATTATTTAACATATTTTTCTACGACTATTGTGATTTTAAAATTTAGTTTCAAAGTATTAAATTACCCGGGATATTAATTTTTGTAATTTATTGTAATTTCAGATAGTGCGAAGATGTAAAAAAAAGCCTTAACATGGGGTTACAATAGAAGTTTTATGGAGCAGAATTGTTATAAGTAATAAAATAAAAAATAAAATAAAAGTTGTGTATTGTTTACTTTATTAACTTGTCATTGTATTAGTGTTAATATTACATCTTATTCTATGTATCAACTCGTCCCATAGTGTGTATCATCTTGCCCCTGCACGGGGCAAGTTGATACAAATTATTTTACATTGCTTTTAGAGCTATATTTTTTTTAATGTATTCTAATGAATAAAATTTGTTGATAAAAAGATGCCGGATACCTAGGGGAACAAAAAGAAGTATTTATATCCACACTAAATATAATGGTTTGCACTTAATGTAAACAAATGTAAAATGTGTATCAACGTGCCCCCCTCTACCCTACTAACACAATTGATACGCCTTGCCGTCTAGTAAACAATATTCATTATCGTGATTGGCAAGTCTTAACGATTATGCATGCATAAAAGTCTAAGGGAAAATCATTTCCGGTCCCATTAAATCATTTTCTTCGAAACATGTTTGTGTCCTGCGTTACTGGTTGTACGAAAAGTTGTAGCGGATTAAATTTTATTTCATTTCCAAAAGATGTTTACAAAAGAAAACGATGTATTGTGGAAGTCAGAAGTGAAGAATCATCTATTTATAGTTTCAAACGTATTGCTTAATGCAAAAAAAATTCATTTTTTATGAATCTTCTACGCATTGTGTTTCTTAATAACCAAGAACTCTTGACTAATTTATTTTATAAACAAACCTAAATTTAACTTAACGCGACTAACACATTGAGTATTAATTATGGCCTACTCACTTTTGATGTTAAAAACAGATTTCCCATAACTAATCATGTAACCTTTGTTTATTTCTAAAATACCAGAACTAGCCGTGGAGGTTTGAAATCAATTGTCAAACACCAGATAAAGTATATTTAAAAGTTACCGAAATGACCGGAATTTCATGATCTTTTCCATTTTAAAAGGTCACGCCTCATTAAGACTTGTCAATGCACCCCTAGTAGACGAGTACAAAAGCCCCTTGTTCGCTTGTTCCACCTTACTTTGTAGGACTAGTTAAAGTGGAACAAAAACCGCTTAAACGATTGTTTTCCTTGCAATATATAATATTGTATGCCAGGGGTTGGCAACCTTTTGATAGCGGCGTGCCAAAGTAGAATTTTTAACTCACTCGGCGTGCCAACAGCCAAATAGTCAACCTCTGCTATATTTATTATTTTAAACAATAATTATTTGCTCGTATATACGCTTAAGCTGTGGTTCTTTTTTTAAAGTTAAAACAAATAAATTTGATCTCGAATTTTTTGGTGTGCTTATTTAATGAAGATAAAAAAACATTTGAATGCAACTTGTCTGTATCAATAAATGTGAGCCTTGTTTAATGCTTCAAGAGTTAGGCGACTTTCTTATGGAATTAAACAAGTTTAATTGTATGAGAAAATCTTGTATGTGAAAATCTGTTTACAAGTGTAAGTTGAGCCAATAGATGAAAGTAAAACAAATGCAACGTTTTTCAAACAAATGAACGGTTTAAGTATAGCAGACGACCTTTGTAAGCAGCTTTTTTCCAGATTTGTTCGCAATTCGGCAAAATTTGTATGTCCATAAATCGGGATATTTTAAATTCAATTTGTTGCATTTCAAAATAGACTTCAGCCAGAAAACTCCGCTATGAGTGCTTCAATGTACTTCTTAAGTTCATCTATGTGTAATGTATATAGATCTGAATGAGTTTTAACATAGGGGAAGTACTATAATGTTTTAGTAGGCCTAATATCACGGATAAATATGTCTTCTGTCCAGTTTCATTTCAAATTCTTTGCAGTAAAAATGAGTAACCAAACAGCTCAAGACTTGTTTGATCCATTCCTTGTGAACACAAGTTCAACATTTAAATGAGTCATTATGTCTGTCAAAATACCAGTTTCATCAGGCATTCTTCATCGTTCAATTACGAAAAATATTGTTTCATCAAGAAACATCGTATAGGCCTACTGCTTCCAGACATGAAATGAATCTATTCAATACCAGCTAAAACTGCTATGCAACAGCAGATATCCATATTCACAGTTAATTTCTTGTAGCAAAGATTTGAATTGCCGGTAAATCAACGAAGATTAGGAAAGAATAAAGTAGACTATTTTAACAACAGTTTCCATTACGGAGCGCAAGTCCAATTAAGAGTCTGGCACGCGTGCCGTAGGTTGCTGACCGCTGGTGTAGGCTACGCCTTAAAACGTTATAATTAATTTATATTTTAACACAGCTAGAAAGTTGACACACATGTAATTCAATAAAGTAGAGTTTGTTTTATATTAGAATTATCTCTCAATTTGTGTTTTTGGGTCATTCATTCAATTGTATAGATATTTATTATCGAACACAACTATGCATGTAGGGAAAAAATGATATTTTTTACAAACCGTTTCTGGTAATTTCCAGAGTTCTCCGTACTGAGTTGCAATGTCAAGGTTGTTTAGTCTAATGCAGAGCATCAAAAATTCTTTGATTTCACCATTGCCTTTCCCATTTTCTATATTTTTATATTAGATAAATAAAATGTCAGCTTATCTTATGTAAAACTGATTCGTCTAACCAAATTATATTAACAGGGACGAATTATGTGGCAACGCCCTACTAGGGATTTGTGTGTCCAGCACAATGCCAGCCGATTTAATTTGCCCCAACTAACTGCAGGGACTCATCAAAGTTGGCGAGACTCAGAATCACCTACAAGACGAGGAAACAAATTATAGCCTTCATCAGGTTTTGAGCTTAGGTACGAATAATACATAGTAAATAGTACGTTTTCAACTAGTAATAAACTATTATGCCATTTTAAGAATATAGTGATAATTAATTATCACATTAATGGTTCTTCGAGGGTTAATCTCTAGTGTAACAAAAAAAAAATTCACACATAATAATATTATATTAATTCTTTTCAGTTTGTAATATTTGTTTCCACCTGTCACGCAGGACACATGAATTCAGACTAGCTGAATTAGCCGCAAGCACTAGGCCCCCGGACAACAGCGACAACCCAAACTCCCCCTCGTCATTTAGCTCAGCAAACCCCAGCGACCATCCCCTCCCCCGACATGCTTCTCTATGGACTGAAGTTCACGACCCCCGACTGGAAAATTTCGACATTTACCTCCGACGGTTTAGCGACTGTATGGAGTTAAATGAGGTCCCCCCAGAATTACATTGTAGGATCCTCGTCTCCACTCTGAGAGGAGAGGATTATGACACCTATTGTAAACTGGCCCCAGAAGACAGGGAGTCGTGCGTTGCACTGAAAAACGCGCTGCTAAATCGACACCAACTGCACGCGTCACATTATCAAAAGAAGTTTCGGTCGTCCACGCTACGACCGGGGGAAAATTATACCCCATTCGCGGAGCGAATACAATCTTACCTACTCAAGTGGGTTGAGTTAGGCAATATTGAACAGTCATTCGACGGCTTGGTCACCCTCGTTATGACTGAGCAAATAGAATCGCAAATGCCCCCGAAACTAAGGGCCTTCCTTATTCAACAAGGAATCACCGGTTTAAACCCCTCCCTGCAAGGCGCAGATAGATTTCTGCATGCAGACGTAATAGCGTCATCATCCCGCTTGGGACACCCCCAGCCGCACCGACCTTATGGGGACAACCACCGCGTCAACCCTCCCCCTCATTCAACCGCTCCCCAGCCACACTCGCTCCACCGCGTTCAACCACGTCCTCACAACC
Organism: Anisus vortex; assembly: GCA_949126835.1. Lineage (NCBI taxonomy): Eukaryota > Metazoa > Mollusca > Gastropoda > Planorbidae > Anisus > Anisus vortex. The sequence goes on from OX421500.1 coordinate 18,274,076, forward strand.
CACGTAGAGACCACCGCCACACCAGACCCACCCCTCAGTTAGCTCCCGACAGGAACCGACGCGACCCCACCCCCTTTTTGGCCGCAGGTGCATTTTACACCACGACGGACCCCGTAGACCCAGCGCAGAATTCCACTAACGGACTTGCAACGCACGAGTTAGAAACGCCCAGTTACCCGAGCTACTTAGCTCCCGAACAGGAACCCGCCGATCAGGGGCGTGACCAGTACTCAAGCAGTGACTATGACCGAGTCCACCACGTGTTCTCTATTTCCTCGGCAGACAAACATAACCAATTCCCTCGTAGCTACGTCGACGAGATAGCCAGAATCAACGGCCGACTCGCCTCGTGTCCGTATGATTCCGGTCTTAGCTATGAGGCCCTAATAACACAATCAAAAATCGACCCCCGCGACTACACAGGACGCTATGTGCGACTCCAGGGTCCATCTCATAACTCTCCGATTCAGCAGCTATCGACCGCACTCATAAACCTCAGCTCAGCACTTTTTACAGGCCCCATTGAAGCCGCCGTGATAGAAGGCCTACAAGTAGACATCCTACTCGGAAGACCGATTGTAGGTAAACAAACACATCGCCTGCCGACACCCGCAACCTACGGATCGCCCCGCCCATACCCCCAACCAGATATCTCTCCCCCACCCCATGTCCATTAAAGATAAGCTCCGTCATGCCAGCTTGCCCATGACGAGAAGTGAACTGAGACAAACACTGTGCGAATTCAGCAACTATCAGAATACCCTTATACCAAACTTCTGTAAAATTACCCGTCCGTTATTTAGACTGCTCAACGCACCCACATCGTTCCCACTATCTTGGGACAAACTTGCTACGAATGCTTTCGACACATTGCAACAGCGCATAGGCCAAAACCCCTTTCGACACACGCAGCATAGCGGACATCAAACAGTGCCCCTACACACCTCGTGGCCCAGAATACTCAGTAATACGGCCCCACGCGCGCACACTGTTAATGAGTGTGTAGTTACTCCCCTTTCCCCATGTCCCAGACACAGTAATTTAGGTATGAATCTACCCTCTGAGTAGATTCCAAGTTGGCCGGGTGAGCTGTCACGATTCTGGACTGAACCGTAACCTTATTAGCACTCTTAGTCAGATAGCATACATAGACAGACCCAAGCATAGCAAGCGAACCTTAGATTAGCGCAAAGTCTAGGTTAGAAAGAAGAGAGTAGGGGACGCCATTACCTCTTCCCCTCTTCTTACGCAAGTGAAATCCTCCAGCACTCTCCGTCTTCACCTGTTCTTTAACCCTCTCTACACTCTTTTAGTCCCAAATCAGAGGTTGCTAATCAATACGCCCAAACTGGTACTAAAACCGTGAATGAATGATGTGTGTATTCTTTAATGTATGTATATATATATTCTATTATGCTGTCAATTATGATTCATGTTGTATTTTGATAGTAACTACTCATTTATTTTGCTAAACTCAGCATACACGTAAAACCCCCACCCACCTGTAGACACCCCCACCCACTTCTACCCCTTTTTCATTATCTCCCCTCTTCGTCCCCTACTCAGCGCCCGTGGTCAAGCCCTTGATCCACTCGTCGTAGTGACATCTGGAGCGAAGCGTCTCGCACATACGTAAGCGCCTCGGGCTGCGCTCGACCAGAACCAATAGACACAGGTACATCAAGGGAGATAAGTCATTATCTTATCCTTTGTATCTCCGTATACGTCTACCCACCCCCACCCTTTTCCCCTGGGCCCCACCCCGCAAAAGTCGGCGGTACTAATTGTTCACCTACACCCACTCCTAATTCCCCCCCCCCCCAATAGTCAATCCTCTATACAAGTATATTTTAAACCAGCCAAGCAGAACATATGTAATTCTAAACTAATGTAGCTATCCAATCAAATCGACCACTGATCACGTGACTAAAATCCACGAACGCGCGCTTAACTAGTTTTAGGGCACTTCGGCTCAAGCGTTAGGTGGAGAAGGTTGTTCGATTCTAGCCTCCACTTATTCAGTTCGTTCCATAGGATATACCGCCTGCATGTGTATAGATATATATTTTGTCAGTATAAGTGATTTCATGAACACAGCTACGTTTGCCTAATGTTGGACAACCTAGCAGTACCATGTGTTGAGTGTTAACTGAAGCCTGTGCTAATTCGTATATGTATCTTGCCATTGAGTGAAGACTTGAAATGATAATAAACACCTGAACTTAACCAGCGATTTATTTGCCTACTTAGAACTATCTGTTGTGTCCGTCATAATATCTAACGAGCCAGAGAGAGAAATAATAATTATTCCAGGGCGATTCCAGTCACGGTAACTCATACCCCAAGACGACCTGCCACCACTACCCCACTCACCTACGACTCCGCACCCCTCTTACGTTTTACAGAGATCTATGATTTACGTATCAATGAGAGAAGACTTAAGCTTGTTTTTTCCTATTCGTAGATTTGTCAGTACATAGGGTTTTTGTGATTTATTTTTAAAGTGATCGATCGAACTAATTGCAACAGTCGTAGTTAAGCCTTGGTTGACAGATTATGATACATATCATCTGCCTTATATCCATCATTTAGGCTTGATTTACACAATTCCTTAATATGATACTTAATATTAAAAATCTCACCATTAATTGCAGTCAGTAGAGCTTGTGATATCTTCTGTTTATCTAGTGTTTTGTTGGTATCCACTACGTGACAGTTTTGGCCTTTCTCGTGCATTCCTGTTATCATATTCTGGATACTGATTGATGTTTTTGTAAGCAGACAAATTTAAAGCAATCTTGCTAAATCAATAAGACTTGGCAATTTAACGATAATTTAAATATCATTATAAATAATGTTCTGAAACTAATATAATCTAGGTCACAATGTTGCAATTTAAGTAAAAATACAGAAATATTTACTCAAAACCTTTACTCTACTGAATGGGCGAAATGTTGTGTGATAGATAATAAATACATAGGGCTCTTGATAGGACACGGTAAATGTTATGTTTAGACAGCGGATGGTTTGGCCTGCAGGATGGACGTTGTCACGCCCCCACTCAGAGCGTGAGTTCTCCGGGCAACGGACACGTTAAAACAGTCAATCACTATTGGCTTGTTAGTCCATAGGTGTGATAGCAGACATTTTTCTTCAAGCACTATCGGATTTGCGGTACATTTGTATTGTATGGACTTGTTTTCCTCTAAACACTTAGCATATACCCACATAGACAGGAAAATAATTCGTAGCCTATATTTGTAGATGAGGTTGTTTACTGAAACAAACGAATTTATTTAATTCAAAGTGGTTAGACAAGAGTGGAGAAGTAATATGTAGAGTACTACTGTCTTTCTTGTCGGTCAAAAGGAGGGATTAACTTTCATTAGACAGGCCCATACAGATAGAGCGGACAATGGAACCAAACAAAGAATAGCATACAAAGAATACAATAAACTGCCATTTCAAGATGAGTGTTTCAGTGGGAATGGACGCCAACACACCCGAGACAACGACCATATAATTAACCAAGATAATGTTTGAAGACAACGTTATACGGGTCGAGGGATGTACATTTGTACAAGAGCAAGATGATGATATGACGCTTACAAAACACCTTGATGTAGTAAGGAAAGCTACTATATAAAATTTGCTACGACACTTTGTCAAATTAGAAAATGGAGTATGAATCCAAAAAAAAAATGCTGCGAAAGACTAGAAAAACAGCTATCGAGAATTAGTTCTGAGAACTACACACGAAACGCTATTTTCTGGACACATGGACGTAGCAAGGACCAATAAGACGATTTTATCAAAGTTTTACGGCCGGGAGTGAATGAAGATGTCAAAAGGTTTGTACAAACATGTAAAGTAATGGGCAGAAAGGCTATAGTTGACAAACCCCCAAAACAGACCACCGATGTTATTAACAGGTCCTTCAAGAAATTTAACGTAGATATTGTTGGCCCAATGCTCGTGATATTTAAGAGAGAACATATAATCATTTTAACCATTGTGGAAGTATGCTCAAGGTTGCCAGAGGCTTAACACCGAATGTACATCAGATCTCAAGATAACGCCCTAGCCTTGATCGGCGTCTTTGCAAAAGATTGGGTTCCCTGAAACGATTCTTTCTGACAGGGGCCGGCAATTCACGTCACAATTAACACTTTGCAGAAATACTATTGTCATGTATATTGTTTTTTCAAGAATTGGAACACGCAATGTTTATTCTTCCCTATCTCTCTTTTCTCACTACACACAATATTGTGGGCGGGGCTTAGGCTTTCCGATTGCTTGACGTTTAGTAAGAAAACAAAAGATTCTAGGTAATGTTGGGATTCTGTGTTGATCTCAAATTCTCAGTGTCTGGGAACGACTCATTATTTAATAGGGGAAGTTCCTATCGTTTTGTTATGAGTTTTGTAATGATACCATGATTTTCACCCCTACTGGTAGTGGGTCTGTCCCTTGCACCACTTGGATAGTATTTAATGATTTGTTTTGTGTAAAAGAAAGAGAGTTTTCAAAATATGTTTCTTTGAGGACGCTTGGGTTGCACTATTTTATTCTAACTGTACATAATAGATATATTGTAGATATTGAACATATCACCTGAATTAAACTATCAACAACAGTTACTCTGAAGCTTCCTCGTCAAATTACTATTCTATTGTGTTGTCTACAATACTATAACATTTATCTACTACTCTAACGTCAAGGAAAGGAAACTTCTTAGAACACAAATACTGAGTTTGTGCCCAGGACTATAAGAAGAGTTCGTGTAATACTGCAACATAAATAATAATAATTAAAGTCTCCCCTAGGACTAACGAGAATTATCAGCAAGATCTACACAGCTCTGGCCGCAAGGGGATTGTGGATGTAACACTATGTATAAAACAAACTTTCACTAGAAGATATCACCCACAAAGCTTCACCGAAAAATGGAAACAAATATATATCAAGAGTAGCGGACGACAGAGTGGAGTACTGGGATTTGATGCTACCATGTGTGTTATTGGCTTATCAGAAATAGTCCTCAAGAGACGGCAACGTTCTCGACCTTTGAAATGATTTATGGCGCGAACCCTAAAGGCACGATGTCAATGTAAAGAGACCTAAGCGCGGTCGAGTTATCAAGTAATGATTGACTCCCGACAAAGACTTATTTACTTGTGTCAGGCTGCGCGGTGTGCGGTCAGAGAGAAATCTGTAATGATTAAAAATCGAATCAATATAGGAAGACATCGAAAGAAAATAAACCCAGGCAAAGAAGTACTCTTGTAAAAAGATAACATACTGTTTATCAAATTGCAGGGACCTTTCCGAGTGATCCGATCCGATCACGGATGTCGACTATGAGATAAACATTCTAGAACAAGCTCAAATTAGTTCATACCAGCATACTAAATATTTTTTCCCAACGACTCTTAAAGTTATAAAACCACCAGAGGGTCGAGAAACGTTGTGCCGTGCTATAATATATGAAGACGACAACACTGACGAGTGCTCAACATCTACAACACAACCCGTACTAGGAAGAGGAGAAACATGGGACAATGTTAACTTAGAAAATGTAACCAACAAAAGAAACGAGGAACTAAGGCGGTTACTGAGTCACCTTTAAACGATATTTGCGGACAAACCTGTCAAGACTTATGTATTGACTCAGTTATCAAATTAATGGAGGACAATGAGATTAAACTGAAACAGTACCCAATTCCCCTGCATCACAGAGAACGACTGCAGGGTGACTTGAGAGAATGGTTGCAGATATGGCTCATTGATCCATCAGACACCCCTACGCAGCACCAATCGTCCTTGTAAAGAAAAAAAACTGCGCCTGTGTGTAGACTACAGACAGCTAAATGAAATAACCATTTTTGGACCCTTATCCGATGCCCAACGCCGAAGTATTGATGACAATGCTAACCAGAGCCAAGTACTTCACAAAACTAGACTTATCTCGGGGCTGATGGCAAATACATACGTGTGTTGAATTGAAGCCAAACCACTAACTGTTTTTATTCCAACCTTTGGACTCTATTAGTGTGACTTTATGAGTTTCGGCCTTGTTAATGCAGCAGCCACTTTTAATAGGATGATGGCTCGGTAACTAGCATACAGGGAAAACAATATTTCCTACTTAGACAATATCTGCGTGTTAAGGAAATATTCACCCTCATACAATAACACAATCTAACAGTAAAGCCGTCCATAAGAGAACTGGGCTTATCAGATGTGACCTTTGTAGTATAGAAAGTGGAACACAGTTCAATAGCACCTGTAGATGAAACGGCGTCAAATATATTGAGATTAGGCCAACACCATAAAAACAAAATAAGAACGGATTTAATGGGATTGTGCAATTTCTATCGAAATTTCATTAAGAATTGGGACACATAAATGAACCTCTAACAGTTTAAGAAAAAAAAGAACTAATATGGTTAAATGGTCCAATGATTATCAAAGCGCACTGGAACAAGTAAAATTGGCGGTAAAAAAATAGCGAATTTTAAAACTACCTGACATTTCAAAGCAATTTCCACTATTGACAAATGCATCATCTGTAACTATAGGAGGCTGCTAAATGCAAAAATTTAAACAGGTCGGTGATGGTTAGACAAGAATGGATCACCAGGAGTAATATGTTAAAGGGCGGTTGTCCGTCTTGTCCGAAAAAGGGGGCATTTGAGGGACGGTTGTCGGTCGCTGCAGGAAAATAGGCGCTCCGAAGGGAGAACACCGGAGATATAGACGTTCAAAGTTTTTAAATAAACAAACTGATTCAAAAGACACGGGGATTAACACACAAAACCAGGAGAGTGAAGTGGGTGGCTACGGCTGGTGCGGCAGAACATCTTTCTAGAGGTCAATCACCACGCTGTCATTTTACATCAAATAGAGGTAATTAACATTAAGTTACTATATTACTAATATCGAGTAATAATAATTTTTCCTCGTTTATTAATAAACACATCACTACAGTAAAATAATTGATTGATACAATTTATACCCAGGGCTCTTATCCATTAAATTTTAAGTCATAATAACGTATACACTTCATTGGCGTAGCCAGGGTTTCAAGTATGATGGTGGCAATTAATGCAAGGTCGGAGTAGCAGGAGGACAGGGCAGGGCGTGTATTAAGTATATGGGAAAGGGGGCGATAATGCAAGAAGGAATAGTCACCGTACGGTGAAAAAAAAGGTTCTACTGCTGCACAATGATTTCCCCTGAAATTATTGAACAACTAACTTTGTATTAAAGAATCAATAATGACATTTAAATTAGAGTAATTAAATATTTCTAAGACAATAATAAATAGTAAGCTAAGAAAAGGAATGACATACTGCTAAAATATTCCGAAAAAAGAAATTTTAATAATAAAAGAAAGCGTATAAAACTATGTTAATTAATATTTGGGGGGGGGGGAACAAATTATTGACACAATTTTATAGAGGGTGGTCTCTGAAAGTTTTACAATTGTTGACAGGAGGAGTTAATAGTTCACAACAATTGTTGACGTAATTAATAGACGTAAACAAAAATTGTGCAATTGTATCAGTAATATTCACTTTAAATGCATTTTTGAAAACTTCATTCAGTTAATAGTTTGAGAATCTAACTAGATTCAAAACGTTTTTATAATTCAATATTTCTATTGAAATAGGTTTGTAAGCCTGTCAAACGATTCACGGCTTAAATCGAGTTTTATAACTATGCAATAAAAGAAGTAAACGCGTTCACAACACACAAAAAAAGATAAGAAATCTCAAACAAGCGATATATCAAGTGGATCTTGTCTTGACGGATAATCCACTCTAAAAATCAAGTGTTTGAATTCAATTTAGTTTTGAAGTGTAAATCAGAAATACTTAAACCTGTAAAAAAAAATGGGGTCATTACACTTTCCCAAATACTATTGTGCAACAATTTAACGTAATGACTTCCACAACGATTTTCTTGCACGGACCTGCATTATGAGTTGGAATCTGGATTTTCCATTAACATTTTATAATGCTTGGTTTTATGAAAAAAATGCTATCTTCAGATTTAAAAAAAATGGCTTTTATCTCATGAATCCCGGCTGTTAATACATGTGAAGCCTTACTTGTTGTTTAACGATATAAGCCTTTTTGTAGTGTGAGAACCACTGGTTTAAATGTGTTTTATTTGTTAAGATAAAGTGTAGATAAAAACACAATAAGACTCATTGTTTGACATTACAATTTAATATTTCGTTCTTGACAGAACAATTCAACTAACATTTACATACTATAGGGGATTTGCCTTATCTTAGAGTAGATTTATATTTGACCAGTTATCTTTAACCTAAGGCGTGGGTTGACATTCGACACTTTTGCTTAAGTTGACGTACGGAAGTAATACATTGAAATACATTTATTTTAAAAACATATAACTGCTTAACACCCTGATTTAGAACTATTAAAATCATTAAATATATTGATGTGTAGTTAATTACGTTGCAAGAAAAGGACGTATATGCATTATTTATAACCATACGCAACTTAAAAAAGCAACAAAAAAAATACTAAATATTTTTCTTGAATTAATGATATGTATTTGAATTATGGTATTTCCTGTAAATACTTAAGTAATAAATAAAATATTTAGGCATTTTAAATATATGAAATCTAGAAGTAAAATAAAGTTGTAATTCTTCAGTTTATAGACTAGGCTCGTTATATATAATTATGTAAGCCTTACAATGTTAACATCTACCAACACCTACTTGTATTATTAGCGTAAACAAGTGAATACCAGTATAAATGCATACCTTTTCATATTATGCTCTTTACTGACACAACGTTCCAATTTCTTACTAATCACCGCTGGTTTTGAACTGTGATACAATTAAATTAGTGAAAATTGCAAGTATATTCAGCGCTAAATGTTTATCAGTTATAAGATATATAACCACATTTATTTACTTGTTATATAAGTTAAAAGTGTATAAATTATGCAACATAAACTTTTGCAGTAACTATATCAAGTGTCTTGGAGATGTGATATATTTCTTTAATTTGAAATCTCGAATGAAAATGTTTGATGTGAAAAATAGGAATGTTGTGTTTGAGGCCTTCGGATGTGACGTCAGTTAGAGACTAAAGAAGAATTAAAAAAATGGAGTACAAGAAAAGATGTTTGTTCCATGTAAACAATAAATAAAGTATTATTAATAAAGAATACATAATTGAGTTAAACAAGTGTGTGGATATATTCTTAAAGTATTATATATATATATATGATTCTATTTTTATGTGTGAAATGGATTGACTAGTAAGTGTATCATAAATCTGTGTCAGTTGTTTGGAGTTTGGTGGGTGCTACCAGAGATATCAAAGTTAATAACGCCTCGGGCAAGAAAACATTAAATAACATTAAATAAGAAAAGGACCTTTACAGTAGTCTAGACTATAAATCAACCAAAGTGACTTACTTTGGAAGTATATTTTCTTGAGCGTATGCGAGTATGTCAGCGAGTCCTCCTGTGCCCTATCATACGAGACCATAACATAAAAGCAATCGTAGAAACATAAATTTTACTGTGGCTAATAATTGAACGGCCATAAACGTATTAAGCTAAACATAAACATTCAAAGAAAACAAAATGATAATAGCCTAAAGGATTTAAAAAAAAAACCAACTACAAATCATTTTTAATCATGTAAGGAGTGAGATTGGAGTGTGGAAAATTCACGACATGACTAGAAAGTATAAGACTGATAGCTGGATATGAGAAGTAAAAGGAGACATTGTGGCAAAACTATTGATTTTATGTGTATATATGTGGATTTATTTAATACATTTTATTGCAAAATTAACATATGTATAAACAGTTACATGCATAAACAATATATTGCATACCTTTAAAACGATAATAGTTTTACCACTGTCAATGTGTTGTTTCATTTCGTCATAGTTATCATTTGTTCCATGACATAGAACAATGCATTCTGAAGATAACATACAATTTTTAAAAGATTTTTAAAAAATTATATTATTATAGTATTTCTTAAACATTAAACAAATACATTTTTTGCTAGGGTATACGAAGAAGTCGTAAAACAAGCTAAATTATATATTGTTATCCTTGTCTCGGATATCAGACTGAACGAAGTATGCTAAGAAAGTTCTAATTTTTTGGCTATAAATGACAGTATCCAAAGTTTACATCTCTCAACCTTGTTATATTGCGTCTAGAAAAACGATATAAGGCAGTTTGGTTCGACCGATTTTAAAATGTTTAAAGATAAAAGGACGAGCCTGCCGGCTTATTAGTCTAAGGCGTACGGATGCAAAGAGCTAGACTGAAGCGGGACACTCCAATGTCCTGTCCGTGACTAGCCACCCCACTGCACGCCGATAACGCTTGCCGCGTAATATACTGTCCGGTCTCCTAAGTCACATTCACCAAACTGCTACTTCTACCAACATTGTCATGGTGGCTCGTTCTTACACCAAACTGTCGCCCCGTAGCACACATTTTAGCATCCAGGCAGAAAGAGGGTTTGAGACGGACTCTTGCGCGCATTGCTTCCTCCCCGCCGATGCTCGGAGTCACTTAGCGGTGCAATTAGGCAGATGAGATGCGCAACATCTGTCAGTCATGCGTTCGCTATTCAGTGTATTTTTAATGTGAAAGTATTGTCGTTTTAAACACTTCGCCAGTCTTTAAGCCCATAGGTACTGAAGTGCTTAAACCAGTGTCTTGTATTATTAAAACTATTTTATTGTACTTATTATAGTAGAATTCATTATTAATATAACCGTCTTCATTTATGACTGTTTTTTAAACAATGTATATACACTTTTACATGCCTTGTAACAATCATTATTTAAAAAAATAACAATGTATAAAAAAAGGAGAACATCTATAAAAAAATATATGGAGGAAATCTAAATAGATAAAAAATACCTTTCGCAGGAGTATCATTCTTCAAGATTTCCTGAAATAAACAGTGGCAGTTGCTTTACATTACTTCATCAAAAAGTGTTTTTTTGTATCGCTTTGCTTTTGCATTAAAAAATCATATTTTAAAATACAATATTGTTCATACCTCATTAAAATCGGGTTTCTCTTTGGCTCTTTTGTAGTGAGGGACTGCACTATTATTTACACTGCAACACATCGATATAAAACATCATGATCATCATCACTAGATACAGCAAGGGTACATTCTATCAAAAGTAAATTGTATTACATACATTTAATATTTTAGCGTACGTTGTTAATAAAGAAAAGAAAATGTTGAACCAAATTCATTATTTTACATGGTTTAGTTATATATTTAAATGTTTAGTATTCGCTTATTAAGCTTATTTAATATTAATTGAATTTTTATTTTATTTGATTTATTATTTTTTTTTTTTTTTTGGGGGGGTTGTAAAAAGATAGTATATGTCACTGCCACTATTCTTAGTGATATTGTCGTGACCGATGCGACATAATTGGAGACGTTATAACTGCTAAAGTGCCGACTTTCATTCTCTCTCCAACACAATAAATAATTCTAACAAGTCTCTTTTTCAGCAAGCAATTTATTTCTATTAACAATACAAATACAAGATGTCAGGATATACATTTAGCACATTCCCATTCACGTTCTCTAAATATCAACGTCTATTTAAATACACTATCACTCCAGATCTGAACAACGATCTTACACACTACCAAAACACTCCCTTTCTTGACCGCCCGTTACACCTTTCTCTCTGGTCATCCATGCTGACCTCTTCCGTGTTTATGTGTTGTCAATTTCTCTTATTTATTGGTTAGTGACAGTATATATATTTAACCAAATTAATATTGCTTAATAAAATTTAGTATTATTATTAAAATAGGATAATCAATTAAAACATTTCATTTAATACAGCATACAACTTACTGCGTTCTATTATTAATGCAATAAATAAGAAAAAAAATTGAAACTATTTGTATGATTTTCATTAGTAACTATTATTGAGATATTATTTCTGCCCAAAAAAAAAGATATACATTTTTAAAGTAGCTTAAATAAATACCTTCTTTAGTGAGAAGTTGAATTACAAATGTCAAGAAATATCTGATATTGTAAATCTTCTTTTTGTTTTCTTCATTTTCTGAATAATCACCAATTAATCGTACGACAAGCTATGAAAAATTTAAAAAAGACATTATGTTTGATAAAGGTATGTGCATAATGTCCTTTGTAGTCAAGAAAAACACCATTTTAATTGATTTTCTATTGCGAGATATGTTTTAAACAAGCATATTTATTATATAATGATATTTAAAATGTATGATTGTGATTAGTTAATGTATGTATTGCTTCCAATTTATAATTAGCAAAGTATGTTTATAAACTTGTTAACTCAAATCTTTCTATGAACTGTACAATTGTTTACCAAATAATGTCATCCAGTATAATAAAGATTATAATATTATTTATTTGTACAATATTAGTTAATGTCAACATTTGAAATGTTTTAACAACGATCATTATATTACTTTTCTTCATAATTAAAAGAAATATTTGAATAGATACGTATGCATTTTCTATTGTAATATATGAGACAAACAGACCTATGTTCAAAAATATTCAGCGACTGCTTGCTAAAAAAATGGTCAACATTTCTTTACATGTTATGTAGTAGAAAGAAATTTAAAAAATCTTTACTTTTAAAGAGTAGACTAATCAACAACCTTTCAACTTTGTTTGTATGTTTATTGTTACGTACAACTAGACTTTTCTAGTATGTGTTGTTTGTTGTTTATGCCATCACGTTTCATTTTACATTATGTTAACATTTATTAACGATTCAGCGCAAACAAAACTTGTTTTTATTTCTTTTGTTTCGACTTGTCGTCATTTCTTAAAGCTTCTAGAAAACTTTGTAATGCATTTATGAGAGATTTTTTCTTTCACTAACTTTGAATGTGTTTATTTTCTAAATAAATTATCTTCTAGAATATACATCCACAGCGAGTATTTAAAGGCCAGAAAATTAACAAGAAGTTTAGTTTTTTAATTGCATTTGGAGTTGTACATCTGTTATCATTGTACGCATTTTATTTTTTGCTATCTCACTTGTGATTGTAATATTCTAAAACAAGGTATTGCACATTTTCTTTCCTACATATATGTACTACATTATTCGATTTAGGATTATAATGTAGGATTTGTATTTGTTTTCTCTATTGTGTACATTGCAATTGTTAATTTTGTTAATGAGTCATTTAAATTGTTATGTATGCTATTATATCCCTTGACTTCCATATTATTTTTTTTGCTCAGTTTGTATTTATTTATCATTTGACTTTTTTGTTATAGATTTTTTGCTTTATTGTATACTACATTTCAAAATTGCATTGTTAATCAAAAAGCCAAAGCAAATAGTAAAGTAAATTAAATAAATACGTAATACTATTGAGATATAAATTTGACCACTTCTTTCTGAAATCTTTAATGATGTTTTTGTCACCATTACTATCAAACATAGATCGAGCGACTTGAGGAAGTATTGTTGTGAACAAGAGCATAGACAGAAAACATAGGACATTTATGGACGTTACTATATTTATGCAAACAAGGATAATTACATATATATCAATGTAGCTTATTATCTGTATAAGCTAGAAATCAATGTTACTAAAACGCTTTACCATTTAGACTGTTATATTTACAAATACATCAACAAAAGTTTAAATGAATCACCCAACATTTTCTCACGTCATGGTGCGAGTATAACAAAAACAAATAACATAAAAAGAAAAACATGTTTGGGGAATACGGAAATGTATGATGAAAATGATTTGAAAGTTACTATTCTTACGTTTAAAGGTTTTGGAGTTGTACAAAATACATGCAATTTCCTGCAGTGATCCATATTTTCGAACTTTTCGGTATCCGTCTTGGCATCATGAGTATGAGAATTCTTTGAATGACACTTATGTTAAAAATATTGCTTATTAACAGTTTAAAATATCATGCTTAAACTGTAAAAATGCAAAACGTTTGAAAATAGTATAATGCATATTTGGTCCATCCATTCGTAAAAAAAAATATATTATTTTGTCTAATTAAAAATAGTATTAGCTTTAGAAAACAAATGCCTTTATCAAGTAAGATAATGGGTTTCCTTTACTTTTACATAATCAATTTTTCTAATAATTCAATAAGAAGAATGATACGCACCGAAGGTTCGGGGCTAACTTGATTTCTGAGAAGAAAAAAAAAACAAGGTACAATTTAGAGGTTAATATCAAATACGTTTATTTTTCTACAGGATCCAAATGTTATAAAAAAATTAATGATAATAATGAGTCAGCTAGTTAGTTTATCTGTAGGTTTATTATGAAACAAAACATTTTATGATAATCAAAATATTACTTACCGCCTCATTGTACAGTCACATTGCAATCAGCAAACAATATATTTTTTTCTAAATACTATCCCATATCAACGTGTTTACGCACGCCTACAATTCTAAGAAACACTTCTATATTTAAAAGTTATTAAACAGTCAGAACTATGTGATTTCGTTAATTTATTGTCTTGTGGTACTGAATATATCGTCTCTACGTGCGTCTAAAGTTTGATCGATGGAGTCAGTAAAATAAATATCTCCAGTATTGATATAGACTCTTGCTTTGGGTCTAATATATCATTGTCTACCTGTTTAATGCTATCTGCTTAACTTTCTACCTCTCCTTTTCTATTATTTCTCTCTCTCACTCTCTTTCTTTTTCTGTCGTTATCTCTCTCTCTCTGCCTTTATTGTTATGTATAATATTCAATGTTAGCGCAATGCTATATCTGTTATAAGAAGGAAATATATTCTTATTAAAGGCTTCGCCTATACAACTTTAACCCTTTGTAACATTACTTGGTACTAAGCTGCAAAATAAAGTAAAGAATGTATGCATTTAACTTACTAAAAAAACAGCCATGAATTTATTTTCGTAAATACATTTTTCATCCATTTATGTCACTATTCACTAGATTAGTAGGTACACAAAAAACTACTTATTTATTTTTGAAAAAAAACGTATCGTTTGTTACATAAGCGCATTTTATACAAAACATTATTGCGTCCAATGCTTACTCCTTTTTTACTCCCTTTCTATTAACTTGTATTTTCTGTCTGTCTTTCTGCTTGCTAGCTTGCTTGATAGCAAAACTTTGCATCGATTTTCTCGACCACTTCCCTTGGTCCAATCGAGCTGAAATTTGGGCAGCAGACTTGTCCAAACGAACAATACATTCTATTAAATTTTCAGTTAAAACAACTTAATTATACTTTACTTGTGACAATATTCATTTCTTAAAAGGAAAGTATAAGAAAAATGTTGGTTTCACGTAAAAAATGCCTGTGCAACTTTTTATAGTTTTTCGGCGCAAAGTTAGAAAAAAAAAGGATGCAATAAGGTTATTTTTAGAACAATTCATACGGAGTAAGGAGATATTTTTGAGATTTGCGACACAGATATTTTTCTGCACATGTTATATTTCCATTAATCAATCAATTATTTAATTACATGATGGTAAACTTAGTTTGGAAAGAAAGGGAGTATAATAAAAACTTTGTTTTTATGGGTTATTCTTGTTAAACAATTTGGAAGACATAATGCATGCACAAAATGAATTAACCTAAAAGAGTACACTGCAAAAATACAAACTTATTTTATTGAATCTTTTTCTATATGTAAAAGTTAAAAAAAATAATTGTGTTTTGAACTTGGTTAAACCACACTGTCCACGGCAATCAAGGAATAGTCATATACTTCTTGTCGCCTTAGATGAAAATAAAAATACAGTCAAAATTTGTAGAAATGATTAAATTATAGGTTAATAATTTGAGCCGATGTAATCCAACATATGAATTTAACATATCCTTCTGAAGGCTGAACAATAATTTGAATTCAAATAGTAAAAATAAATAAAACAAATATCATTTTTTAGACATTCTTTATCAATCAATTCAATATTTAGTAAAGAAACTTATTGAAATATATTTACATTAAACAAGAAAACAATGTACATAACCTAACTACTAAAATGGTATGGTAAAGGATATGTTAAAAGTGCATACTTGTTTGGAGGAAGATGATTATGTCAACTGTTATCCTTTGTAAGACAAAAAATGTAAAATAAAATAGAAATACTCCTCAATAAAACTATAAATGAAAATGTCAAGCAATCATGAACATGTTGACTTGCAACAATCGGAATCTAAACGAAATAGGTACTCATAACTAGAAATTGACAAAAAAAATAGTTCTCTTTTGTCCGACTGTCTCGACTGACGATAATCTATCACCGTAGTTTGAGGTTGCACTTCTGTATTTTGCTGGACAGACCGATCCTGGAATGCAATTTGTGTGCCCGTATTTTGTTTTTTATTTCCTTACTTCCTTAATCTTCGTAAGGCTACCACAATACTCTACATTGTCTTGTTCATGACCTACATTTCTGCTTCTGTGTCATGTGGTCTTCCCTAATGCCAAAATCCAGTAAAAGCTGAGAGCTTGAGCCACATATTTATACAATGAAATGGTGCGATTTAATCACTTATGTACCCATTAACCTCAAAGCTCACGAACCACCGATACAATCTCATTTAGAAACTTTCTATTTGTCTCTAAGTAAAACCCTACTAAAACAGCGTGCCGTGAACAACAAAGGGTAGCTATTATTTTATCCATAAAAAAAAAAAAAAAATCGAAGATACATGTTTGCAAGAGAGGAGCGCGCAAGGAACTTACAGGATTGGCCTTTTTAGCCATATGAGGGCCCTGTAGGGAAATGGATCGTCTCTCGAGACGTAAAATGCCGACGATACAGCGGAAATATTTAGGCGAACGTAGGAGCGTAGGAGTCATTTAAGGCAGCGTTTTTGGATGCGTACGGAAAAAGAACATAATATACGCTCTAAAAATGGAGCAAGTGGTCCATCTTATTAATGTCTTTGATAAAATTAAGTAAACGGAGATTATGTTTTGTTTTCTTTATGGCTGTTTTCTATCTGAGTATAAAAGCCTTATGTTTTTTATCTATTACCTATACATTAAATTCCTTAGCTTTGGAAGTTAAAATTACTTTAAAAATTTTTTTTATAACATACCCTGTTTTTAACATATACCATTCAATGGTTTTTATTATTAGAAATTAGTTGTCGTCTTTTTTTTAAGTATAAATATATAGTCTTAGAGTTAATACATGTCTAAATAATTATAGCAAATTTATATAGGCCTATTACATATATATTTTTTAATATGCAATTTTTTTTTTGTCATATGGTTAGTTTATATTAAAAAGTTAACGTGTAATACTTATAAGACCGCTGTATTTACAAATAAAGAAATATTAAAACTGCTCTAAGATAATTGGATTTATAAATGTATAGACTTACAGAAAAAAACCATACGATTTTAATTTCATTCCAGAAAAACATTTCATCACAATGTCTACACAGAAGAGAAAAACTGAATCTTAGAAGAAATATGCAAAGAAAAAAAACTGAATTCTTTGTTCCCCAATCTATGCCTACAGAGAATGTAAGTAAACATATTGTATATATTATTTTCATTTTGTATGTATTTTAAATACAAAATATGTATCTCCGTCCAATGAGGGCTTTTATGCAGCACGTGTTACCATTTTCTTCACTCACATTGGACTCTAGATAGCTAAAAAACACATTCCACAAGGCAATAGCTCGTACTTTTTTATTGGTCCGTGAATGGGAAACGGAACACTGGTACGATAGCTTGGACAACTCTGACAAGGGTCAAGGCGTGTGGCAACTACTAAAACGACACAATCAAGCCGATCCGTGCTGGAAGCTCCACATAAAGAAATCAACTATAAAAGCCCAGTTTTTATATGGACATTGTCCGATAGGGGCCTACTTAAGTAGTTCAAGTCTCAAGAAGATTCGTGGTGTCGAAACTGCAGAGGTAATATGTGAATGTATCACAACTGCAAGGTACAGCGGAATTCTTTATCCAAGCCCTAAGAGAGAAATATCGGCTAGCTTTCTCTTGATGAGAAGTGGAGTTCTAGTTTGATTCTAGAGTACATTGGTGCCGATGAAGTTTGGGGAAGGGGGATAGTAAGATTTATAACCATCTGTCGATGTACACAATGTACACAATGTACACAATGTACACAATGTACACAATGTACACAATGTACACAATGTACACAATGTACACAATGTACACAATGTACACAATGTACACAATGTACACAATGTACACAATGTACACAATGTACACAATGTTTGGTAACCACTGTAGAGCGTGCGAGAACTGGAAGGGGCAGTGACTGGATGTAATACAGTGACCCGACTGTAACACTCCCTTTGTCCAGATTACATTAACGTAGTAAATTTAAAATTACTCTTCATTAGAAGCTTCTCTACCCGTATAATCACCTGTTTTAATCTTTGGTTAGATTCTATATAAAAGCTCAATATGTTAAATGAGTTTATTTAGAATGTGAACAACAATAGCTTGTTAAAAAAGTATTTTTTAAAAATATTTTTTTTTCTACAATCAATCAAATAAATACAGAATCATGCGACCTTTCTGATGAGTAGATAAATAAAGAAGTAATATTATAAAAAAAAAAACATAGGGAATTTAGTCTCGAAGCAATCATGGCAAAACGTAAGTGAAATAAGTACAATAAAGTAGATATATCTCAATCCAAATAAGCGAAACAAAAGTATGTCCTATTTACAACCCATAGTCTATATTTAAAATCACTAATATCACAAAAAAACGCATTTTTGTAAACACAATGCAATGATGCCTATACATGGTATTTATAGGGCAAAGACAAGTTGAAACAAAATACAATTGCTTCACAACTCAAGCTATTTAACTACAAAATCAGTGGTAACGTGGTCCATAAATATTTAATTTAGGCAACAATCTATTTTACAAACAAACCCAACTGCAATACAAATTGTATAAATACATAATACAGTAGCACAAAAATAAATAAACACTTGTATATGAAAAACCCATCCAAACCTCTTAAATGTCATAGACGCAGAAACCCTTTAAATTTAGAATAAGAAAACATCAGTAAAACATCTTCTTATAATAGTTATCAAAGATATACATAAATTCAAATCATAAAATCTTAAGGTAATTGTTTGAGTATCTAATATAGAACATATTTTATTTTATTGCGAATCAATTTAATATAAAAGAATATATTCTACTTTTAAATTAAAGCAACCATTGGACTAAACAGCCGGAAATTTGATTATATCCTTTAGAACGGAGAAGAAATAAAACTTTCTTCAAGATTAACTATAAAGGTATTATCACAAATTTTTACAAAACAAGTGAATGAACCGTATTAAATATCTAGCCAACACTGCGTGTGGGAGCACTACAAATAATAAGACAATAATACGAGTAATATGCAGTATGTGTCCCAATAGCCATTGATAATAATATAATACAAGCAAAATTACAAATATGGTGGCAACAGTATAAACAGTTGAATACCGGTAACTAAAATAAAAGCACCGATATTCTCTGATCACAGCAGACCAAGATTTCAAATAAATCATATAACATTAATACCAATTACAATTAATTCAGAAAAAAAACACAACTATTCTTATAACACAAAAACTCCTAAAAGACACACACAGCCATACAGAGAAGAAAAACCGATAAAGAATATAGTTGTAGTTATTTTATTTATATCTATTCGTTTCTATTACATTAGACGTTTGTGTCATTGTAATCGATTAAAATACATTTCTAAAGCAAAACAAAAGTATAACAGAAGTTGCCAACTATACTAACTTCAGGCTAAATTTTTAGATCGAATCATGCAAAGATGCATAGCATTTTCATTTTATACATTAAAGTCGTATGTTGTTTGTAAATATTTTTTAGTTTTCATTTAAATCTTTTTTTATATAATTTTCAAATTAGTCTTAAAATACATACAGTGTTAAATGAATAGTAACTTGCTCCAAGTATAAATGTTAGGATTTAACGTCACTCGTTTATTCAATGCATGAAAACCGGGTTAGAGATTATACAAATTGTGTCTTTAAATCCTAATAATAAACATGTGGAATGTAACTAAAACTTATCTTAACTTGTTTCTATAAAGTAGTACATAACATTTCGTTGAATTAACAGTAGTACTAATTAGAAAAAAAAATTACAATTCATTGTAAAACTGTACAACTAAACAGAAAGTAGTACATTACATTTCATAGTATTGACCGCAAAATAGAAAGTTGTTGAACAAATTATAGTATTGTATAATAAAAAAAATTAAAGTTGTAACAGTTATATAAATTTGATTACCCTAGGACTTTAAAAAATGTAGGAATAAAAAAATCGAACTTTTTTTAATTTTCTAGGAAATTGTGAACTTGAAATCTTTATGTACGGAATGCAGGGCTATTAATTGTGAAGGGATTTTTTTATATATACTTATTATATAGTTGTTGTTTTTTTTTTACAAATTGAACATAAAATGCAGAATAAAAATATGTTGCGAACATGAGAATTATGTCTTAAATATAAAAATAAATATGTTAGAATGTTTTTGTGACCACAATGATGACCAGTCGAATGAAAACTGCTTTCTTTTAATAGGTAAGTTAAGTGTGAAGCAATTTTTAGTATTTATATATTCAATATATACAGTTTTTTAAAAATACATTTTTGATAATATATTTATATGTAAGCTAATAGTGTTGATAAAGAGAAGTATGATTCAATTACATTAAGTTTATTGATTTTGTATTTACCTGTACAGGTGACCATGAAAACCAGGTATCGGAGGGCGGGGAGGCAGATCTCCACAAACACAGGCAGAACTGTAAAAAGAATCCGGGTCATCCAGAGTTTATACCTATTGAATCATTCAGCTTAAAACATCTACCTGAAGATTCCCAGGACAATGATTTGTATGCATTCATCAAAGCTACAGCTGACCTGACAGTTAAACTAAGTGTCAACATGACCAGTCCAGACAGACCAGAGTTTTGGCCAAATACAAAGCGTCCTTATCATTTGTCTCACCTGAGAGGAAAGAAAACATTTAGGACAGGAAGTGGGAGGGTGGACAGTGTGGAGAAGTTCACAGATAAAGATGTACAGGGGAATTATGGCGGTACAACATGTCCATGTGATAAATGTAAAGCTTCAGACAAACCCAGCAGAGTTTGGCGGGAGATTAAAGTGGAAACAGCTGCACATGTTATTTTCAAATAATTTAAATCATAATAATTTATTTCATAGTATAATGATTTATATTAGTATAATTATAATCAGGGTTAAATTGTTTCACATATGTAATATAGGCATATATATTAATTTAGGCCAATTTAGACCTAACTAATTGTCATTGAGATTAGGACTAATATGTGTCAATTCGCATACTGGCGCTAATATAGTGTAGTAGGCCACTATATTACTATACTGAATATACTATATGATGCATATTGCACGACTCTTTTGATTAGTCTCATAACTCATTATGAATCATTTAAAAGTTGTAGGCCTCGGGCAGGTAAAGTAAAAGTATTTAATCTGCGAATGTAAAAATTGATGCTTGTTAGCTAGTGGCATGTAGCATGTATGGACTATTATATAGGCAGAATGAGTTAAAAGTAAATTTAACATTTTGGTATGTTGTTATTAAGTATAATAATATAATAATAATATCAATAATTAATTTATAGTTTATTATGTTATTAAATTAATAGATTAGTAGGCTACGCTGATTGCATTATGTATACAGTTCACCTTAACATCTAAAAAAAACGTCAGATACCGCTATTGAACAGTTTCCATACCGAAAAAGTCATTGAAGGTAAATGTAAACTTAGGTTAGTTTTATTCCATTGTGTAATATATATTATATATATATATATATATATATATATATATATATATATATATATATATATATATATATATATATATATTCAAGCGACACATCGCGGGTTCTATCTCTGCTGCCGACTGATCCCTACCGCCCTGCAGGAATATTTGGGCCTAGTAGACATATATCTAATTATCTTCTGTCTGGAAGGAATGTCTGTAAAACTAAAATAAATAAGTACATTTAGTAGTTTTAGTTCATATTATAAATCATTGTTTTTTTTTTTTTTCTATAAAGATGCAGAATCAGATGTTGACATCAATAATGATTGTATTGAGCCAGAAGAACCACCCAGTCAAGCCGATGTCTTCTTTGGAAAGTGTCGTTATCCGAAGAAGATTTGACGACCATATTGCCTGCATTCACCGGTCAAATAAGAAAAGAGTGTGTTCCGGGACAACAATATATCATGTCGGATAATTTTCTTACTAATGTTTTATTCAGTTCTCTAAAATAAATTATTGAATAACTAAAAATTGTGTATTATTCTAATTTTTTGATGGCTTTGATTTGAATTTTCTTATATTTGTGCATGTCACATTTCTTTATGTGTGGATAATTCTTTGTAGTAGCAGTTTATAAGGATGAAATTGTTTATATTATTACCTCTAAATAAACATTCAATAATGAGCAATACATATTTTTTATAACTTATTTTAATAAAATACCACACAAAAGACTTAAACATATTTTTATTATCATGATTTAATGTAAATGTTGTCATTGTTGTTGTAAATTTGTGCCAAAAAGCAATTATTATTTTTACATTGTGATGTCTTCTTGAAAAAAAGTTGCTCGGTTGCGTACACGTGCAAAAATGCAACGACCAAAATCAACACTAAATGTCACATTTATGGGTTACACCCTAAACTTTTTTTTTCTTTATCCATTAAAAAACAAAAAAAATACAATGAAACATTTTTTGAACATAATACCTAAATTCATCCAATATTGGGCAATGAGACAGCTTGATACAGATTAAAAAAAGAAGATCTCTGCCAAACACAAATGGTATTGATATGTGTAGTTGTGCAAAAATCCGTAATCCCACAGAGCTGTTTAAAAGGTATAATCAAAACTACAAAAACTATTTAAAATATGAAGGTTAGTATTCTTATGCAAGTTGATTATACAATTTATTACTTCTTTTAAATTGGATGGAGAAATATATATGTACGAGTTTCAATACCGTCCTAACACACCAGCAATGTAACTTGTATGACATAAATAAATAAAATAAGTAATGAACAGTTGACGTATACTATGATACTATTTTTTTTTGCAAATACGAAATAAAATATAAATATAATTATAGTTAGAATTATATTAAAACACAAGGCGTAAAAATAATTCACATCATTAATTATTTTAAATATAAATTAAAACAAATTCAAATCTACTTAAAAATGAAAAAAAAAAAAAAAAATCAAATAATATATAATATGCTCAATAAATGTACTTTGAAAATAATGATAAGATAAGATTACTTTATTGATACAAAAAAATGGAAATGGGGCTTAATTATATAAATACCGTCTTTCAGAATATTAAAAACAAGATTAAAGATCCATTTGTAATCAATCACAAAAGACATTCGCGCACACTATCATTTATCATACAAGAAAAGGTATCATTTAAGAATCAGCTATTGTATTTTCTGGCTGACTGGTGATTCTTTTAATTACATAAGTACCGTCTTTCAGAATATTTTAAACAAGATTAAAGAGCCATTTGTAATCAATCACAAAAGACATTCGCGCACACTATCATACCATTTATCATACAAGAAAAGGTGTCATTAAAGAGTCAGCTATTGTATTTTCTGGCTGACTGGTGATTCTTTGAAAAGATTCCCAATGATAGTGAAACATAAGAGTTCTTAAATTTCCTGCCCTTATTGAAAGAAGCCGACCACATCGACAAGATATGCCGTGAAGCGGATGTGCATAATCTTGAAGGATTTTTTCTATCATAGACGGGCACCTTTAATTGAATAGATCTGCAAGAGATGGTAATTGTGTATGTGTAATAAGAGAGACTTTGTTTCTTAGGCGGTCTAATCGGAGTTTGTTCAATGAAGCGGCTTTATCATACCTGTATGTGATTGCGAAGTTGATGATGCTAATAACAGTTGCCGAGTAAAATAGATTTATAACGGTTTTCTCTATATGAAATTGTACATCTTTAAAAAATATTGTTATAATGATACAATACGGGTGAAATTAAATGTTCTTTTGCATCTATTATTATACCAATATACAAATTCTAACAAGCACTTATTTTAAATGTATAAGTAATGATTGTTTATATATATAATACTTCTATTCAGTGGCGAAGCAACAGGGGGAAGTAGGGGGAGGGGGGCCAAGCTCCCCCCCCCCCCTGGATTTAAAAAAAAAATCTTTTTCATAAGATTTTTTTTAAATATGTACTAAATTAAAAAAAAAAAAAAAATTGGTTCATGTTTGTCACGCTAAAGTTTTGCCCCCCTTGAAAAAAAATATGGCTTCGCTCCTGCTTCTATTGATATATTTTTTCTTATAATATTAGAAAAGAAAAATCGAAGGTTACAAATATGCAAATAAGTGTATACTGTGTTAGCCTTTTTTAAGAAAAAAAATTATATAATAAATAAATAATATAAGACAAATATAATAAATTATATAATATAATCAATAATATAATCAGTACTTTTTTAAAAATAAGATGTCTCTGAAAAGGTCTTTTGAAATCTTCTATTTTATTTTGATATAACCACTGCATTAAAAGATTCAAACAAACAGATTACTGAAACATATCTGTATATTCCTGAAAACAAAATAAAAAGGTTTAATGTTAGATTTATACAAGAATAATTACTACCTTTTGGGCAGCTTATACATTGCTAACGTTTATTAGATTGAATACGTTACTTACTGAAGTTATACGTGATGGTACATATGTGCGTGCTCCGTATTTACGTGGACTGCGTGAGCTATTCCATACAACTGTATGTACAAATTACAAATATAGTGAAATATATTATGTAATAATGTAGGCCGTGATATTATTACATGCATGGCCAATATTTAAAGTCGACATACATCTATTTAGTTTTTGAAATGAACAATAACAATGAAATTCAAGACAGAAATTAAACATTTAGAATATATTTGAATCATTAGAAAGTATCAGGTATTGCAAAGTAAGAAGTACAGGTGTTACAGTTCAGTTTGGTATTCACTGCAACATGTTTTTAAGAGTTATATGAGCGAGTGAATTTTTTCCCTAAATAAAGAAATAGTCTTGAAGTGTTCAAACTAAAAACACAAGCATGTTTTTTTGTATGAGTAAACAAGAATTGACAAGGGAGAGAATAGTACAATGAAAGATCAGTACATGTTGGATTTTTTAGATGAAAGGATGATTTTTCCTAATAAGTTTTACTGAACTAATGTGTGGACTTAAGTTTTATTCAAGTCTAAAAGTGTGGACTTAGGATAGTTATTAAAAAGGTAAAAAGTATATTTATAAAGGAGGTGGATATAGTGCTCGAGAGATAATGTATATGTGCAGGTCTTGAATCTGTGTTTCAAAGAAGATTATTAAGTACTTTACTAATTTGTGGATACGTTACATTTGTGGACCATGTGCTTCGTATAATTATGAGATTTTACATGTAATAAATTGTTCATCTGAATTACGAAACGTGTAACTCAAATTATTTATGTTATCAGCAGTCCAATAGTTAATATATAATACTGTAACAACAAGTTTTGTAAATATAAAGTAAGTACGCTAGGTCACTATGATACCCGCAACTCCAACATAACGATACACTATTAGCTATATAATTTTAAATACTATGCCAACCAATGTACCGTTGTGATATTTGTCTGTATATACTATTACAGACCTCCTGTAGTATTAAATTTAAATTAAGTGGTCTCGTTAAAGAGGTTGTAATAAATAACAAACAATATTAATTATTTGTAGCTAACTTAATTAATAAAAATTAAAATAATTTATTTAATAACACAACACTTCAGACGATACCAATTTTAAAACAATTTATTTACTAAGTCAAATTAATATCAAAAGAAAAATAGAAAAGAAAAATCAACTCACGAATATCCTTACAACAGAATAAAACAACAATGTAATAATGCGTACAGGTACATAAAAGATACATTACAGCTCTGCCACTGATGCGCTTACAATATGCTTAAACCAAGACTCAAGAATACTACATCGATGTAAAAAAACTTCCCTTCTATCACGCGAATCTCCTATATTTATACTATACATGTTAGAGATTTCTGGAATAAAAGTAGGCTAAGAATAACTCACAAAAATTGTCAACATCTCTTTCTAACATGTTCCAGACTGTGAAAGAATTATCTAGGTACGCAACAGTAGCAGAGTTCAACTAGAGGTCAGGACTAAGGCCTTGGCAGTGGTCCAGTTAGTTACATAGGAGGGAAACAAGATATAATCTAAACACATAACAATACTTATAAGCAAAATAAACCGATCGACTATATGACATAAAGAATGAAGCGCACAAAAAGTATCATATTTAAAGTAAATATTGTATTTTTTGCATGCCATTTTCTTATGTATAAGCCTTTTACATTTTCTAGTATATGTCTAAGTAAAAAGATATATCATTTTAGTTTTTTTATTCTTATTACATTTTTAAAAAAAAAAACTTTTTATGAGGTCTAGGTCTAATGTTTTGTAGAAATTTTTGATTACTTCATTAATATGTGGATACCAAGAAAACTTATAATTTATTATTACCTTTTAAAACCGTACATTTTTAATTTTGGGTTAGGCCTTTACCATGAATGAAGTCGTCTGTGTTTCTTTTTTGTCTACTCTTAGCAGCGTCAACTATTATGTGTGATAATACACAGGCCTAATCATGTTATATTCCCATTTGTGTAATTCCTCTTTCTATTAGTTAGTCGAAAGTTCTCGCATCGACAAAAAAAAACTTTGTAAAATTTATATACTAAATTTAATATGAAAAAGTGGTAAGTAAAAGATAATTATTAAATTATATTCATTTTAGCCTCGACGATTGCGTAATTAATTTAGAAAATGGTATACTAGATCAACCCAAGTGCAATATAATTTTATAGTTTAAGTAATGTCATGTTCTCCATACACGGATCTACATTACATTTAAAGACAAGGAGGAAGTTAAAATAAATGGCTAATAATAATGGGCTTTGAGAAGTTGAGAAGTATTTATATTGTCTGTTCTTCGTTAATAAAATACAATGTTAATAGATTTAAGAATACGCGCACACAATTTGTTTATAAGGACATATAGGTAAAAAAATATGGAACTCTTTGGATAATGCTAATAATAAAAGAAACTATTACCCTTCTTGTGTCCTTTTTTCTTTAATTTAAGTCCTTTAATACTCCATTGTGTCCCGTCTCTAAACTGTGTTTGACTGAATTTTCAAAAACATAAATAATACCATTAGTCAAATCACTAAACCTAGAAACACTAGAGGACAGAAGAGCAAAGAGTAAAGTAGTAATAATACATAAGGCATTAAACTCTAATTTAGAAATACAACAAAATAACAACCTGTTGCAAAGCTCAGATAAACATAGAGACAAAAACACTTTCCTTGGCTATTATGTTAGCACAAACGCATATAAGTACTCTTTTTTCCCGAGTGGCATTTCGGCATGAAATGGGTTGCCTGAACAAACCAGGAAAACCAATAGCTTAACATCATTTAAAACACTAATAAGACTGCATGACTAGACTCGGACCACGGATGAGCGTAGTACGCAATAATCTTCTTTATAGAAGTTGCGTCTTGAATGTATAAGATAAGATAAACTATTAAAACTAAAAACTTCCTTCAAATCATAACATAGAAAAGAAAACGTTACGTTATTACTATTTATTAAAATGGATAGTTTAGTTGTAAATTGGAACACAAGACAAAAGTAGAATGGTAAAGGGCCTACTTACACAGCAAAGAATTTCTTTTGCGGTTCTAGACCTGTCTGTGCATTTAAAATTGCATCTAGGAAAACAAATTAGATATTCAGGTACTTAACTTTGTAAATAGCACTGTGAGTATAAGCTTATTAATCATAAATGTATGCAATATTGTCTAATGGAACACTGTTTATCAATTTTAATTGACATTATTATAACAAACGTGTTTGAACACACGTTCGTTAATATTTGTCATAAAGTATCAATTTTATCTGTGATGAACGAAAAAATTAGAATAAAAAAATTACTTTGTTTTGTAAACTTGGTAATAAGAGTGTAAACAGTTTTGTTACAATACTATATATCATATGTTTATAAGAAGCGTTTATAACAAAAGAAAAGACACGGAAAACAAATGAATACGTATAGTCTTTTAAATGCTTAAAGTTTTCAATAAACTTACTTGCTCTAGGGGACACGGAACAAATATTTACTTGTCCATGCAACTCTGTCCAAGATTTATTTCCTGTGTTTTGTTTTTAAAACATTATATGGTTTACATATTCAAACTTTATAATAAAGAAAACTACTATTGAAAAGCATATCTTTGCTTGTCGATGAATTAAATGCCCTAAAGATAATCATATATATATTTTGACTAACTTGTTGTTGGTGAAGGGTTGGTGAAGTCCGAATCAGTCATCATACATTTATCTTCTTTGTTTATTGTATCTTAAATAGAATATATAAAAAAAATTGTTACTTCTATTAACATAAAAATAGTATGTAGTTATGGATTTAAAACGTATTCCAATACAACATCTGAATTAGTCTAACAAAAGACAAAAAAAATGGCCGTCCCAGTGAACTTAATGATTTCTAAAATAGATGTCTTTTAATTGGAGAATAATTTGATGTCTTCGATACGTATTGGATACTGGGACATCACCTTATAAAACTACATTCGTTTAATATTGTTCTCGTTTGAAGAAAAAGAAAGATAAGGACAAAAACGGGAAAAAAAATGTGCGTTGAAACAAAACGAAGAACCAAGGCAAAATGAAAATCAATATATATGTCTGTTTTTTTTAAATGAAAATTAAATTATAATAAACACAAGAAAAAAAACACCCCTGACGAAAAGAGTTAAAACTCATCAAGAGATTGCGTAGATTTCATAAAAATATTAGAAAAAAAAGAATAACCAATTGTTGATATTTTACATACATCCTGACACAACGAATACTGTATAACTGTACACTATTAAATGACTATGGTGACTACGAAATAAAAAAGTGCCTGTATTTTTACTATAAAAAAAACATCGACATTTTTCGATTGCGTCCAAGTGTGTAAGACCTTAAATTGAGTATTGTAATAAAGAGGCCATTTAAAAGACTACATTGCAGCCACTGTAGATAAAAAGAGTGTAGGTGTCAGGAAATAAAGTCTGTTGTTCATTTATAACGGTTAAACCAACGGTCAAATATGAATGATCCCAGCTTTTTAAAATAGTATAAAAAATGGAGAAAATAAAACTACGTACTATTAAATGTACACCGATAAACACGTGCAATATAGGGAATAATGAAAAAAAAACAACTTTAAAAAACTATACCTGTCATTGTAGATTCATCTTCGAGCTTTCCTGGAACTATACAATAAAAACAACAACGAAACATAATATGAATTTATACATATGGGCCTACACAAATGTCGATCATTTGTAACCAGGGCTTTCAATCATTACATACAGCCACACCAATTTAACATCATTTACATTCATTTACGAGTTGTATGTCAATAAGCAATTAAAATATATATATATATATTAATATATTAATAATAACATTGAACAATAAAATGCTTTTATTATCGGTTTGTAAAATACGAATAATGTTTAATATAATAATTATTGCAATACCATTTCATTCATAGGCATAAAAGTATTACTCTAGGTTATTACAGTAAACACGAACAAACATAATTTTGCTATATATATATATATATATATATATATATATATATATAAAGTAGACTCTGAGTGTGTTCAACCAATCATACTAGTTAATTTAAAGACACGTAATTTGATTATACTCATATTATATTTTTTGCGATTTCACTTTGGACATATGTCTTCGCTAGCTAAATGGTTAACGTTATAGGACTGACATGCGGGTGACCCGGGTTCGTTTCTCATTTGTCTTGACTATTTTTCTTCCATTTTTCTTATTTCTAATAATATTACTTTTAAAAAAATGAAATATACGTGCAGTTACTTTCTTAAATGTCTTCAGTAATTTTTTTTTAAAGTATTATTAGACTAATAGCTTTCAGTTTATTGTAGTTTCTATCAAATGTATATGTAGCTAATACGTGCGTCTTTTTTTCTCCCGTGAAACGCCGGGCAATTCAGCTTGTGATAGATAATTTAGTCAGCAGATTTCATTCGCTTCCATCTTTACCCGTATATTTGATGCTCAACACGCAGTGGTCGTCCTTGATCCCTGGTTAAATGTGCATTACATTTTTAGAAAAATCTTTGGCTGTTTATGGCAGTTGGATTTTATTTCAGTTAATATACCCCAGCGAAAAATAAATAATTTCAGCAACAAACGATTGGCGAAGACTATAGTAAAAATTATGGTTCCATACACAAATTGTTTCATTATTATTACTATTATTGTTAAAACCGAGCACAGACATATAGTACATGTTATACCTTGTCTTTTGAAGGCAAAAATGCTTTAAATATTTTTTCTTTTATATATTTGAATCTTGCCTTTTTGAAAATCAATACTAGTATTAAAGCAAAAAAAAATAAACTTACCTTGTGGAATCTTCATTTTTGAGGTTTCCCTAAACAAATGTTGAAAGTTCAATAAAAAAAAAGTCATTTGAATTGTGCTTAAGATAGTACAGTTAAAATATTGTCAAGTAAAAAGTTATAAAAAAAATAACAACAAAAAACAGACCATTGAATCTTATTTTAAACTTCAGTAAATCAATTTACAATGTGACTTACATGAACAAAAAATTAAATCAATCGAATTAATACATAATTTGAAAATATTAAAATAGTTTTAATTTACTTACATTTATTGTAAGCCAATTTCATGGGGATAAAATACAATAAACAAAAGAGTGTTATTGACATTACAGGAAATATTTTTGTTAAGTAACTTACAGATAATATATTTAATATAAAGCATGTTTTTCTTGTCTTTTATTGAATATTAAACTGGTTACCTTTGTCACCACAGGTAGTTTAACAACATTCCCAGAAGTCGCTTTAAAAAAAAAAGAAATGAATTAATACGACAGACGTCCGAAAACGAAACAAAATAAATTAAATACTACATATAGATAAATTTATGATGCCTCTAAAAGTGATATTGATTTACATGCACATTTGTGTCCGAACTTGTATATATTGTTTTTACCCAAAATAACACTAGGCTTTTAATTAAATATATTTTAAAATAAATGTTTAATATTTAATACTTACGCATGCTTACGTTTGTTTCCTACAGTTGTAAAAAAAAATAATAAAAAATTTCATAGTATCTTTTTTATCGATAATGATTAATGAATCACATGATTGTTTGTTAAAGAGTAAATTTTATACGTATGTTCTTATAATATTTACATATAAAATGTTATTAAATGGTATTAAAGTAGCCTATTTAACAACGAAATCACATAATGTATTGGCCCTTGACAAAATGGTATTATGCGTTTTATAATATGCTTAATAATATGTTCCATGCATACATGTGTAATGTAAAGATTGAAACGTCACAGTGGTTGTAGAATAAGAAGTATAACAAAGACGGTTTAATCTTTTTTCTGTATGAAACATTTAGAACTATTTATTTGATTTTTTACCTTCTCACTTATCGAGTCCTCTACTTCCTCTTCAATATTTTCCATATTCTCAGCTTCGGAAACACAAATAAGAACAACAAATAATGCTAAGAACACGTAAGTAATAATGTATTTAATTATCATTTTATAAATATATGCACAATCGTCATATTTTGTTCCCATTTATAAACTAAAAAAAAAACATACTCTTACTTTGAACTTTGTTAGAGCTGTCACTAACCGGTAATAATTGATATTCTATTGTCAAAAATAAAATAACAATTAAAAAAATATTTTAAAAATACTTGATTACATTTATAATAATTGAGAATAAGTAATTAAAAAACACAAAAAGTATAATTGTATTACGTTAAACTATGGTATTTACTTTAAACAGTTAATACCTTAACATAACTTTTATGTAAATATGATAATATTTATTGCTTAGACGTAACAATTTAACAATAGCACATACAAGAAATGCATATGTTTAATTAAATCTTCTGTGAAAAGCATAATGGAGTCATACAACATCGTTAAATAACGATTGTCGGACTGAACAATATTTTACATTTCTTTTTTTTTTTAAATGAATCATAAAAACAGTTATATTTTAAAACATTTAAATGTACGCATTTTCTGTAAAGATAAAAACAGAAACAAACTAATATTTATGCAGTTTATTCTGCAGTGTTAAAGCATTCATTAAGAGTAATAAAAAACAATTACCTTTATGAGGACAGTCCACAATAATTGGAGGTATACTAGGACTAAACAATATATGGAAACAAAAATGATTACGTATTTTATTTCGTTAAAAATTTTTTTTATAATTTTGTTTCTGTAATACTTTATGTAAAAATGCATAATATAATCCTGAACACAGGTGCATTTCAAAACCATATTACTTGCTGATCATTATAAAAGCGTTTGTTTTTTAAAAACCAAATTACCTTTTTCATTTTATAGAAAAACATATTAGAATTATTATGTTTAGTTTTTATTGAAATTATTGAGTTAATAAATCATTGCTAAATATACGATGCAAACTTCTTCAGATTTTTATTTACATTATGCAAGAGAAATGCACTTTAAATCTCAAAATACATTAAAATTCGTATAAAAGGGAAAGCACGTAATGATTCAAAACATTATCTGCACTTGATTCAATTAACTCCCTTCTTTACTTCAATCATTTATCGTTTTACACCCAGAAAATGTGACTTTTTAAATTGTATTCTAAACATAAATGAATTTAATGAAAAAAAAATTATATAAAAAAATTTATATATTAAAAATGTAGGTAAAATAAAAGTCAGATTAGCATTTAATACAATGGATAAATAATGTATCCGGCAAATCTATACAATATTTAATTGAATAGAAAACCTAGTAAGCGTTTTGCCTTATCCGGATCATTAAAATAGATTTGCTATAGATCTATGGATCATTACTTTACCATTGAAGACGATAAAATAGATTGTATCTTATATAAGCATTTTTTTAACATTGTCATTAACACAACAAACCTCTTTATTTTAATGATATTATTGTAACAACGATCTCTTTCTTCTGCCTCTATGTGTCTAAGTTTACTTGTTTTTTCAATTCCCAGAATTTCATTTTCACCTATTAACAGATTAAGAAAAAGAGACATTTAAGAAAGTCTTTGATCACTAATCTGCCTTTTTCTAGTTTAAATACCTTAAAGTTTGAAACATATATGTTTTTTTATGTTTTTTTTTTTTGGTCCTCGTAATAAAACACAACATAGCTATTTTGACAGGTGTTTCTAAGACGCAAACTAAGTATTGTTCTAATGACACTGATATATAGGATATTACGACCTGTTAAAGTCATTCGTGAGATATTCCATGTAAAACCCTTCATAATTATTGGGTGTTTGAAAGAAAACTATAACTTATCATTTTAAACTGTTTAGTACAAGTAAACAACGAAGTCAATACCTGGCGACATTCCTCGTGAGAGGAGCAAAAAACAACAACAAAACAACAAAACATAACGTGATTACTGTCTTTAAACAAACGTAGGGGAGATAAATATGACAAAGTAAATACCTATTAATAATATTAACTAAGTTAACTCCCTTTATATTGCACTATTAAATAAATATTTATTCGACCTAGACATCGTTCTACACAAGTTATTCCATTTTATTGACAATATTAGCTAAATACGTTGTTAGGTATCAAAGCCCCGGGTACTATATAATTATCATCAATATCTGCAAAAGGAACATGACTTTTCTTTTATGTAAGTTTTTTTTTTTTTTTAATTAGAGTATTCTTTTAAGATCAATTAGATAAATAATGTCCCATGATACAGTATTCACAAGCATCCTTAGCCAATGTATTGCAGGACGTTGTGTAAGCAGCACAATGCTATGACGTCTTTAAATAGCCCTAACGAAAGGTAAGTACACATCAGTGCTGGTTAGACTCACGCACACACTTAATAGATTGATAAAAAATCATAGCCTTTACCAGGAATCATACCCAAGATTCTAAGTATGCCAGCCGAGATTTTATCTTTACAAAAATAAATAAAAGAAAGACTTAAAACACATTTTATACAACGGTTTAATTCTTAATAACAAAGCTGCTTGTCGATAAATTATTGCTTATTATATAATCTTACCAAATGGCTGTAACATTTCTTTGTGTTTACAGTAGAACAGTAGTGGAGTTAGGAAGATACATGGCGGTGGTAAGATGATAAGTTTACTCAGTTTGTAGGTAAATAGAATAGTCTGATAATGCCAGAGCTCATCGGGTTTCTTTTCAACTCTTGTTATTTCATTGCTGTAACATGTAATACGTTAAACAGGTTTTTATATAGTTTTAGTAACCACAAACAACCTTCACAATATTACAAACAAAAAGGTGCCATCTATATATATATATAAATATAAAGATCGTGCTTGTGTCCCCAAGGATACCCATGGGTCAATTTGAAAACACGTGAGTTTGTGTCACTGACCTATTTAGGCCTAGGCCTATATACTGTCTAATAATTTTTTACATCGGACATGTGACCCATGTGTCTTCGATAGCTCAGTGGTTAACGTAGCGGACTGCTATGCGGGCGACCGGTGTTCGATTCTCCAAATAGACTATACCTTTTTTTTATACATTTTTATTTCACACTTTTAAAAACAAAAGACATTGTTACTGTAAATATACGGGAAATTTAGATTTCTGTTAAATACAAATACTTGTCTATTTTTTTTAATCGATTACAATATTCATTTTAAATTACTTTCCTAAAAGTCTTCAGATAAAAAATAATTTAAATATTAGATTTATTGCTTTCTTTTAATTGTTTTTTGTAGTAGTGTAGTTTATAAATTTGTTATCTGCACCTACTTATACAGTCCTGTTTTTTTTCACCCGCGCAACGCCGGGCAATGTAGCCTGTTATAAATATTTTAAATGTATAACGTTTCACTGATGTATAATATGCATGCTTAGTAAACATATCGATTTTATTTTAAAACTATAATGTTTTATTCCAAAACTATAGACATATATTCTGAAAAAATTGTCACACATGTACTTTAAGGTTATTAAAACTATATTTGATTTCTTAATGAAAATCCCAAAATGCTAGGAATTTCTGTGTCTCGAAGAAACATGTCACAGCGTCAACACAAAAGGCGTGTAATATCTTAGACCAAATATATACAGATAGTGGTGGAAAAATAATGAAAAACAATAGATGTCAAAACACAGATTATAAATTATAAATCAGATCATTGCCTCATACATATTGTAATTTATGTTCCTAAAGAAAACATAAAAAACCACTATATTATATAGAAAATACAAAAACATTATTAAGCTTTAACTAACAAAAGACTTAGATTTAACGTTAGTGAAACATTAAAGGTAGACAAACTAGTGTATCTCTTCGAAGACAAAGTAAGAAGTTTGCGCCTGCAATAACAAAAACATCACAAGAGATCACAACCCATGTTTCAACAGAAACATTTGCTACGAAGAACTTTTGAAGAAGAGATAGAATAGGGAAACGATACAAGAAAAAGAAAAACAATCGAACGACCTAAGTGTTTAAAGAGCAAAATATAGACGTCTTAAAAAAGAAACAAAATAAATGTACTCTGTAAGTAAATCACGCTGAATACGACACAAAGGAACGATACAAAATCATAAACAATAGCACGGGTATATTTTAGTTCCGCAGGGCTTGTGCGCTGGGCAAACACTATATTTCATGTATGCTTCCACGATGCAAAATGATAAAATATAAGCCTGCATTGATATTCCGAAGATCTTGCCTTAAGGATACATATTTTACCTGATAAAATATAACCCATCGCTATGTCAACACTTGAAAATTGAACAAAACAAATCGAACTTTAGATAAATTGTATCGGCTATCTATAATAATAATAATAATCATGATCATAATAATATCGGTGCTTATATAGCGCATATCCCGTTTTGTGACAGTTTTATGCGCTGACGACAGTTACAGAATACAGACAGACAACGAAATATATAATAATACGCTAATTCTGCTGACGAAATAGGTGAGATTTCAGCCGGCTCCTAAAGGTGTCATAGCTAGGGCTCTGGCGAAGCTGTAGTGGGAGGTGATTCCAAGCGGACGGTCCTGCGTAGGAAAATTAACGTTCGCCAGCGGACGCTATAACACTTAGGAACAAATTCAAAGTACTGAGTATGCTCTATAAAATATTTCATGGTCAATCTCCACAGTACATCAGATATATAGTTGAGCTACACACATCAGAGAGAACTGGATTGTGTTAAAAACTATTAATCAACAACTCAAGATACCTAATGTAGAAAAGAAAAATAATGCCATCTGTGGTGGGATGAACTTCCGAACTAAACAAGCAGACTATATTGACATTTTAAAAAGAAAATATACAACATACGTATTTGATTAATTTGAATAGCATAAAGTACCGTAATTGTATTGTGCATTGGAAGACTAATTGTTATAAATAGGGCTTTAAAAATGATTCAATGTGTAAGTTTGTGTGCTTTAAAGTTAATGCATACTTCGTTGTTGTTGTTTTTTTAGTTGTTGTTTTTGTAATGATTTTATAGTCTAATAAGTCTAATATATCATAGCGTATGATAAAAGATCATATACTTAAACACAATTATTATAGTCTTAGTGACAATAAGTTTTATTCCGAAAATATAGTTATGTACATCAATTCTAACAATTTTTTAGGAATACAATCATTTAAAGAAACAATTTATGTTTACCCAGAAAATAAAGCCATATAAAAATAGTCTAAGAAGAGTACCCCAAAGGATGACAAAAAATATATCGTCATAGAAGCCACTTACTTGAAAAGTGCAATTAACAAGTTGAAAAGTAGAATGTTTACAATGATGACATAGACACCCATCAAAATTGGTACGTAATAACTTCCGGATTCTGAAGGACATCGCAATTTCGAGTATGTGTTATACAGTTCTGGGTCAGTTGTGCAATCCGCAGCTTAAGAAAAAGTAAAATAACATAAATGTATATGTTTTATTAATGAAATATTATTACATTGTTTGTTGCATATGTATTTAGAGTAATAGATCCATATTTACATGCAGTATCCAATTCATCCAAAGCAAATTCACCAAATGCTGACCAGAAAGGTCTTTTCAGAATATAAAAAGCCAGGTAGGGCCTCATTTGTGAGTTGGGATATAAAACAGCTTGAGCAGCGACAGCAAAAGCGCAGAAGAACGCCAGGATGATGAGGAGAAACTGAGCTAATACTTGGGTCTAAAATAATAATAAAAATATTAAATATTGCATTTATATACTTATTTAAAACGTATACAAAGATACATTGAAACGTAATGTTAGATTATCATAAAACAGTATATAAAGTATATAATTTAAAGCATGTAATACATCATATTAATAAATAATATAATATATTATATTATAAATTAATTAAAGAATAAACTTAAACGAAACCTTTAATCTAGAATCATTTTTATATGTGTAACTTTAAAGACCAACTGAAGACATTTTTTCACAATGGGACAAGATTTGTAGCAGCCTCATAGAGACGTGAAGATTTTGAAGGGAAATAAATAAACAAAACACGACGCACTAGATCTATTTTAACCATTTTGTTAAAAATAAAAAAGGGCAAAGATTCAAAACACGAAGAAAGAGATTTAAAACACTGACAATACTGACGTCACTTCCCTTTGATGCAGAAAATTAAACATCTCAAATGGCTACGGGATTTCGAATTTTTTCTCCAAGAAGCAAACACATTTTAAAGCTCATATTTAATTAATTTCTTGAAAGTTATGTTTAATATTTGTATTAATGATTTTATTACCATTGGGACTATTTACTTTTAAAAAATAGACGTGTAACTAAATTTTAAATAAAACGCTCTTCACTTGATCTTTAATAATAGTTATTTTTAATAATATGTATTAACATTTCTTAATGTGTACACCATTCCCATTAAGTGAACACCAGTGGGCGAAGTCTTGATAGATGCCCCACGTTGTGGTTACGAAGATTTTTGGACTGGTCCTGGGCTTCGGTAAGAGGATGGGGGGGGGGGGGGGGGGGAGAAAAGTGACAACATTCCCTATTTTGCTAAGCCAGAAATGCCGCCTTGTTTATAATTCTGGGGACAACCTTAAGAGGAGGATATTGTACACGTTCTACCGTGTCATATTATTCATTGAGCCAGTATGACTTTTTCAACATTTCACCTTTGCTAATAAACATATTAATTATTTAAAATAAGCCTTAATACAAATCAAGACACTGTAGGTAAAGAAAAAATAATTTTATTTTAACACGACCGTGTACTTTCAGTGTTCTGTAGAACTTTAAAAGAGAGAGAGTTAATAAAGAAGCCTACCATGTTCATAACAATAATTAGTCTCGGCCCAAGGAATCTATTCGTGTAGCAGTATTCCAATGTTAGGATGCAGAATAGAATATAGTCAACGCTGAAAAGAACTCGCGCTCCTTCCATACAAAACTCCTTCTCCTGATAATAAAATGCAATTAATCGCAAGCTCCAAGATGCCGAAAACAACAGAATAGCCAG
Organism: Anisus vortex; assembly: GCA_949126835.1. Lineage (NCBI taxonomy): Eukaryota > Metazoa > Mollusca > Gastropoda > Planorbidae > Anisus > Anisus vortex. The sequence goes on from OX421500.1 coordinate 18,312,951, forward strand.
AGCTTCAACATAATCAAAATAGGTCCATACCAGTCGCCTCATAGGGTTTCTTATTATCTATATAAGAAAATCAGTTTCAAGTTAAATTAAATTAGTTCATGTCTGTTATAAACTATTAAGCACTCATCATAACTGATTAATCTACAGTAATTAATGGATCAATCTGTAAGTATTTTTTTTGAAATGAAATGAATTATATTTAATATTTTAAAATTATAAACAAATGAACGATTATATTCCTATAATACTTTTAACTCTAAAGATTGTATTAGCGTAACATTAAAATTAAATTATTGACTTAAAAATATGAATTCCCTTTTATACCTGATTTGCCTGTTCTAAAAGATAAAATCCATTCCATATCCACAAAACCCATTCTATCCAATGAAATGTGTCTACAGCTAGTATAGTCACTAACCAAATAGCATACAGAATCAAGAAAGTAGCATGGCTCATCTGAAAGTTAAGACAACATAATGTATATTATTGTTACTTAATTGCTTTCACGTTCTAATATCATGATTAATCTTCTAATTATTGTGTGATTAGAAGCTTCTAAACTTTAAGTTAATAATAAAAAGTATTTAAAAAATCAACTACATTTTGTATATAATTGTTTAATTCCCATGTCCTAGTTATTGGAAGAACACATTATAATGTATTTCTTGTATGTAGAAAGTGTTTGTTTTTCAGAGTTGTTAGCGTTGTATTGTTTACGGTTTTTTTTTTGCAAGAATTTGTTAAAACTTAATATGCATATTATTAAGAAATAAATTAAGGTTAACTCACTGCTAAGAAAAGGGCCACAATTGATGGCGACAGGAAATATCTTATTCTCTCTTTCTTATCACTCGTTTCCTGTCTGTTTTGTTTAATGAATATATTGTCAAATATTTAATCATTTCTATACATTTTTTTTAAATATGATTCATTATATATTTTAGAAAAACATAAATAAAGATATAAACTTACTTGGGTACTTCTTTCGGGTCATTATTCTGAAATTAGAACGTACAATATAATATTACTAGTGGTTATGCCCGTCAAAATATCGAGAAAGCGAATGACTACAATGTGTTTTGATAAGAGAGAAAGAAAAAAAAAAGAAAATATGCCTATTACAAAAAAAATAATAATCAGGAGTGAGAACGTTTATTTCGGTATTTAGTATGTGCTCTTTTCAATTGTTTCTGGTCGCCATGACCCTGGCATTGGCATAATAAATGTTGCTGTCAAGCTTCTAATATTAACATGTAGTGAACAGTTGTGTTGACTTGACTCGTTATTAATAATATTAAATTAAAATCATTGGACATTATAAAAAATATATATAAAATTAGGTTTGAAATACTTTATCAACTTGTATGCTTCCAAAGCGCCAAAGATGTTTATTGAGCTGTATACAGGGTACTTGCGACAAGAACTTTCCAAAGTTATTCCTTATTGCTATGACTATGCAACTTGTGTCACGCCACTCGACGGCTTTTTCATTCAACAGGCACAACGAATTCTCCAATTCATACTTTTTAAAGACTTTGTTTAATGTCTTCAGAGCAAGTTCCTCGAATTTTCTGAAAATAGTTTGTCAAAATGTCAAGATTATAATTTTTAATGTAACATTGTGTCTATGGGCAGCAGTTGTTTCGATTTTGAATGTGCACTAAGGCTATCTTGCAAAGGCGGATAAAATGTAAGTGTTGAATACTCTAGCATAGTGGTGTAGCCAGTTTTTTTACGCTAGGGGGGGGCGAAATTTTAGGAAAAGGGCCCCACTTTTAGCCTTTTCCCAGATTAATAGAAAAACTAAGAATTCGTACGTATCAAGTGCTATAAGAAAACCATGTGCCTCAAGATACACACACTGTATATAGTGCAGTTTTTATTTAACCATTCACGATTCTTTTTCTAGCAGCTAATAGTGATTAAAATTTCTGCAAAATTGATTGCATCTACTGCTCATTTTCGGGATTAACATCTAGTATCGAAAAGTATTTATAGAATCAACGCAAATGCTCTAAAGCAGGGGTCGGCAACTTAAAGCACGCGTGCCAGACTTGGCACGAAGAACGATTTTCAGTGGCACACAAAAGACCTCCAGAATATTGTTTAATGCAAATGAAAACAACGTATGTCAGCACAATTAGTGGGTGCTGCATGGCGAACTATATGGGAATCACACTGGACGTCGACGTTTTTGTTTAAGAATCTTTCTTTGCAAAGCTCCGATGATTGGACTTGCAATCTGTGTGTCGTAAGTGGTTTGAATTTTGGCCTTACAGACACGTCAGGGTGCAGTAATTTGTATTCACACCCCCGGCTGGTCTAGTCAAAGAGTATGGCGCTATTGCAGTAATTGGTAGATATCGCAAAATTTATATTTCCATCAACTATTATTGAGATAAGTAGGGCGGATTCACCAGCTTGCTACTTTCTTTAATATATCATCAGCCACACAGAACACATAAACTAATAGAACTATAAAACAGTTAATAACTTGTGGTGAATTCCATCTATCTCCAGTTTATTTATTGAAAACAAAAGTACTAATGTCAAATATCGGATGGTTTGATGTAACAATTGCAAACTAAATCACTACGTTGTGCAGGTGAAAATAGTGGAAATACTTAGTGAAATTAAACTAGACTGGCTATACTAGCAAGGTATCACCTCCCCGCACCAATACCGAGAGATAGTTCCTATAAGGAGTCTCTCAGATGCACTGATAAAATTCCAGTGTAAATGTCCTATTTTCTAGCTCGAATAATTCTGTTTGGACATCCCAAACACGTGACTACATTGGACATTTTGATTGGCCAACATTGAACCGTTCCCTTAAAGACACAAGGGGGGGGGGGAATATCAATGGCCAGCCTAACAATAACAGACTGAGTTTCCAAACTATAATTATGGAGGGGAACATTCCGGGGCGTTTGACACTATCCGAAATCTATATCCGTGGTCACTTTACATGGCAATTATGTCATAAACCTGCCAGGAAAAAGGGGAAGGACCGGTGCAGTAGGAATGAATGGGTCAGTTTAGTCTCTGGGTGTGGTCTTGTCCCCAACGTGAACAAAGACAGGGCTATTGTATTGGTTTCTTTACTGACTATCTGAAAGGACAATGTCACTTCTAAACACAATAAAACATCCAAGGGCTGGATGGAAAGAAAGGGAGGGACATTGAGGTTGGGCCTCCAATCTTAGTTATCTTACACCACCTAAAGGGTCCAGGAGACAGTAAAATCTCGACCTATAACTTCGGGTAGTTCAAAATCTTTAACCATCGAATTCCTTAGTTTAAAAATAAATGTGACAGGCGTCACACTGTGATTGAATCTATTGTTAATATAGTCATTTGTATAGTTTCTAAAGTCTATTATAGAAAAAACATCATACGGAGAAGGCCTATAGGTAAAGTCTGGGTTAGATTATTTTCTTGTCTGAAGCAATTAAGATGTATCTTAATGGAGAAAATAAGTCCCTTATTGAATGAGGAGAACTGACTGTTGAAGCCAATGTTTCTGTATGACTTGGCGACACGTTATAGTGAGTTAAACGTCCATTTACAGGACTGGGTCCAAAATCCTTTGAAGTGTTGGGCAACTGGAATGGATTTGCATTGAAACTGAGCCTATCTATCCGTGAAATCAATTTCAAATCATTTCACTCTTTTCAAAATTTAAGGCAAATTAAGATAGATAAGCATTTTCAGAAGTACACTAGTTATATTAAAACAATTAACTCGTTTGGTATCACTGGAATCAAATTTGGAGAATTTATATAAAGGGAGATAAATAATCCGTTTTCTTTAAATTTATATTTCTAATATGTTTCTTTTTTGTTTCCTTTAAAAAAAACATAATGGCTTACAATTTATAACTCTAAAATGTTCAAATTACAAAAGATAAATAATTAATTAAATAAATATTTTATGACTAAAGAATGTACATGTACATTTTAAAACATTAAAATATTTACCCAGTTTGTATAATTATTACGAATCTCTTTTTCTTTAACATTAATTTCTGAGAATTGTTTATTTTTTGATTATATTAATATGTTAGAGTAAATCTCAGTTATTCTGAGATCAAATATTAAAGACTGAATCTATATGTATTAATAGATAATTTCTTGACAACTAATTTGAAATGTTGGTAACTATTAATGTGTAATTTGAGTAATGAAATTGTGTATTAGCTAGGAATGGATTTTTTTTTGTCAAAGCTGATATTAACAAACATGTTTAATTTTTATTAAATATAAAACGCTTTAATGTTATAAATTGTAAGTAATTATTTTTTTAAAAATTTTAGAAAACAAAAAAGAAACATAATATTAGAAATATTAATGTAAAAAAAACGGGTTAATTATCTCCCTTCAATTACATTCTCCAAATGTATGCTAGTGATACCAAACGAGTTAATTGTTTTAATATAACTAGTGTAGCCTACTTATGAAAATGTTCATCTATCTTACAAGAAGACCTCCTAAAGCTAGAGGCCTGGGCATCGAAATGGCAAATGGAGTTCAACGTCGATAAATGCCTCCTCCTCTCTGTTTCCAGAAAAAGAACTAGGGTACCAACTAGCTATACTTTAAATGGCCAATCTCTTGCAAGGGTGTCAGAAGCCAAATACTTGGGTTTGAACATCACAGAAAACCTCCACTGGAGCATACATGTTCAATCCATTGTTGCCAAGTCTAACAGAGTCTGCGCCTTCATCCATAGAAACCTAAAGGGGTGTTCCACGAAAATTCAGACCCACTGTTATAAAAGCTTAGCTCGCCCCATCCTAGAATACGCCTCGCCAGTTTGGGACCCCCACCAGCAAAACCTGATTGACAAACTGGAGATGACCCAGCGACGCGCAGCACGTCGAATACTAGAGGACTACAGCACCAAATCAAGCGCCTCTGCCTTAGAAGCAAAACTCCACCTAGATACACTACAACAACGAAGAGCAATTGACAAAGTGTCCATGATTTATAAAATCATCAACGACCACGTGGACCTTTCGATCCAAACAAGTAGAATGCAGAAAGTGTCCCGCTCTACCCGAGGCCATCAGCTCAAGCTGCATGTCCCACATGCACACACGGACGTCTACAAACATTCTTTTTTTCCGTCAGCCATTAGGCTGTGGAACACCCTGGACCAGGCCTCCATCACTGCCCCTACAGTTCCGGCCTTCACTAAAGTGCTGGTCCAAAAACCTAAAGTGACACTCTTTTATCTGTATATAACTGTTGTTTGCTATGTAAAGGTTTGCTATGTTATTTTATGTGTATCTAATTTGTGGACTTTTTCCTCGGCTCTATGGGGTCTCCACAGTATTACGAAGAAGAAGAAGATCTTAATTTGCCTTAAATTAGGGAAAGAGTCGAATGTTTTGAAATTGATTTCACGGAAAGATATGCCCAGTTTTAATGCAAATCCATTCCAGTTGCCCAACACTTCAAGTGCTTTTATCTTTTAAATGGAAGTTTAACTCATAGAAACGTGTCGCCAAGTCATACAGTAACATTGGCTTCAACAGTCAGTTCTCCTCATTCAATAACGGAATTTTGTTTCCCATTAAGATACATCATAATTGCTTCAAAACAAGAAACGAATCTATAATAGACTTTACCTATACTCCGTATGACTTTCTTCTAGAAGAAACTTGAGAAACTATACAATTGACTATCTTAACAATAGAATCAATCACAGATTGCAAGTCCAATGATGGAAGCTTTGCATACAAACATTCCTGAACTAAAACAGTCGACGTCCAGTGTGATTCCAATGTAGTTCGAAACGCAGCACCCATTAATTATGCTTACATACGTTGTTTTCACTTGCGTTCATCAATATTCTTATAGGTCTTTCGCGTGCCACTGAAAATCTTTCTGCCTGCTAAGTCTGGCACACTTGCCTTAGGTTGCCGACCCCTGATATAAAACATTCGCGTTGATTCTATAAATACTTTTCGATACTAGATGTTCATTCCGAAAATGAGCAGTAGATTTTGCAAAAATGTCCATCACTATTAGCTGCTAGAAAAAGAAACGTGAATGGTAAATATAAACTGCCATATTATACAGTGTGTCTTTCCTGGGGCACGGGGTTTTCTTATAACACTTGGTACGTACGAATTCTAAGTTATTCTCTTAATGTGGAAAAATGGCTAAAAGCTGGGCCTTTTCCAATAAATTTGCTCCCCCTAGCGTCAAAACCTGGCTACGCCACTGTAGTGGGTAGTGATACATTTAAAAATTATACTTTATTGGGTCTGAAAATTAGTATCTTTATTTTAGGACATTCTTAATTACGAAACGTGCTAGTGAACCATTCTCGAATTCCAAAAAGACTAAATAACAATTCCCTTGAGACACCGTCATGTTTTCCGAAAGCTTTACAGCCCATGATCGAGACTGTTCTCTAAAAACCATATTTTAAGATAAGCTTTAGCAGACAATACGTTTATATACATGTTATGCAAGCATCATTTTAAGAAGCTAGCTTATCGTATAAACCAGTAGGATTGAAATACTATCGAGTAGCTCTAGTGCAAATAGAGAACTATAAATAATAGTAGCGTAATTCTTACTTGATCTGTTCATTCAGTTTTTCAATGTGGCGTACGTTTTCATGGTCAATCAGTGATTTCATTTCATTTAACATTTCACCAGCATACAGAGCAGCTATTGTTGGTTTCTGTTAGATAGAAACATTTTTTTTTTCTTTTTATTGTTGAAGAAGTTATATTGTGTTGATAGTGGCATATATAATACATTCATTTCTTGTTCATTATAGTCTGAAATAATTTAAAAGAGAAGTATAATAATGCCATACTAAAACCTACTTTGCCTAAATATGCCTTAACATATTAAAAAAGCATATAAAAATAATAGCTTCTACAATTAAGCAAGGAAGTAAAAAGTATACTTAACCTTCAAACATTTCCAAATAATGAAAGCCAGTTTAAATTGTTCATGATAAATGGCTTCTGTAAAGAGGTCGTTTAGAGCCTCATCGTTTTTATTAGATGCATCTTCACTTTTACTTTGAACAGATATTTCTATAAAAAAGAACATATTTAATTTCATAAATTTATATTATTTCAGATAAACATAAAGATAAAAACAATGTCCTTATCTCTTATGCGAAAGCAAATGCATATAACTACTCTTTCTTCACGAGTGGCATCACTACATGAAATGGGTCGCCTAAAAAAACAGGAAAACCAATAATTTAATATTATTTAAAACACAAATACAAATACAAGACTAGGCTCAGGTCACTGAACAGCGTAGGGCGCATTACTCTTTTTTTTATAGAAAGAGCGTCTGTAATATATAAGATACAATTTATTATTTTATTATTATTATCTTAAGTTGGTTCTGTAATGTTGTCCTGGCCAGACAATCCCATAATATGCCGTGCCTACCATTCGTTCTCGATTCTGTTGTGGGTCCTTGGGTCTACCTTGCTCTGAGTACCTGACTTAAGTTGCGTTTGCCACATAGTCCCTTAGTATTGTATGGTCACAGAAACTGATGAACAATGCTTCACCGGCCCCATACTTTATTTTTTACAATGCAAATAAATAACTCAAGCCGATCGGCTAGCGACAATAATACTATCTAACTCCCAGGAATTTTTACATTAAATATCAGTTGTTCTGTTAGTAATAGGATATTTTTATTAAATGAAACTACAACTGTGTATACAACTCCAATTTATTACTTTTATGAGTGCATATTATACTTAATGCGTTAATGTTTGTATTTAGAATTGTATTGATAATATATATATATATATAAGTGATTTGTTTATCTTTTATCTTAATATTTAATTTAATAATGGTGTCATAACGTTACAAATTAAGACACCATTGAAACAAGAAACTATTTTATTTTTTCGTAACAAAAAAAAAAGTGAAAAATAAATTATAATATATCTTAAACCGTTTTTAACATATGTGGCTTTTGAACAAGAAATATTGCATCAAAGACGAACATTGTATTATAAACATTAATTGAACCACTGGTAGGCCTAAGCTTATATAGTAATGAAAATATAAAAATGCTAAAACAATTAAAATACAAACCTTTATTATTCCTGTCCTTGCAGTATACCTCGTGTATGGGACTCTTTGCATTTTCCCATATTGCGGTTGATTGTTTAGAGAATCCATATTTCAACTGATTCTTGCATTTGTCTCTCAACTTTAAAAAAAAGTGTATTTTTTAATTGAATTTACATTCCTAACTCTCTAGAGGTGTATTGATTTTATACTTGTGTAAAAGATAGGGTTCGCCTTTTAAGTCAGTCCATAAATAACTGTCAAAATAAAAAATATGATTGAGCCCCACTCTATTGTAGTGTAATTAATAGGTATATAACGCTTTCGACTGACTCTCAATAATGACAAATGTTGGACGTAATATGTGCCCTGTAAAATAGCTTTGTATGTAAAGCACGAAGAAATGAAATACAGGTAATGAGCTAATACACTCATATATACATAGATAGAGACGGTGATGATAATAAACGTAACTTATTTTTAATGACCATCATTGAAAAACAAATATTTACAGTTTAAAAGTATTTTTTTATTGTGTTTTCCTAGCAATAATTCGGGTAAATTGTAAAAAAAAAATAAAAAAATTCATAGTCTATAAAGAAAACGAAATAAATCAAATCTAAAAGCTTACCTTACTTATGTCAGTGAAGTGAATACAATATGTTAAATTTATCTGTCGTTCTACCAAGTACCTAATGAACTTATACCGCCTAAGATGAAGGGCAAACTGAATGACTTCTCTAGCAGTAGTGTAATCGTAACCCTGTGCAACATGTTAAAGCATATATAGTATTATTATTATTTCGGCTATTGTATATACATAAGTGTATAGTTTATTTAGACAAAAACATGTAACCCTCTCTAATAAAACAGTGTTAGTAAAACACATAATGTGTATTCCAAGTAATATTTTTTTATTTATTTGTTTCATTTTGACTCAGTCGATTTTGGCTCAATTAAGATAAAAAAAAACTTAAGTATTTGGACAAGAAAATAAAACATTTTTATAATTTTAGAATTGTGGTTTGTTAAACTTCATTTTTCTTTTCATTAATGGTTCCATCTGTATGGAGTGTCTGAGAATCTGGAAAAACCAAAATACACTTTGTTAGGAGGCAAATGTAAAAAAAAAAAATCTCCGTTCCTGTCATTATAACTAATCATATGATGGACAGCATGTGAATGTTATAGAAAATAAAGTCTGCATAGCTTATGGCCTGGTACGTTAAATTCATGAATATCTTGTAATTTCACCATTTACTGGTGTAATTTTAAGGCTGGCTGAGTAGACCAATAGTGTCGAAATATGGGAAGGTAAAGAAGACATGGGGACATAGTATAAAAAAAGAGGTGCACAATTGCTTTTCAAAATATTGCATGGAATGCAGTGAATGGCAAACAGAATAGTTGTACTAATTAAAGATATTTGAAAACTTACTATTTCATAAAAAATGTATGTTCTAATAATAAAAAAGAAATTAAATTGTGCGTACGTCCTGGGTGGTTTGTAAAAAAAAAAATAATGATTTAGATATCATCCTTGTTTACATATCACATGTTAAGGTCAACTTTTGTTAGCGACTCTTTTTTCTTATATATAAGCATCTGACAATTGTACAATTATTGTGTTATGACTTATCAATGGAACCTGAGTTGGAAATAGAAATTTGTGTGCAATTTATCAATCTTTCAGCCATTAGATAACGTAGCCTTCCCGCGCAATTTGTGTATTCAATACATTAGCTGTGACAACAACCTTAGGCCCCCTAATGTTACGCCTTGCAGTCTAGTAAACAATATTCATTATCATCATACGCCCCTAGAAGATAAGTACAATAACCCATTGTTCGCTTGTTACAATAACCCATTGTTCGCTTGTACAATAACCCATTGTTCGCTTGTACAATAACCCATTTAAGTTTGATACATATTTTAATTTAATTATATCGCATTTTGTGCTTTGGGTTATTCATTCTATTGTATAGATATTTATTATCGAACGCAACAATACATGTACGGAAAAAAATGATTTTTTTTTTACAAACCTTATCTGCTAATTTCCAGAGTTCTCCGTACTGTGTTGCAATGTCAAGGTTGTTTAGTCTAATGCAGAGCTTCAAAAATTCTTTGATTTTACCATTGCCTTTCTCAGTTTCTATATTTGTGATATTTAAATAATAAAACGTCAGCTTATCTTAATTAAAACTGATTCGTCTAACCAAATTATATGAATAGAAACGAATTATGTTGCCACGCCATACTAGTTTTTTTTTTGTCCAGCACGATGCCAGCCGCTTTAATTAGCCTCAACTAAGTCCGGGCCCTCATCAAATTAGGTAGACTCAAAATCACCTTCAAGACCAGGAAACAAATTATAGCCTTCATCAGGTTTCGAGTCTAGGTGCGAATAACACATTGGTAAATAGTACGTCTTCAACTAGTAATGAACTATTGTGGCATTTTAAGAGTATGGTGATAATCAATTATCCTATTAATGGTTCTTCGAGGGTTAATCTCTATTGTAATAAAAATCATTTCACACATATTATGCTATATTAATTATTTTCAGCTTTGAAATATTTTTCCTCCCATTAACAATAATTTGTTGGTCCAGCTTGGAAACGTCGGATTAGATTATGTGAATACGTCTTACATAAATCTATGATTTACGTATCAATGAGAGAAGAGTTAAGCTCGTATTTTCTTATTCGTAGATTTGTCAGTTCATAGTGCTTTTGTGGTTTATTTTTAAAGTGATCGATCGAACTAATTGCAACAGTCGTAGTTAAGCCTTGGTTGACAGAGTATGATACATACCATCTGCCTTATGTCATTTTAGACTTGATTTACATAATATTTTTTTTATATGATACATAATATTAAAAATCTTACCATTAATGGCAGTCAGCAGAGCTTGTGATATCTTCTGTTTATCTAGTATTTTGTTGGTATCTACTATTTGAAAGTTTTGGCCTTTCTTGTGCATTCCTGTTATCATTTCCTGGATACTGATTGTTGATTTTATTAACAAACAAATTTAAAGCAATGATGCTAAATCTGGAAGACTTAGCAATTTAACGATAATTTAAATATCAATATAAATATCAATATAAAAATATAATCTAAATCAAGAATTAACTCATTAAGTCACATTTTCGTTATTTAATTACAAATACAGAAAACAGTATTTGCTCTTAACCTTTACTCTACCGAATGGGTGAAATGCTGTGTGATAGACAAACGAATACATAGAATATGGGAAATGTTATGTCGAGACAGGGAAGGATGTGGTACGTTTTTGCGCGCCAACTCAGAGCATGAGTACTCCGGGCAAATGTACTGTCCAATGCGCACTTTATACCCGTCAAACATTATGTGCTTGTTAGCCTATAGGTGTGATAGAAGAAATTGTTTTCTTTGGAAATGGAAGATATCACACCCGAGACAACGCCCATTTAATTAACCAAGATGATGTTTACCGACAACGATATACGGGTTGACAGATGCACATTTGTACAAGAGCAAGAAGATGATTCGAAGCTTACGAAACTCCTTGATGTGGTAAGGAAAGCTACTAGCGACAGTTTGCAACGGCGATTTGTCAAATTAGAAAATGGAGTATGGATTCTAAAAATAAACTGCCGAGATAGACTAGTAAAACATGTATCGAAAATTAGTCATGAGAACCACACACGATACGCCATTTTCAGGACACATGGACCAAAAAGATAACTTGATCTAAGTTTTACTGGCCGGGAGTGAATAAAGATGTCAATAGGTAAAGTGAAAGGGCCGAAAGGCAATAATTGAAAAAAAAAAAACAGGCGACCGATGTTATTGATAGGGCCTTTAATACAATTGACGTAGATATTGTTGGCCCAGTTCCCGTGACATCACTGAGATTACATATATTCATTTTAAACATCGTGGATGTATGCTCAAGATGGCCAGAGGCTATACCTCGAATGTACATCAGATGTCAATGTAACGCCTAAGCCTTGAACGGAGTATTAGCATGAACGGGTTACCCTGACACCATTCTTTCGGACAGGGGCCCACAATTCACGTCGGAATTAACGCTTTGCAGAGATACTAGGTACTAGGTATAAAAGAAACTTTCACAAGAAGATCTCATCCACAAAGCAATGGGATATGCGAGCGCTTCAACGGAAAATGGAAAAAAAAAATATCAAGAGTAGGGGACGACAGCCCGGGGGACTTGGATTTGATGCTAACATGTGTATTATTGGCTTATCAGAAATTCCTTAAGAGACAGCAAGGTTCTCGACCTTTGAAATGACATGAAATTTATGGCGCGAACCCTAAAGGAAAGATATCAATGCTAAGAGACGTAAAGAACAGTTCGACCCCGAAGTGCGATCGAGTTATTAATTAGTGATTGACACCCGACAGAGACTAATTTACTCGTGCCTGGCTGTGCGGAGTGCGGTCAGAGAGATTTAAAGATTATGGATCGAATCAATATAGGACGACATCTAAAGACAATAAACCCAGGCGACGAAGTACTCGTGTACCAGAGAAAGTTGGCATACTGTGTATCAAATGTTTATCGATTCGAGTGCTTCGAAAGGTAACGGATGTTGACTACTGCATGTTTCACGACAATTGGGTCAGACACCTCCAGGGACTTAGGGAAATATTCACCATCCTACAATAACACAATCTAACAGTATGGCCGTCCAAAATAGAACTGGGCTTATCAGGTGTGACCTTTTTAGGATAGAAAGTGGGTCACAGTTCAATAGCACCTATAGATGAGACGTTGTCTAATATTTTGAGGGTGGACGAACCCCGTACAAAGGAACAATTACGTATTAATTAAAGTGTCCAGGACGGCAAAGTGGGGTTGCAAATTGTGCACGGTCAGAGAGGCAGGCGGAGAGGGCAGGCTATGTATAAAGTATATAAGTGAGGAGTCAATAATTCAAGAGGGAATAAACAATGTACGTTGAGAGGAGTTTTTTAAAAATCACAACAATGGTTGACGTAATTAATAGACTAAACAAAAAAACTTTACAATTGTATCAGCGATATTCACGTTAAAGCATATTTTTTATAACTTCATTCAGTTAATATTTGAGAATCTAAAGAGATTCAAAACATCTTTATTAATTCAATATACCTATTGACATAGTTTTGTAAGCCTGTCAAATGTTTCACGGCTTAACTCAAGTTTTATAACTATACAATAAAAGAAGTAAACTCGTTCACAACAAACAAAAACCGATACCAAATCTCAAACAAGCGATATATCAAGTGGATCTTGTCTTGACGGATTATCCACTCTAAAAAATTAAGTGTTTGAATACCATTTAGTTTCCAAATGTAAATCAGGAATCCTTAAACCTGTAAAAAAAATGGGGTCATTACACTTTTCCAAACACTAGTCTGCAAAATCGTAACGTTATGACTGATATCCAAAAGGATTTTCTTGTATTACTTCTAATTGCACCTAGGATCCTGCATTATGAGTATGAATCTGGATTTCCTATTAAAATATTTTAATGCGTAGTGTTGGAAAAAAACAAATTCAATAAGAATCATGCAGAGCAAGCATAATGCTATATTTAGATGCATAACAAAAATATTTTCTGTCACGACGGGATGTCTGTTAATATACGTGACGCCTTACTTGCTGTTCACGATATAAGCCTTTTTGTAGTGTGAAAACCACCGGATTAAATGTGTCGTTTTTTTAAAGATAAATTTTAGGTGCAAATCAATAAGATTCATTGCTTGGCATTACGATTTACTATCTCGTTCTTGACAGAAAAATTCAACTGACATTTAAATACTATAAGGGCTTTGCCTTATCTTAGAGTAGATTTATATTGTACAAGTACTCCATAACCTATTGCTTGGGTTGACAATTCTACATTAGACACTTTTGCTTACCTTGACGTACTGAAGTGATTCATTTAAATATAGTTATTTAAAAAAACATATAACTGCCCAACAGTCTGATTTAGAATTATTACAAAAATGTATTATTTTCAGTTACGTTGCATGAAAAGGATGTGTATGCATTATTTATAAACACGCGCAACTTAAAACACAACATAATTTTTGCTATATTATGTTTAGCTTAATTTAATTATATTTATTTGAATTATGATATTTCCTGTAAATACTTGTGTAGTAAAAAAAAAATATTTAGGCATATTAAATAAAAAAAAGTCTAAAAGTAAAAATAAAATTGTAATTCATTAGCTTTTAGACTAGGCTTGCTATATATAATTATTTAAGCCTTAACATCTACCAACTCCTATTTGTATTATTGGCCTAGACATTGTCACAAATTGAATAAAAGTACAAATGTCTACCTTTGCAAATTATGCTCTTTACTGACACAACGTTCCAATTTCTCTCTAATCAACTCTGGTTTTGAACTGTAATATATAATTAAATAAGTAAAACTTGCAATTATATTCAGTGCTAAAAGTGTATCAGTTATAAGATATATAACCACATTTATTTACTTTTTATATAAGTTTATGGTGTATGAATTATGAAACATAAACTTTTGCAGTAAGTATATAAAGTGGCTTGTAGTCTAGACCAGGGGTCGGCAATCTACGTCACGCGTTCCAAACTTTGCACGCAGAGCGATTTTCAATGGCACGCGGGACACACCAGAAATTAATAAGTCATGCTTCTTCTGCAAACAAATGAGTGCTAGAACAGGATAACTTTTAGGCTGTTGGCACGCTGAATGAATTAGAAATCCTACTTTGGCACTCTATTATCAAAAGTTTGACAACCCCTGGACGATTCAACCAAAGTAACTTACTTTGCACGTATATTTTCTTGAGCGTATGCGAGTATGTCAGCGAGTCCTCCTGTGCCCTATCATACAAGACCATAAAAAAAAAGAAATCGTAGAAACATAAATTTAACTGAGGTCAATGAACGGTCATAAATGTATTACGCTAAACACAAAAATTCAAAGAAAAAAAATGATAATGGCCAAAAGGATTAAAAAAAAACTACAAACCAGTTTTAATCATTTAAGGAGTGAGATTGGAGTGTAGTAAATTTACGACATGACTAGAAAGTATAAGACTGATAGCTGGATATGAGACAGCAAATGGAGACATTGTATTGATTTTATGTGTAAATGTGTGGATGTACGTAATACATTTTTTTTCAAACTTAATATATGTATACGTTAAAATGAGAATATATAAAAAAATTTAGAAAAAAAAAACACATGTACATGCATAAACAATATATTGTATACCTTTAAAACGATAATAGCTTTGTCACTTTCAATATGCTGTTTCATTTCATCATAGTTATACATTGTTCCATGACATAGAACAATGCATTCTGAAGATAACATACAATTTTATCAGGCTTTTTATTATATTATATTATTATAGTATTCGTTAGATATAAACAAAACGATTTACATTTTTGCTAGGGTATAGGAAGAAGTCGTAAAACAAGCTCAATTATATATTTGTATACTTGTCTCGAATATCAGACTGAACAAAGTATGCTAAAAAAGTTCAAATATTTTGGCTATAAAAGACAGTCTCCATAGTTTACTTTTCTAAGCCTTGTTATATTGCATCTCGAAAAGCTATCTGAGGCAATTTTGTTAGACCGAATTTAAGATTCAAACGAATACCGACGAGCCTTCTGGCTTATTAGTCTAAGACGTAGGAATGCAAAGAGCTGGACTCAAGCGGGGTACTCCAATATCCTTTCCGTGACTAGCCACCCCACTGCTTGTCGATAACGCTTGCCGCGTAACATACGGTCCGGTCTCCTTAGTGACATTCTCCAAACTACTTCTACCCACATAATCATGGTGGCTCGTTCTTATACCCGCACTGTCGCCAGGTAGGCCTACAACAAATTGTAGCTTTTAGGCACCAGGGGGGTTTACGACGTACTATTGCGCACATTGCTTCCGCCACACCGAGCCTCAGAGCCTTTTGGAGGTGAAATTAGACAGATGACATGCGCATTATGGTCTGTCAGTTATGCGATCGCTAGACAGTTTAGTTTTCATGTAAATGTATTGGCGTTTTAAACACTTTGCCAGACTCTAAGCCCATAGGTGCAGAAGTGCTTAAACCAGTGTCTTGTATTATTAAAACAATTTTATTTTAAGTGATATAGTTGAATTCACTATTAGTGTACCGTCTACCCTTTTGACTGTTTTTTAAACAACATATCTACACTTTTACAATCCTTGTAAGAATCCTAAATTTAAAAAAAAAACGATGTATCAAAAAATTTGAAAATAACATTATTTAAAAAAAAAATACATAGAGAAAATCTAAATAGATTAAAAATACCTTTCGCTTGGGTATCATTCTTCAAGATTTCCTGAAATAAACAGTAGCAGTTGCTTTACATTACTTCATCAAAAGGTGTTTCTTTTTATTGCTTTGTTTTTGCATTAAAAATGCTAATCTAAAAAACAATATTTTTATTGTTAATACCTCATTATGATTTGGTAACTCTTTGGCTCTTTTGTATGGAGGGACTGCACTATTATTTACACTGACGACGCATCGATATAAAATATCATGATCATCATCACTACATACAACGTAGGCACATTCTATGAAAAGTAAATTGTGTTCCATACATTAAATATTTTAGCGTATTTTGTTAATTAAATAAAATAAAAAAATATATCGAAACAAATTTATTATTTTACATGGTTTATTTATACATTTTAATGTTTAGTATTAGGCCTATTTAATATTAATTGCATTTACTTTGTGGAAAATTATAAAACATATTATATATTTAACCGAAATAATATCGCATATTTATTATTCTTAATAAAATATGATAATCAATGAAGACATTTTATTTAAAGTAGCATAATATTTACTGTGTTCTATTATTAATGCAATAAAAAACTAAATTTAAAAATGTGTGTATGATTTTCATTAGTAACTATTATTGAGAAATTAATTCTGCCCCAAAAAAAATATAAAAAAGCAGCTTAAATACATACCTTCTTTGGTAAGAAGTTGAATTAGAAGTGTCAAGAAATATCTGATTTTGTAAATCTTCTTTATGTTTTCTCCATTTTCTGAGTAATCACCAATTAATCTTACGACAAGCTATGAAAAATAAAAACATAAAAATATTTTTTTTATAATAGCATATGCTTAATGTCATTTATTGTCAAGGAAAACATCATTTAAATTCATTTTCTTCTTAGAGATATGTTTGAAACAAGCATATTATTATATAATGCTATTTAAAATGTATGATTGCGAATAGTTAATGTATGTATTGCTGCCAATGTATACATTAGCAAAGTATTTTTATATTCTTAGTGACTCGAATCGTTCTATTAACTGGACAATTGTTTATCAAATAATTTCATCCAGGATAATAAAGATTATAATTGTATTCATTTATATTACTATACCAGTTAATGTCAACTTTTGAATTGGTTTAACAACTAGATTAGTATTAAATTACTTTTCATCATAATAATTTTAAAATAATTTTTGAATTGATACGTATGATTTTTTTTATTGTCATTCAGGATACAAACAGACATATGTTTCAAAATCTAGAGCGCCTGCTTGCTAAAAGACACGGTCAACATTTCTTTACATGTTTTGTTGTAGCGAGAAGTCTAAACAACTTTAATTATAAAGAGTAGGCTAATCAACACGTGTTCATCTTTGTTTGAATGTCTATTGTTACGTACAACTAGACTTTTCTAGTATGTGTTGTTTGTTGTTTGTGCCATCACGCTTCAATGTCAAACCTGTTAGAATTTATTAACGTTTCAGCGCAAATAAAATGTTAGTTTTTTTCCTTATTTTTGTTTTGTTTTGTCGTCATTTCTTTTAACTTCTAGTTTTTACGTATGAATATTTTTTTTATTTCTCTAACTGGCCATGAATGTGTTTATTTTCTAAACAAATTATTTTCTCGAATTTACCACCTCAGCGAGTACTTAAAGGCCAGAAGATTACCAAGAAATTTAGTTTTGTAATCGCATTTGGAGCTGTACACCTGTTATCATTGTACTCAATTTTTTTTTGCTATCATTTTACCTTCGATTGTTATATAATAATAAGAAATACAAAAATGTATGATAAACATGATTTGAAAGTTATTATTCTTACGTTTAAAGGTTTTGAAGTTGTACAAAATGCATGCAATGTCCTGCCGTGATCCACATTTTCAAACACCTTGGTATCCGTCTTGGCATCATGAGTATGATCATTCTTTGAATGACACTTATTTTAAATGTTACTTAGAAAATAGAACTACTGCTTATAACCAGTTAAAATTATCATGTTTAAACGTTTGAAACTAGTATAATAAATATTACGTACATCCATTCGTAAAAGTAAATATGATATCATTTTGTTTAATTATAAATAGTATTAGCTTAAGAAAAAAAAATCATTTATCAAGGCAAGTAAAAATGGTCCTTCTATAATTGTACATAAATCAATTTTTCTAATAATTCAATAAGAATAGTGATACGCACCGAAGGTTCGGGGCTAACTCGATTTCTGTTTTTAAAAAACAAGCTACAATTTAGAGGTTAATATCATGTACGTTTATTTTTCTAAAGGATCCAAATGCTACAATTATAATAAATATAATTGATAATAATGAATCAGCTAATTAGTTTATTTATAAGTTTATCAAGAAACAAAGATTTATGATAATCAAAATATTACTTACCGCCTCATTATACAATCACATTGCAATTAGGTAAAAAAAGATTTTTTCTAAATACAATCCCATATCAACATGCTTAGAATGCCTACAATTCTACGAAACCCTTCTATTTTTAAAGTTATTAAACAGTCCGATCTAAGTGATTTCGTTAATGTATTGTCTTGTGGTACTGAAGAAATAAATTAACGTTTGATCGGTGGAGTCAGTGAAATACATTTCTTATCTCCATTATTGAAATAGTCGCTTTCTTTGGGTCTAATATTTCATTGTCTACCTCTTAATTCTATCTGCTTAACTTTTTCACTCTCCTTTTCTTTCTTTATCTCTCTCTCTCTCTCTCTTTTCTTTTCTTTTCTGTTGTTATCTCTCTCCCTCTGTCTTTATTGTTATATATAATATTCAATGCTAGCTAATACTAACTCTGTTATAAGAACCAGATACATTCTTATTAAAGGCTCTGCCTATACAACTTTAACTTTTTATAACATTTACCTGGTACTAAGCTGCAAAAAAAAAGTAAAGAATGTATGCATTTAACAAATGACAACCATGAAATTATTTTCGTTAATATATATTTCATGCATTTATGCCACTATTTACTAGACTAGTAGGTACACACAAACCTACTTATTTCTTTGAAACAAAAAAACATATCGTTACCGAAGTTCCTTTTATACAGAACTATTATTGCATCATACTATGCTTAATCATTTTTTAACAATTTGAAAGACATAATGCATGCACAAAAGGAATTAAATTAAAATAGAACACTGCAAAAATTCCAATGTATTTAATCAATTCCTCTGCTGGGTAAATAAAGAGTACTAATGCCTTCAACACTTGTTCTCTGTTTATTATAATAGTATAGTTGTATTCATGTGCATTTCATTCATGTGGACTTTGAATTCTGTAAGGTGGACGCCTTCATTATTTAAAAGTAAATGGTCATATTGTGAAAATATACTGCAGTTTTTAGACGTGTCTGCTGCATTTAACTATGAAACATAGGGGAGAGTGGGGATGATTGGGCTGAGAAAATGCACATTTCATAAAAATTGATATATTACAAAAACTAAAAAAGATATCACGAAAAGGTTAGTTTTACATGAAAGTATATTTATTTAGTTTAAAAATACATCCTGAATGCATGGCAATAATATGAAGAGAAAAAAAGTTATTAATGTTTTCGTGAGGTATATCAAAGTGGTGATATATGGTCCACTGGTGGGTATAACTGGGTCATCGGGTGGGGATAACTGGGCCGTTTGAGTAACATTTTTTTTTAAAAAGCCCAATAATACATTTCAATTAAATGACCTGGAAGAGTGATGATGTAAATAATACTTTTCTTTGCCAATTTTAGAGCATTGTAGGAAATATGGCTTTCATGGTTGTCTAAAGTCAGATTTCTTAGGAAGTCTTTTAAAGGTTGTACATTTTTAATTATGTGTTCTATGACTTTAATAAAGTTATCCCCAGTCATCCATCCTGATGGATGAGCAAGACATAAAGATCCTTTTGGTGCAGCATTCAGCACATGGGCTTTCAGATTCTTACGTGGAACACAAATACTGGTGGTAAGCTTTGACCTACTGCTGAAATAACACAACACATAGTCACCAGCTCACCCTTTCTCCTGATGTGATTTGTGCCATTTGCTTAATACCACATGGACCTACAACTTTTGGTACCTTGTGGACTGGAGTAATGCCTTTTTCGTCCAGATTACATTGATGTGCTCCTGTTATCTTTAGTTCACGATAAGTTTTCTCAAGCAGGGTAAAAAATATCACCACTGTATGTCCATTGAATGCTGTTGCTCTTGAATATGATGTAGCTTCTGGTTGTCGGATACTTAATCGAGGATTTCGTCTCATGAAACCCATCCATTCTTTGCCTGCTGTTTTATTCTCGTCCTACTGGGAGGGGTTGAAATTTTGAAAGCAACATTCATCTCATAAGCTAAGTTTCTCAAGTTTTCGGTGTAGTCATGCCACAAAACATCTTTGCACAAGTATCGATATATTCTGCCAAAATAGCTTCTTCTGCTGGTGAAAATATTTAATTTTGTCTATTTTGATAGTTAGGTCGTAGTTCAACTCCAGACGTTGCCTTTTCAATGTTGTGCTGTAGTGTGCTCCTTGGTATTCTGCACTGTCTGGCTGCCTCCCTCACTTTTCATTCCATTAGCCACTGCCTCTACTGCCTTTTTCATTTCCTCTGGCAAGGCTTTCCCATGTGCTGTTCTTTTACGTTTATAAAACCGAGGCATGATGCACCTAAAATATATAAATATATAAAACAGAATGTATCAGGCATACTTAAGACTATATCAAAATATCAATACAATGTATCTACGTCATAAATAAAAAAATGATATATATGGCCTACTAGATGGCCTAGATTCTAGAATAATTAAAAATAAGTTAACATAAACTTGTACTTACCAAAGACTAGTATTCAAATTTGTGGTAATTAGAATAAGAAGAATGGGTGTGAAAATCTGGCTTTAGCGGCTTGAAAAAAACAACTGCTTGTTAAAAAAGTCAGTTTTCATTAAAAGTGCGGGAAAACAGCTCTTGTGTAGAGGAAACAACATTAGTGAGTTTTTTCATTGTGTGCGGAACTGCACTGGATGTCTCGTTTGAGCTGTAGAGGGGGTGGCCTATATATACGCCATGCCCAATCATTATCACTCTCCTCTAATTGATGGCGAGACACTACAGTGTAAAGTCATACATATTCAATGTTAAGAATTAAAACATGACTCTTTTAGTAGGCGTGAATCTAACTTCTCTGTTGACGGAATATTGATTATACTAATAAAAGGAATAATCTGCTTACATGTACATATAAACTTTGTGAATTATTTTACTATACTGTTTTCTAAGTCGTATATAATACTCTCCGTATTCCATAAATACAAATATTGTGCATCAAGTCCGACAACATCCAAAATCAAGTTCTGACATCATATCATAGGCAAACAAAACAGGGATTGGCAGGTATGAAGTGTCCATAAGGAGAGTGACGATGCCCGGAATACTCAAGCTCTGAGTGGACGCGCAGCAATTTGTGCACAGTATTGGCCACATAATCCACTTCTGTACGCATGGGCCCAAAAGACTGAGGAAATGTGTAAACCGCCGATGCAATCCCATTAAGATTACAACTGCGGGCGAACGTATGGAGGACAGATCCCGCTGCGGGTCCGAGACCCATTGCACTGCCGAGGGGTCTACGGGGTCTCAGTGGGCAGGAAGCAATGGACGCATCAACCCCGTCTCACAACCACCCGGTGCCTGGGTATCTGTACATATAGCATATGAGTTGTGCTACCAGGCGACAGTGCAGGTATACGGGCGAGACATCACGATACTGATCCTTAGGGGAACCGCAGTGAACAATCTTGCTGCGGAATTCTTACTGTTACACGGCACGCCACGACTTAGGCGCGTCGTGGAGGGCTGGAGCCGAGACAGAGCTTGGAAGTGCCCCTTCCTGAGATAAACCTTAACGTTAGGACCTGGACAAAATAGCCCTTCGGGCTCGTCTGGTTTTAAAATGAAACCTTATTACTCGGACACATAATCCACTGTCACGACACCTATACAGTGAACTTAGTCCGGTCCATTATGTATATATATATATTGTGTTCATTTTTTGTTTGTTAAATTAACAATAATACTTAACTTACATAGTTAATGCTCCGATTTCATTTCATAGAGTCCTTAGCCAAGCCAATTGTTTGACAAGAAAATAATTGTCCTTATCGTCTATAAAAAATATGTTTATGTATAATTAGACAATTGGACTAAATTGATTATTGGGCCACGGCATACTAGGGCCTAATGCCCTTTAGATAATCAGCCTCCTATATTTTACCGCAACCCTTAATCTAAACTTAGGAACACCCTCCAGTCCCGGGAACAAATGCTTGCCTTCTCCAGGTTTCGAATATTGTTTAGTGCAAGTGAAAACAACGTATGTCAGCATAATTAGTGGGTGCTGTATGGCGAACTACATGTGAATCACACTGAACGTCCACTGTTTTAGTTCAGGAATGTTTGTTTGCAAAGCTCTCATCATTGGACTTGCAATCTGTGATTGAATCTATTGTTAATATAGTTAACTGTATAGTTTCTCAAGTCTCTTCTAGAAGAAAGTCATACGGAGTTTAGGTAAAGTCTTGGATAGATTCTTTTCTTGTCTGGAAGCAATTAAGATGCATCTTAATGGAAAAAATAAATTCCGTTATTGAATGAGGAGAACAGACTGTTGAAGCCAATTAGCCCATGTTACTGTATGACTTGGCGACACATTTTAGTGAGTTAAACTTTCATTTACAAGACTGGGTCCAAAAGTTCTGGAACTGTTGGGCAACTGGGATGGATTTGCATTGAAACTGGGCATATCTTTCAGTGAAATCAATTTCAAAACATTCAACACTTTCCATAATTTAGGGCAAATTAAGATAGATGAGCATTTTCAGAAGTACACTAGTTATATTAAAACAATAAACTCGTTTGGTATCACTAGCATCAAATTTAGAAATAATTTTTTTGCAGGGGAGATAATTAAACCGTTTTCTTTACATTAATATTTCTAACATGTTTCTTTTTTGTTTCCTTTTAACAAAACTTATGGCTTATAATTTATAACTCTAATTTGATCAAATTACACAAGATGGTTAAAAATTATATAAATATTTTATGACTAAAGAATGTACATGCACATTTATAAACATTAAAATAACTACCCAGTTTATATGATTATTACTTATCTCTTCCTCTTCAATGCAATGCTTTATAGATTAGCTTTATTTAAATTAAAATAATAATATGTCCGAGTAAATATAAAAAATTAAAGACTTTATATTATTACTAGAATAATTTCTGGATAACTAAAATCAAATGTTTATAACTATTAATGTGTAAGTTGAGTTATGAAGTATGTGTATTAGCTACGAATGGATTTTTTTTTTAAACTGATAATAAGAAACAGGTTTATTTTTTTTAATTAAATATAACACGATTTAATTTTTTTCTCTATTAGGCTCCTTTTCTTTTGGTCTTGGTCTTGCTAAGGCATTAAATAAATTGTGTTATAAAAATAATATAGTTGATCATTTAGACTTTCACGCTGTTGGCACGCTGAATGATTCAAAATGATTGTAATAAATTAAATTGTTGAAATGCAATTTAAATTTAAAAAAATACAAACAGTATAAATTGTGCTTCGTGGCTTCTTAAAATTATTAATGAACTTTTTTTTCCCGAAAAGGCCCGTTTTTTTTTCAAAATGTTCTTAGGGGGACCATTCGCACCTCCTGCTCCCCCCTCTGGCTACGCTACTGAATGGAATCATTCATTGGCTCCATAGTCTCGAAAGACGATTAGATTTGCGCTCCTGTGATTTGGCCAGCCCTGCAAAATTGACTGTCTGTGGATACGTATCCTTGAGAGACAAGCTCTATCGCATCTCTGGCACTTGAAAGCTGGACCGTTGGAGATTGTTAGGAGCAGCCTACTTTTCTTCGCTTCTCGTTTAGCCTCCGTCATAAGGCGAAGTTTGCCCTCTGCCGCATTTATACCGGTTTGTAAGGTGCCTCTCCAACTATTTCTGTGCTGAGCAAGGTTCTCCCAGTTCCCGATCTCTACATCTATATCCTTTAGATCACGTTTGCAAACGTCTTTGAACCTGAGTTGGGGGCGGCCGGTAGCTCTCTTGCCTTCCGCGAGCTCAGCATATAGCAGGTCTTTTGGGATTCGCCCATCCTCCATCCTGGAAACATGGCCTAGCCACCGAAGACGTCGTTGGCGAAGGAGAGTGATTATGCTAGGCATGTTAGCCCGTTGCAAGACCTCGTTGTTTGTTATGCGGTCCCATTGATGAATGGAATAGACTATATATAATTTAAAAAAGTACTTCATACTCAAAACTACCTCTTTTTTCCTTGCTTTCTGAGTCGTTATAGATTGCACTTTTTTAATTGTTCCCTTTATTCAAACGTATTTTAGCCTACACTCATTTACACAACGGTTCTCATGATTTTGAGTTTATATTGAGCAATTATTTCTAGTAGTTATTAAAAGTTCAACGTTTTAGTGTATCTTTGTATCAATGTACTAAATATTTGCTTTTCAAACCAAAGTGTAGTCTATGTGTTATCCCTAATCGGGATGGATTGGCAGCAGTCTCACCGAGAACGCGTCTAAAAAACTTAAAGGCCAGAGACTCCAGTAAAATCAGCGATGCCAATGAAAAGCCAGCCGACTCAAGAGAAGCCAACATGACGAAGGATGAGAAAATAATTCCTGGCATTGAGAGATCTCAAGTCATGCGCGTAAAATCAACTGCGCTATTTTCATGTAGAAGAAATAATTTGTTTGACATCAAATACACATATATTAACAATTTAGTTAAACTGTATTTAAAATCAAATCAATAGATAGGTGTATTTAAACATTGATCTGTGTATGTGCTCTACTTGAACATCCAACATCACATCAACAAACATAAAAAAAACACAATTAACGTATACACATAAAATAAATAAACAGCATTAGGGTTAAGAAATGTTTTTATTGCAAAAAGCTTCGTTTGTATTATACATTAACGTGACAAACGGGACAAATCACGTCTTGGTAATTAAGTACATCACCTTTTTGTCATATATAATATATTTCAATAAGAGAAATATATAAATATAATATATATATATATTTATATAAAATATTTTGAATATTGATAACATTTTGCGAAAAATTGCTTTTAAGAATTTTAATACTAATTAAACTTTTAAAGTATACAAAATAAAGCATACGTAAAAAGGCCTATAGATAAAATATAAAAAATTAAAATAAAAGTAATAAGGTGATATTGTGCTTTAAAAAAAATTATTTTAAAAAAAGTACTATAAATATCTACGCAAAGGGTTGAACTCTTATTGGTTATTTTATATCTATAATAGCATCCTTTATTTGCGAAGTGTTATATATTTTCAATAAAAAGATATACAATATATCATGTATACTAAATATCAATATATTGAGTAGGTTGTTGATAATAAAAGAAAATATATTTAAAAAATTGCCACATGTATATATTTTAAATAGCATCACATATTATATCACAGTATAATAAATATAGGAACTAATTGTCCAAATAAAATAGATTTTTTCTAGATAGAAACGTATGTTGTACACATTTTACTTTAAAGGACTGAAATCAAAATATCATTTAAAATTAAACTTTTCGTAAACAAATGTAGAAAAAAATTATAAAAAAGGAGTTATAAATGAAGCAACAAATTATTTTTTTGTAATGTTTATATATAATTTATATTTTTAGCAAATATATCATAAAAATTGAATTTTCCGTAAATTCTTATGTATATTGGAAGAATAAAAGACAAGTTCCATTAAAAAGTAGACATATTTGAGAAAATTAGATTGAAAATAAGAACAATGTTTAACAATAAGTGAAATAAAAACCGAAAAATTGATTCTACATTGTCTAGTCTAGTTAGTTTGCAAGGGAACTAATCCATGAAATAAACGTGATAAATCTATGGTAAACCAATTGCCCTAACCCTTGTTTTATTCATTACTTTAAATGATGAAGCTCACTCTGTGGAAATAGAAAACAAATATTTTAATGGCAATATTATGCCTAGTTGTAATTTTGCATTGATTTATATTGTCATATGTAAACATATTTCGGTAAAAAAAAAAAAAGGAATTTCATAACGTATGTTTCTGTTTAAAACACTGAAAGTAACTACAAAAAAAAATTATTAAAAAGAAGTTAAATAAAATGTATGTCATATATAATCATTAAAAATTATGCGTTGGCTATTTCATTAAAAGTCGAATGTTTGCTGGCACATGATTGAGGGGAGTCGGAGAAGCGGGAGTGACATGTTATTTTGAGAGAATAGAAATAAAGTGCTTATTTGTTGCGACATTAGTGTTTGTTATTGTAAAAATAGTTATGAATGAATGGAATTCATGTATGTTTTCTTTTTTTTTTTCACCCTCCCCCCCTCTCCCTACCTTTTAGCCTCCTTCTGGAATATGAGAAAAACTAATGTAACGCGTACGAGTGTACAAGAGAAGTCAGTAGAACACCTGGTTTGGTAGAGTACACTCCTTTATTATATAGTGGGAAAGATATATTTATTTTCTTACATTGATACTTCATATATGCACGTAAATACTAATTCATTTCTATTTTCTTTTAAGTGTTTTTTTTGTGTTATTGAAGAGTTACATTTAAAATGTATTTACTGCCAAAAACAGTCACATCTGATCATACGGGCATTTCTGTTTCGACTATTTTTGTGTGTACTATTTTCTTTTTACGTAAGACTAGTGTCATTGTTATCACTTATACAACTCTAAAGGTAATATATATCGAATACAAATTGCGTTAAAAAATCCAATCCAGGGAAGTTTATGTTGGAGGGCTAAGTTAAAAAAGATATTACAACATTAATGAATATGTAAATAGTAGTATAATAATAGTACATACTTTTTATAAGAGTTGTATATATACAGTTTTATATAATTCATTAGTTTTATACTTACTGCAATGGCAGATGATGCTTCATAGTCAACAGAATGTCTATGATCTGATTCTCTAGTTAATACATGGTCTGAACAGAGAAATACAAGAAAAAAAGTGTTATGTACAGCAGTAAAGAACTCTCTCCTCTCTCTCTCTCCAAGTACAGCACTCTCTCTTCTATCTCTCTCCAAGTACAGCACTATCTCTTCTATCTCTATTCAAGTATATATATATATATATATATATATATATATATATATATATATATATAGGTAAATCGCCAATATATATAGACACCCCCCCCCCCATTTAAAAATGCAAATTGAAACGTTGGATTCGCGAACATTGTTAAACTGTATTAAGCTTAAGCACCTTGCTTTTATTTTCATTATCGTGATTCACACTCTTATAAACACGTGTAACGCTCTTTAAAATGTCACCGTTAAATAACATTTGCTCTTATGGACGGCATAGCATAAGCTTTAAAGCCTAAGATATATCTTACAGATATCTAAAAATCGCACAGTGCTTAGCGAAATAAAGATGGGAACTGCACATGCGTTTTGCATTACCACGTATATATTAGCATGATAAGGTGAGAAAGAGAGATGTAAATAAAAGAATATACTAAAATATAGTCTTAGAAATATAGATAAATAGTAAAGTGCATTTGTATTCATAGATTGTAAGTTTGCAATATAATCAGATGATTCTATCAACAAATAAATATAAGACTGGCCATCAATATAAAATAAAGATATGTTGAAAAGTAAGAAAACGATATACAATGATATTAATATATAATGATAGACATTGAAATTAATATATAATTGTCTTACGTCCAGGACGTAACGATCTTTAGGATTGTATCAAGGGGTGGGATCACACCAAGATTCTGTCCGAGACTGGACACCCCGCGGCACGCCCTTTGGCCGCGAAACACAAGGTACTATCTAGGCAGGATATGCACCACACTTCTCCCCTCACCTGAGAATTCCGCGTGCATCATTACCCTGGTGACTTGCCAGAATACCTGCACAGTTGCACTTATTCCAGACTATAGGCCTGGGCATCCAGGCAATAGGGCAGGGTTGAGTTGAGCTGTTGCACTCATTGCTTCCCCCCTACAGTCTCGGAGCCTATCGGCTGTGCGAGGATCCTTGTACGCGTAAGAGGGACTGTCCCCCGTTCCTTAGTCTACCTGTGTGGTCTTAATGCAAGCTTATCGGTGGTTTCCACACTTCGCTAGCGTTGAAGACATGGGTATCGAAGTGATTGATTCGATAATTGGTAGCAGATTGATACATAGATTAATTACTTATTGATAGACGAATATTTAATTAAATGCTAAGGGAACTAAAGAAGGATAAATAAAGGTTGATTTGAATAATAGACTCAACTAACTTGTTCTTTTAGACTTCTTAATTCCAACAATTCGCCATTGTATTCCGTGTCTTGAGTTAACTCGCCTAAGAGAAACAAAATCGTTTCGTTATGCTTTGTGTGCAAAATAGCTTGAACAATTTAGCTTCATCTAAAACTGCTGTTCTTGTATGACTAAGTGGATTAATTATTAAAATTATTTCAAGCATCAATAATACTTCTAAATTTTTAACAAATAGAGTCTAATCTTTATAACAAATAGTAGGTAAGTGTAGGACGCAATAATATTCTCTATAGAAGGAGCGTCTGTAATGTATAAGATAAGATAAGATAAGGTAGGTGATTTTAAAAGCTATTTGAAATTGGCATAGACTTGTTTAAGAAGTACCAGCCTTACAGTAACTAATTATTATTATATTTTTTACATATATTTTTTTTTAAAGTTTAACTATTTACATATTGACTTATATGACGCTTCATAGAACAGTATTGCGTCCTACGCGTATCCGTGGTATGACTGTCTGTCATTAGGAAAAGTATTTAAACTATTATCTAGTTTTTTTTCATGCTACCCATTGCAAGCTTGGGAAAAAAAAGTGCTTATATGCATTATGTCATCTTCCTGAGTATTGTAATATATTTTTTTGTTGCGTTTTATTTCTAGCATAGAAATGTATTTTTTAATTTTTCTCTTTCTTTATATCCTGTAGTGTTTCTAGTGTTACATCAACAATCCCCTTGTGGCCAGAGCTGTGTAGATCTTGTTGATAATTCTCGATAGTCCTAGGGGAGACTTTAGTTATTATTATTTATGTTTTAGTATTACACGAACTCTTCTTATCGTCCTGGGCACAAACTCAGTATTTGTGTTCCAACAGTTCCTTTCCTTGACATTAGAGTAGTAGATACATCTTATAGTAATGTAGACAACACAATAGAATAGTAACTTGACAAGGAAGCTTCAGTGTAACTGTTGTTGATAGTTTAATTCAGGTGATATGTTCAATATATACAATATATCTATTATGTACAGTTAGAATAAAATAGTGCGACCCAAGCGTCCTCAAAGGAACATATTTTGAAACTCTCTGTCTTCCAGACAAACAAATCCTTAAATACTATTCAAGTGGTGCAAGGCTAAGACCCATTACCAGTAGGGATGAAAATCATGGTATCATTACAAAACTCATAACAAAACGATAGGAACTTCCCCTATAAAATAATGAGTCGTCCCCAGACCCTGAGAATTTGAGATCAACACAGAATCCCAACATTACCTAGAATCTTTGGTTTTCGTACTAAACGTCAAGCGATCGGAAAGCCTAAGCGCCGCCCACAATATTGTGTGTAGTGAGAAAAAGAGGGGGGGAAGAAGAATAAACATTGCGTGTTCCAATCTTGGAAAAAACAATATACATGACACTAGGCTTAGTGTCTACATCACCTGCTTGAAAAAAAAGGTGTACTGTACCTTTTCATTATAAACCTACATATAGACAGTAAATATAAAACATAAATTGCAACATAAATATACGTACTGAAAAAAAAACTCATTTCTTTTTGTATTTAGTTAAACCGGGTTTTCAATTATTCCATCGGAAATTGTGTATTGACGTATTGGTATAGACAATGTTTACGAATGTTTTTTTTTATATTTATTTCTTTTTTCTCTCTCTCTCTACGTTTATATGTAATATACATAACATCTGTATCACCACAATATCAAATTAATTCTTCAGCAAATCTACAAATGTATCTAAAAATATACTTACGACGCAAAGTACCTCTTAGAAGAACTCGGCTTGTTGTTTTTGTTTAATATTTCTTCTGTATAAGCAAGCGTGAAAAAAAAATATATTGTCAAACAACGGCATATAATTCGAGTACAAAACGTTTTTTATTTAATTTTTCCATTAATACCTTCTGAATTTATTTTGCATAGTAATTCATTTATTCATACAACAAAATAACAAGCCAATGTAATCAATCAATGTAATCCTCAATCCATTCACTCACTAATATTTGTATATGTCAATGTTTATATTAATGTATAAATATATGGGTATGTATAAATATGATAAGTGCTTATGTTGACATACAAAAAGTGTAGTTTTGAACTATTCTGATTTAGATTGTTAAAAACAGTAATAATTTGTGTCTATTGACCCACTATTTACGTTCCTTCTATTCTGCAAATCAAATACATTATTTACTATATATTTACGTTTCCGTACGTTTTTTTAGTAACTTTAAACTATTTCATAAAACCTTTTAATAAAAACATGCTCAATGATGTTAATATTTAGGCCCAGTTCTAATGTTATCAGTATGTGTTTTTAAATATATTACCTCCTTTCTTTGATATTTCTGAAGTTATAATTGAGCCATCTAATTTAGAATATGTTTTCTGTCCTCCTTTGGTTGTGAATTAAAAAAGAAACATTTTATTAACTTGATTTTCTAATATGTTTTTTTTTTCAAATACATATCATTCAAAACTAATACGACTTAGAAACCTTGCTTAGAACTAATAATAATATAATAGTATAGTACCTTTATGACAACATATAATTTGACCATTGCAGCTCACTTCTGTAATTGGACTAAATTTGATATATTAGTTTCATTTTATTTCTACCAAAATGTAAACGTCTATTGTTGTTAGAACTTTTAAATAATACTTAAATTTGTCACAAAACCGTACAAATATTCAAAAGTTCTAATTTTAATATGGAATAAAAACACAACAACTAAAACAACGATAGAATTACAAAAAAGTATCAAAGTAACAAACATTTCAAACACTAGTAACATCTCTTGAAACATTGTTTGTACTATAGTTCATTTAAAGTACTTACATATTGTCTAGTTGTCTTAGAAAGGCTAATTGTTCATCACGCTCAAGCCGATACAAACGTTTTCTTTTTTTAAAGTCACCATCTTGATCTTACAATTTCAAAAAACAAACAAATGGATACATAAAACAATAACAAAAAAAAAGAATGTTTTATAAGTAAACTTTATGTTAAAACGTATCTGATACTAGTATTATACTAGCATTTTACCTCACCGCAATGCTTAATATATATATATATATATATATATAAAAATTATAATGTACAATGCCTCTCACACACGAAAGCGTTGATTATTAGTGCCACTATTAAGGGCATATCTATCAAGCTGATTACGTGGTATACTCAATAACAACAGGGATTTCTGTTTAAATCTATAAAGATGGTATTATTTAACAACACTTGAAAACCAAAGTCTGTAGTATAAGACGAAAATATTAGATGTAATTATGAATTAGTCATACGAAGAATTCGATGTATGCCGCATATTAGCAAGCAAGTTAAAACAGCGCATTTGTGCGTGAGAGGCTTGCAAAATACATTGGGATATTAAAGGTGTACTTACTAAAAGGGGCAGAACTCCTTGACTTTTTAAATATAAATAACAAGGGAGACAGTAAAGTAAAAGGCGGAGGTAGGAATATAACTCTGCTATACTTTAACGTCAGCTGCACTGTTTGATGTTGCCATACTTCCAGACTTTTCAATTCTATTGGCTGTATCCTTGAGCTAGATTAAATAAATTATTACATACGTATTTTTATTTCAACCATTGTTAATAGAAATTATATTTTAATTATTTAAATACATAGGTTAAACGTGTTTATTATAATCATTGGAATTAACACACACACACATTATAAATAATGATAATCTAAAGTATGTTGAATTCTACTATAAAGATAATTTATCGCATTTTGACTAAGATCTAATAGAAGATGAAAGCTTAATTTACTATTCTACTGATTATATATAGCCGCATACCGCAGTTTCAGTTTAGCGACTGGCTAGTGTGTCTATTATCTCTAGACGTAAAGTTATCGGGTGTCCAATTTTATTGTAGAGGTTTGAGACTTACATTAAACCAGACCAGCTCTGGACATCTAGTTCTTCTTGCCAAACGTATTATAAGCCAAAATAGATAAAAGAAAGCAGCAATGATATTTACTTTAACATGGCTATCAAGATGTTGAAGAGTAGAATGTTCACAATGATGTAATACACGCCTAGCAATGGTGGCACATAGTATCTTCCTGCTTTTGTTGGGCAACGGTCTTCAAGAAGTGCGTTATAAATAGCTGGATCTTCGGTGCATGATGTACCTAGAGGTGAACACTATAGTGTGAGTACAATCCGTCAATTGATATTATACTGCCATATATCGTTACTACCATTTACTTATTTTTATGCCTACTTTAAATAAAATGTTTTAGCACCAGTACAATTAATTAAATAATTTTTTAGACAGCATTACAAATAATTGTGTAGTTTTGAAAAAGCTTACTTTGTTTAAATTGCATTGAACTATATTTACGCAGATATAATAAAATGCACATAGTATTATGAGTGAAATGATCATGGCAAACTAATGTACTACTTGTACACCACTGATCTAATTACATTTTATCTTATCTTATAAGTTTTACAGACGTTCCTTCTAGATAGAAGATTATTACGTCCACTAGGCCCAAAACTCCTGCAGGGCGACAGGGATCCGTCGCTGGCCGGGCTAGAACCCGCAACCTGTCAGTTGGTATTTGGTTGACAGTCCGGTGAACTAACCGCTGGACCAGACGGCTTCACTTCACATTTTGTCTTTGTTTAATTGTTCGAAAAGTTGAGACAAGTTCTTGTAACATTATGAACTGTGTTTGCGTAAAAATATTAATTTTACATGTTCATTGTTTTGGTTATATCTGACACAAACAGAACTATGGTAAACCAAACCTCGGTCTTCAAGCTCATCCAGATGAAATTCTCCAAACATCCCCCAAAATGCTTTCCTCATGACAAAAAACACCAAAAATGGACTTAGTCTTGACTGTGGATACAGAACTGATTCAGACGCAATGGCATAGCCGAAACAGATAACCATGACAATAATCATAAACTGAATCAATGTCTTTATCTGAAATGAAAACAAGATAAAACAAATACAAAAGCTATGGAGAAATATTTGGTAATATACTAATTCATGATAATTATAGTTAAGTGTTTTTTGTTGTTTTTTTTAACTCGTTTCCTCCTTAGATCGCCTAACTTTTCCAAAGCTTTTTGTTTAATGCAACCCTCTTAATATAACACAATACAATCCGAAAGATTGTGGACTTACCATTTGGTCTATAAAATCTTCCCCCCCCCCCCCCCCCCAAAAAAAAAAGCTAAATTCAGTTGAACTCTGTGCCTGTGTATAGCAATGATAGACAATCAAGATTATCATAATGAATATCATGAATATAATGTAAAAACACAACTGACCATTCGTATCATCATGAGCAAGAGCGGGCCAAGAAATTTCACCGTGTAGCATATCTCTAATGATGAAATGGTGAATGCCATGAAGTCCACACTAAAGATAGCGCGAGAGAAAGTCATGACGCTAGCACTGGTCGTAGAGAAATATGCCACCAGACGAAACAACCAGGCCACGACAAAAAGTATCAGGGAGAAAACCTCCAGCCAGGCGAATACGTTCAAATCCAAAGGACCTCTTATAATGTTGATCTTGTTTCTAACAATCTAGATATTAAATGAACATTATAACAGAATGAAAATAGTGTTAAGACGAGAAAGTTAACATTTTAAGTTATCTACGATAATTCTAAGGCTACGATTATAAGATAAGTTTTAAAATACAAACAAACAAACATTGAGCAACAATAAAATATTTTTTTTTTATAAAAAAGACAATACATTTTCTCCTTTTAAAAATGATGTTGTAACCAAGTAAAATGTATATAATTTATAAATATATCAGAAATTAAGATAACCATGTTTAACATAAGTGGTATGCTTCCTATATGTTCGCTATAAGAATTGCGTAAACCCCTTTTTTTACAATGGCGTTAATCCGGTTGGTCTTGAGGTTAGCGAAACAGTTGTAACCTGTTTCAGAGACCTAGGTAGGGATTATGTGGCTAGCACAATGCCCATCAACTGTGACTTTTCAATAATTTTACGGCATCCGTCAAACTTGTTTAAACAATGATTGTATGTAGGTATTTAAGACATTTAACTAATAGATTAGTATACTACCTGGTTTATTTGTTCTGCTGACATGGTAGCTACCCATAACAACAGAAGCCACTCCACCCAATGGAACTGTTCTGCTTCCAGTAAACACATCAGATAAACGGCAAAGAGAAACAGGAATATTAGAAAGCTGATCTGGAAATGAAAGAAAGAGGTCATTTACCTGCAAGTTAAATTTTCTTGTTTGTATGACATATATATAAGAGGCTCTTAGCCCGAGAAAAATTAATGGTTATATTATACTTTATCATGTATTATAATAGGCCTATATAAAATTGAGGTTTATTTTTATTTTTAATGCAGTTAATTGCAAACGTTTGTAGCATTCGTTTAAACCGAATGGGGTTGAAAATTGTGTAGTTGCGGAATCCGGTGGATATAATTCACAAATTATAACCCATAAACACAAAGCGCAATTTCGGAAATAAAGGAAGAGTTATTTTTTTATATATCATATTTTTTTGTTACAATAATGCTCATCTGAATTGAAATCGATCAGCTTGTTATATTGGCATGACATAGAAGTGTGTCAGTATAGATTTTACTCTCTAAACTTATGACGGATCATAACTCCGTGTGAGTAATAGTATCTGCCATTCGCCCGTCAGATATTTGTGCAATAAGCTTATGTTCGTATGTTTACCTATCTTGGTTCTCCATATATTCTATTCGCGAAAAAAAAAACCTGCTTTACGTCCATGGACCCAGGTGGTGCGTAAGCTCTTGAAATGTTCATACAAAATATAACTAACTTTAAGCTATTAAGTACAACATGTTTTTGTATGTTCAAGAAATAAACATCAGTTAAATCGTGACGATTTAACGTATAATAATGAAAACTAAATTATAATTATCGATAATTTATAAGAAGAAAAAACACATACGAATCTAAACATCACCAGAATTGATGGAGACAGCCCTTCGGTGATCCTTTCACCATAACGATCAACAAAGCTATAAAGAAGAATTTATTCAGTTTTACAATACAGTTCAATACAAAAGTGTTTTGCTTACAGCAAGATATGTAGTTCACGGATCTATTTATGATAGTTCAAAAGTTCCATGCTCCAATGATTATTTTTTCTTTGTTTTCAAATTTATATATTATGTTGCTTTGATCGCAAGAGAACATGTCATTCTTGGGGACAGTTGGTAAGACTCGACCAGGACCGGAATGGCTGGAGAGCCCTTGTTAGTGGCATATGCCCCGAGAGGGGTAGTAGGCGTAAAGTCAACAGAAAAGTTTGATCGCATGGGTGGGATTTCAACCAGCTCCGTTTCGCTGACCAGGAGTGACAAAGCAGGCTTTGTTTGGGGGCTTATTTTCAAGCCCGGTCCCCAGGCTACGGAAGTGATGAGAGCTTTCCTGATAGGGTCTGCTTAGCCGCTCAGTGGACTGCCGAGATCTATTGCTTCTTTAAGTCAATGATAGACGACCATTTTGCCAGGGTCGCTCGCCTGCAGGTCTGCCACTGTGGCTATTAGTGTATCCACACCAACCACACCTCATGGATAGTGTACAGGATTAGGGGCTTTAATATTAAACGGCCTTGAGAGGCTCAATATTTGCAAGACAGTGTAGTTCTGAGTGAACCCCGCCTGGCTGACTAAGGGCAGATTACTGAATTTGAGCCGGCTTCAACTTTTGAGCCCCTAAGGGCTCTTTCGTCCAGGGCGTATCGATAGGTTTCAGATCAGCTCTGTCCGGGGTGGAGACACCCACGACTTGCCAAAGGTATCTGGAAAAAAAGAAAGCCTCACTGCATACCCACAAATAATGACCAAATACAGAAGACAAACATCATAAAACCTTCTTGTGAAATTGTAGATTTATTTTTTTCCTACCTTTCATTTTTTATCTTTTCATGTTTTTCTTGATCGTTTTCATTTTCTTCTCGGCTTTTCTGGAATAAGGATTTAAGCTTTTTAAAGATGCAATGACAAGCTATAAATACATATAAAAATGTAAACCATATAGACTTCTATCTCTTAATATATATAGCCTATAATATTTGTGAAATATCTATAGCATATTAAACACTCTTTGCCGATATACAAGTCTCTCAAAAAGACCGGACAAGTTCCTGGACTTACGTTCAGGTCGTATAAGTGTTAAGGGGTTTATCTTAAAGGAGGGCGGGGTCCAGATGCTGTCCGAGACTAGCCACCCCACGGCAGGATGATAAGGCGTAACGCTTACGCATAGGGTACGGTCTTGGCATTATATCTACTAAAAATATATCGCCACCTGTCAAATTTCCCTTGGATCCTTAACGTGGTGGCTCATTACGTATGCTTACACTGTCGCTAGGTAGCACGAATTCCAGACTGTAAGCCTGGACATCCAAGCAGCAATTTTACATTTCCTCAGTAATAACCGGACGTGTTTTCCGGCTTTTTTTAAAGACGCAACGATGTAAAGTAGTGGACCAAGGGGGCCACACGAAGGTCCTGTCAGAGACTAGCCGATAAAACCATTCGCGAAACTTAGGGTACGGTTTCCTCAGCCACATGATTTACAATAATTTTCTCACCAAATGCGAAATTTTTCATCGGATCCTTAAAGTGGTGGCTCTCTTGTCTACCTGGACTGGAGTGTGAATCCAGGCACCATGGCGGGTTTTAGACGGACTGCTGCGCAAATGGCTTCTTCCCCACCGAGGCTCGGAGCCTCTCAACGGTGCAATGAGTGCAATAAGACCTCGGACGCGATGTAGCATATGTCTTTCATGCTTTTGCCCACCGGTGTATACTTAATGTGAACGTATTGACGGTTTACACACTTCTTCAGACTTTGAGATCCGTAAAAGTATGTCGTAGCGACAGCAATTGAATTTATTTCCCATATGACTCTTGTTTAAAGGTCAGGTAAAGGTCAAAATATTATCCTTAAGTTACTATAGGTACCGAACATAAGTTTATAAAACGTACAGGCTGCAAGGTATTGTGTTTCCTTCATAACGCCTTGTACATTATTTCCAATACTGATCACTGTTTTATTAGCCCTATTTACCGGCATAAACTGAAACTGATTATGTCCCTTTTCTTTCAAATTATCTTTATGTAAGTTAAAAAGTCATAATTGTGTTTTTAAATAGTATAAGTTTTTTCAAATGAAACGTGTGCATAAGCTTAACAAAACCTAGCCCGTTGACTGTCTAGAACATTTATCATTGTTGTTAATCGACATATATTTCACAAATGATCTTTTTTTTTTAAATCCTATAAATTAAGTTCGCTTTATTTATCTTTATGTCTTGTTCAAACTATTATTGATACACTTCCTTTATTATATTTAGCTTAATATTGAAACAAAGAAATACTAAATACATAGAGATGCTGCCAATGACAGAGATATGCTAAATATAACATAGATATTACAATAATGACATACTAATAACACATATTCGGTTGCAAGCTATTACCTTGGAAGATCCTGTGTACCATGTCCTGTTATTGAATATTTTGCATGCTGGGTGTGTCAGGAAAGTTCTGTTTCCATGTTTCAATGCTAGGTGAATGCAGTTAACATTTCCCCACATTGGCATGTCACATCCAAGTAAGTTGATCGTTTCCTCTGGCTTCTGTCTGTATGAAGATTCTAGAGGCTCACTTGCAAACTGCTTATATTTACTGTAAGTTAAAAGAAAAATTATTTCATGCTCTGCTCAAATTAATTATGTATATATATATTGATTCGAGTCGAATTTCTCGTTTCTTTAATAACAAACTTGTAAAAATGTATTAATTTTTAAAATATCCTTTTTCTTTAAAAAAATATATTTTTGATTTTAGAATTTTGCTGATGCTTAAAAGAGAGATATGAGGATATTATTTGTCTTCCTTATAGTTGTAAATCTATAATTCCGCTTTCCTTTTTAGGATTGTAAGGTGGAACTATTTTTAAGGAATACTATTTAATTAGCTTAATTGGGAGAAGCATTATTTTGATGCACACATTGTAAAAAGTGCGTCATTATTATTATGTGTGGACTCTAATAAAGTGGTGATTGTGTGAAGCGTTTATCGAATCATCTTGTCTATAGAACATATTATGTGTTTAAAATGATGGAAATAATCATTAGTGTACGGCAGCACAAATCATAATCCGTTATGGAGACCATAATTTATCAAGAGGACCATATCGACGATAGCGCCATGCATAATTCATTACGGCAAACAAATCGACAGCTGTAAAAAAAAAAAGATGTCAGGGATAAGTTATCTTTAGCAGTAACTTCCAGAATTTGTAACGGGGATCGTATCCCCTGCAGTTCGATAATAATCTCAGTTATCAGTCTATTGAGCGTATCGATAACTGGCTGAGAATATATTTTTAAAAAGGCAAGTCGGAATAGTTACGCTATATTATTACAATAACACAAACACTTGAAATAGCATTATAGTGTGTGTTGGATTGGGGTAGGGAAAGCACTAATATGGAAATGTAGTCCCTCTTCTCACAATATCTAAGTATAATCAAACTTTGTATTAATATTTACGTTAGTGCTTAACGTATAATTTATCTTAAACACAACAGAAGCTCCTTCTACTTGGCAGCAGCTATTTCTTTAAATTTGTGTTGACAAAAATAGATAAGTGATCTAGAGGTCATAGACCTCTGCCCGAAGGTTACTTTTCTCTCCATTCAATCTGTTTTACTGGATTGACTTGGCTCTGGTTTTGTTTTTCAAAAGGATATTAAATAATTTAATGAAATCTGACAGACTAACATTGTACACACGATGATATAAAATCATTTCATCGTGATTAACATTATGAAATGCACAACAGTTTTGAAATTTTTGCAAAACGATGATAATGATTACAATGATAGCGGTATCTTATTATATTAATCTATTAAGTTGACTCCCTAATGGAAATACATTCTACTGGGTTCTGAATACGATGTATTCATGCCGTAGGTTTGGCGATTTCCTACCAAATGCGCTGCTGTGCGCTGACTACGTCACAAGACGCGTTTAAGACTAGCCAAACGGCTAGTGACAGAAGGGTTAAAATGTGATTAATATGTGAATGATCCACTCGAGGATTAGAATAGTCTATTTTGCATATCATTTGTGGCGTATAACTTTACAATAGACCCTATAACATATAGTATAGAAAATATGAAGGTAAATATATATATATATATATATATATATATATATATATATATTAATTAATCAGAATACTATAAACTCACTTCATGTACAATTGAAGTAATTCTTTATGCTCATCACTTTCGCATCTTTTCCTCATAGCTTTAAGCAGTCCAAATGCAAAAAGAGCTGCTCCAGTTGATGACTATTTTATAAACAAAAACTTTCTTTATAAATAAATTAACCCTTAAAATCATCTTATATATACATTTTAATTATGTCTTACAAAATTATTTAATTATGTGCCACCTACAAAAAAAAAATAATAAAAAAATAACAACATTCTAATAAACATAATTGAAGTTTCTATAATATAATTATATATATGGACTACAATTGTAATGAATTAAAATATTTTGAGACTGTGCGTTAAAGTAAGATCAATAGGACCAATGTACACCATAAAGTGTAAATAACAACAACATAGAAAATGATCTTTGTGTGCTGATGTGGATGGATGTGGCTGAAATTTTAAAAGAATGTGGTGTTTAGGTTTCACATCTACGTGCTGAGTTTTAGATCTATGAGGTGAAGTAAAGTAAATAGCCTTTCGACTGTCGGGGTCAGCGGGTCGCCATCCAGCTCGAAAGTTTTGCGAAACTTTTATTATGGCTTTTAGTGTGGTACATTTGTAAAATTGACATATTATTCTCTATTAACTCTTACTGTATATAAAACATCAAACTTATTAACACATTATATATATATTGGTTGAACAATACACGAAAACCAATAGCGAGTAAAGACAGTGTTATACGTACTGTAACTCGTCTCCAAATGACTGTTGACAGTTCAAACTGGTTAAAGAGAATAGATACGATAAAATAAAAAGCCAGCCGTCTATCCCCGGTGTCATTCAAGGCAGTTTCTATTTCCTTCATCACTTCTTTCAACTTTTC
Source organism: Anisus vortex (assembly GCA_949126835.1). Taxonomy (NCBI): domain Eukaryota; kingdom Metazoa; phylum Mollusca; class Gastropoda; family Planorbidae; genus Anisus; species Anisus vortex. The sequence continues at coordinate 18,353,851 of OX421500.1, forward strand.
TTCTTCTTTGTCTGTCCCGTGTTTATTTTCAGATTTAATGCTTTGTTCTTGTTTTAAGACTGTTTCTATTTTCGCCAAGACTTGTTTCAAGTCTGCTTCTTTTCTCGCACAGTCTTGTTTTAGTGAATTTTTCTTGTCTTGGTCTTGTTTCAACACCTTTTCTATTTTCTGCATTATTTGCTCAAGCTTCTCCTTTTTACCCATCTTGTCTTGCTTAACTTGATTTGTAGATTGTGTATTCTTTTCTTCTTCTATTAAGACTGTTTCTATTTTATCTAAGACTTGTTTAATGTCAGTTTCTTTGTCTTGTTTCAAGAAGTAAATATACAAATATACAAACAAACATCATTATTATTTTATATTTTATGTGTAAAGCATTTTTAAAAAAGTTTTTATATTGTAAATCTAAAATTGTATCTATAATTCATTTAGCATTATTTTTTTGTATTAGATAATGGTTAAATATAAATTGATTTCGCCAGCATGTTTTCTTAAAGTTTCAACATATTTCTAGTAAGTATTATACCTCGCCTTCTGATTCATTTGGGAAATTTATTCAAGCACTTTCTAAAACAAAATATGTGTACAGCACTCAGAGTTGTTATTGCTTATTGTTTGCAGAGTTTTTTTTTTTTTTTCATCAGCCAGTCCTTGAAATTTATTAAACAAAGCTTTTATATTTGTCAATAAGGTCAACTATTAAATTCTTCAAACATTCATCTAATGGCGTCATTGGTGTATTATTTCGTAGTTAACCAGACCTAAAATGGGAAAGGGTTATCCGCGTAGTAATACTATTGATTCTAAAACAGTGTGATTCCACGCATGCAAAGAAATTAATGTTTCCGTACAAATTAATTAATTGTAAAATAATTGTATAATAAAATACAGGGTAGACTGGGGCAGAACGCCCCTTGGATGTAAAACGCCCACTCACTATCCTGACACCCCTAATGTATTTTTAAAAGTGGACTCGTCTTGTAAATATAAAATGTAAACTTACACAGATCCAGGAGATATGTCTTTACATCTTTAGCCCAGAAATGATTTGTAACTTCACTGAGAATGTCTAGAAACTCATTGCCTTCAAAAGTTTTGATGTAAGTCATTTCAATTAGAGTCTCCTGCATAAAGATATATGCATTCTTATGTTTGTATCATATCTTTATTTTTGAGAGGCTATAGACAATATTTACAGTTTTAGTGGTTGTATGAAAAAAGAGTGGAAACTATACTATATGTATTCTCACCCATCCCAAATATTAGGGATACATTAGCATGTAATATAATAAAAACATCATTTTCAAATTCAGCTGATACGTACTATTATGATAGGCATCGTTTAATTATTTATTGTTTGTGATTTTATTAAATTTACATTTTTTTGTAAATATACAAAAACCAAACTTAATAATGAACACTTTTTCAATTTGGAGAAATCGCTGCTCAAACTATACACTGAAGGTGTTGTATTTTTAAAAAAGGCCGCTATACTTAAGAGGGTTGTCCGTTTTAATCTATACATCGTTTATAGTATTAGCAGGTAGCCATAGACTTGCAAAATAAAGATATTCCCAGCATAATAATTTAATCCATGGGGCCAATGAAGCAGCGTTTAAACGTTACCTTGGTCACGGCAGTCACAAGGATTAGCTTAGCCAGCACTGATCTCGGTCACCTTTGCTTCGCCACAGCTAATATCAGATATTTATCATCGCTGGGGGGGGGGGGGGGGGTAGACTCAGGGACACTCTCCAGACTCTATGACAAACGCTAGCTTTCACCGAGATTCGAACTCGGAATCTTCCGTACGCTAGCAGATCGTGTCCCGTCATATTAGCCTATGGTAATATAACCATTTTACATTTTGATTCTAATTTTATTTCATTTTTCCAATGTGGCTTTCATATTGAATTAATCAAGATATCTTAAAACCATTTTTTCGTTAATAAAAAAAACAGACATAATTTAATAAAGTATTTTTTTTTCATTACCGCATCAAAAATATTTTTGCTGCCACCCGTTGATGACTTAGTTGATGTGTTTCCCAGGCTGTCTCTCCGGCAACAGTTCTAGCGTGTGCGAATAAATAAATAAGACATTAAGGAAATAAAACGAACGATTAAAACTATATCTAATTTTTAATTAATTCAAGCATTATTTAATTAGATTATGTTGTTTTTACATTACAAAGTTATCATACAAAATTATAATGTCAAATATTTACATTTCTTATTGTTTTTTTATATCTAAATTACCCATAAAGTATTTTGAATATCGTTATTTACTTCTGGTCACCCTATAAGTGATGGCGAACCTTTTTTAGGCCGCGTGCCCAAAGCGCAACACAAGACCAACTTATTTCTTTCAACGTGCCAACACAGCAATTAAAACAAAATACTGAGGTTTTACTTTAGAAAAAAAACAACAGCTCAAACTAACAATGATAATAACAAATTAAATAGAATGATACAAACAGTCTTTTATATAAGACAATTGACTGTAGTAAATGAAAAAAATATTAATACACTACAATTACACAATTACAGTTATTACAGTTAACTGTATGCATTTGGCATGAGTTAACATAGTTAATGTGATTTTTTTTGTTGTTGTGTGCATGCTGATAATTTGTCAAGCTTTGGCTCATACTCCGTAACTTTAAGAACATGCAGCACTCAGGTCATCTGTCAGTCTTTTTCTGGTATCAGATTTGCTATAATTTTAAGTTTAAAACAGTTGCTCACAAGCATAAGATGACCCAAACAAAGTAAGAAGTGCAATCCCAAGTGCTTTCATCGACTTGAAATTATGTGGCAGAGAATTCCAAACTTTAAGGATTTCATCATCAGAGCTAACAACTGTGCTGTCATTTGCCTTCTTTTCACACTCTCAAGTGTTTCACGCAGATAAAAGAATGTAAATTTCCAGATAGAGCTTTTTGAAATCCAATAGCTACATTTCCAGAATTTCCTAAATCTAACCACAATAAGCAGGAAAGATCAAGTTTTTTTACATTTGGCTTTATCTGGGGAAGTAAGAAAACAGAGATTGTCTCCATCTTACGCAACAGTACAAAACTATTACTGAAATTCTCTTTTGCAGCTGCTACAATGCTAGAAAAATCCTTCCATATTTTCTGATTGCTTGTAGGATTGTCGGTAAATTTTATATAGAATTTTGTACATGTATTTTTACATTTGGAAAATATTTCAAGTCCATCACGTATTTTCCATCTCCTCAGTAGACGGACCCCACGAACCCCACCACAACTGTGTCGACGAGATAGTCCGAATCAATGGCCACATGGGCTCTTGTACATACGATTCCGGGCTCAGCTATGAGGCCCTAGTAACGGAATCAATGACCGACCCCCGCGACTACACAGGCCGCAATGTGCGACTCCAAGGGCCATCCCATGACTCCCCCATCCTGCGTCTACCGACGGCAGTCGTACACATCGACTCCGCCTTTACAGCAGGCCCCATCGAAGCAGCCGTGACTAAAGACGGGAAAGTAGACGTTCTACTAGGTAGGCCAATCGTAGGCAGACCACTCCCGCCCCGACCCACACAGGTGAGCCACGAGCCACCGCGCCCCACCCACAGCCCGATCCGCCCTCCCCAATTCGTGTCCATTAAAGACAGGCTCCGCAACGCAAAACTGCCCCAAACCAGAAGCGAGCTAAAGCGTATACTTCACGAGTTCAGTTACTATGAAAGGAATGCTATACGCGGCTTCCGGCAACTAGCAACGCCCTTATTTGATCTACTGAATGCTACCACACGTCCAAAATTACATTGGAACGAAAACGCCAGATTTGCTTTCGACCTGTTAAAATGTTTCTTAGGTCGAAACCCATTTCGAGTCCACCCCGACGACGAGGAGTAGCGTTAACCCTAAACACCCGATGGGCCGGGTAACAATACAACCCAGCGCCATACGCCCCCCCCCCAGAAGATAACTTAACGCGTCCCCTTGTTCCCTCCGACCCCTCCCCGTCACAGACCCACCACCAACACGTGGACACGCCAAGATACCACTCCCAGATACTATCCCGGTACTCTCACTAAGATCCCATACCCCAGAGACAGTAATTTAGGTAGAAATCTTCTCTCTGAGTAGATTCCCAAATCGCCCGGGTGAGTTGTCACGATTCTGGAATTAAATCGTAACCTTATTAATACTCATGGATAGATCATAGCGCAGAAGTAGTGTAGAACTAGAAACATAGGTTAGCGTATAGTTAGATTAGGGAGTAGAAAGTAGCCTGACGCCATTACCTCTTTCCCTCTTCTCACGCAATAGGAACACCCCAACCACTCTTCTCCTCACCTCTCTTTAACCCTCTCTACACTCTGTCATTCCCGAATTCAGAGTTTGCTACTTGATTCAGCCAATTGGTATTACACTTTTTGTATGTGTGATTGTATGTGTGTGTATTCTTTAATGAGTAGTACTATCAAAATACAACATGAATCATAATTGACAGCATAATAGAATATATATATATATATATTATGCTGTCAATTATGATTCATGTTGTATTTTGATAGTACTACTCATTTATTTTGCTAAACTCAGCATACCTATAGACACCCCCACCCACTGCTACACCTTTTCATTATCTCCCCTTTTCGTCCCCTACTCAGCGCCCGTGGGCATATTCCTTTGTCCACTCGAAGTAGTGACATCTGGAGCGAAGCGTCTCGCACATACGTAAGCACCTTGGGCTGAGCTCGACCAGAACCAAGTGACACAGGTACATCAAGGGGAGATAAGTCATTATCTTATCCTTTGTATCTCCGTATACGTCTACCCACCCACCCCTTTTCCCCTGGGCCCCACCCCGCAAAAGTCGGCGATACTAATTTTTCACCTACACCCACTCCTAAATTCCCCCCCCCCCCAATAGTCAATCCTTTATGCAAGTATATTTCAATCCAGCCAACCAGAAGATATGTAATTTTAAACTAATGGAGCTATCCAATCAAATTGACCACTGATCACGTGACTAAAATTCAGGAAAGCGCGCTTAACTAGGTTTAGGACACTTCGGCTAAAACGTGAGGCGGAGAAGGTTGTTCGATTCTAGCCTCCACTTATTCAGTTCGTTCCATAGGATATACCGCCTGCATGTGTATAGATAGATATTTTGTCAGTCCAAGTATTTTCATGAACACAGCTAGGTTTGCCTAATGAATTGGATAACCTAGCAGTACCATGTGTTGAGTGTTAACTGAAGCCTGTGCAAATTCGTATATGTATCTTGCCATTGAGTGAAGAATTGAAATGATAATAAACACCTGAACTTAACCAGCGATTTATTTGCCTACTTAGAACTATTGTTGTGTCCGTCATAATATCTAACGAGCCAGAGAGAGAAATAATAATTATTCCAGGGCGATTCCAGTCACGGTAATTCATACCCCACGACGACCTGCCACTACTACCCCCCTCACCTACGACTCCACACCCCTCTCATCGCCCAACTTCTGCCAGGTTGATGACCTAATCGTAAACACATCGTGACACCTAGTTTGTAGGCCTAGGTCTCTTTCAAAAACCTGCAGTTTTCCTTCAAATTTTCTGATTCACAAAACATTATTTCTGCTGTTTTTCCCTGAACCTTGCAGTTTTTTATTCAGTTCATTGAAATGTGCTGTAAAATCTGTAAACAAAGAACTACTGAGGTTGGTAAGCCAGACCATATCAGTAAGCTGTGTATAATCCTGCCCTTTTTGATTCATAAACAGCCTAATTTCATTCAAGAATGCCACAAATATATCCAATATTGTACATGAGTAAAGTGTGTAGGCCTACTGCACCTTGCCCTCATCAAGAAGTGTGTGAAACTGTAGACAATTAATGTCACAAGCCATGATGTAATTGACCATGTTGTGACATCTTTGAGGATATCATCTAATTTCTTGCTGCTATCCTTGACACAAAGAGATTATATGGTGTATAATACAGTGAAACTGAACGACTGGGTGTTTTGCTTCTTTAACTGTATGAAATCAGATGCGTCCCCCACCATGGAAGGTGCCCCGTCACTAGTAACTGAAACAACTTTTTATGGTTTTATATCTTGTGCCAAAAAAGCTTCCATAACAGCATAGTGCATATATATCCCTTGTGTTCTTTCAGACAAAGATAACAATTTTGGTAAATGTTCGCTGCCCACAGAAATGGCTCTGCGTGCCAGCTGTGGCACGCAGGCCATAGGTTTGCCATCGCTGCCCTATATTGTAATGGTGTCGATTAATATAACAAGATACAACAACTATTCATTTTCTAATTAACTCTATCCTTAAATTTTACTCAAGTGCTTAAATTAGAGTCACCCTGTCAACTATTTGTCAAATTCGTTAGGCTGCTGCTCAATCATTTATCATAGTTGTACGTTAATTTTGTCTACGCTTTCGTAAGACATGTCAGTCACAAATCGACTATTTTTACCGTTTAATTTATTTACATTATGTCCATTGTTTGAAACGTAATCATTACACTGATTATATACTCTTTTAATTCGCGTTGTAGTTGTGATATTCTGCTGAATCGTTGGCGTGAATGAATTGAAGGAACTAAATGTTACTACAAAATCAGAATATATTGTATATATAAATATGTATAATTTGTGTTATCAATATATACATAATATATATTTAATATTAAAATCTATATAAAACTAATAACATTTCATATAACATCAACAAGGCTCTACCTTCATTTCTTTCACAGCACCTAGAACTGTCTTCAGCGGGTTATGCACTTTGCCAGAATTCTCCTCATTCTTCTTCATCTTTTTTATTGCAATATTTTTTATAAGAGCCTGCAAAAGAAAGAAAACAAAAGTAGAAAACAGGCAAAAATAATACTTGAAAAAAATGTATGGCTATTCGTGTATGTATAATTTAATTAGATATTAGATAATAATAAGTTCAGTTGTAGCCTACACAAGCACATATATATCAATATTAAATATATTTGTTCGAGAATAAATACTTTTAAGAGTCTGATTGTCTAATTAGGTAAAATTATATTCAATAATAATGTTAAAAAACGTGGTTATAATTTAAAGTATGTCCCTTTTTAAATTGCAGTTATTAAATATGAATTGATATAATAGTTCAACAAAGTGTTCCGTAGTAAAACATCAAATAACCTCACCATGAAATGTTCACTTAAAACTTCATTGACCAGGGTTAGGTCCAACCTTTCCAGTAGCATACAGCGTAAAAACTCATATCGCGATAGACTGAGTTCATATCTGATAAGATCTTTACATATGTCCTTTGCTTTATTGGAATCCTTTGCTTTTGTCGAATTCTAAACAGATTAAACGATTAAATTTAGAGATTAAATGCAATACAAATAATAAAATTATAAACGTAACTACTAATTGCAACGAAATAGCTAGATTTTTCAAGGTATAAAAAAATATGAACTTCTAAATATATAATTAATAAAAATCAATTCAAATGAACGAGCCGCAAAATATTATTACTTCTGTTTTGGTTAGCAATAGACCAACAAATAGCCAGTACGCGAAATTAGCTTGCCGCAATAATTTTTAATATTAATTGTATATACCGTTACTGTACTCGTTCCTATAAGAGCGCCTGCTGGCAAAAGTCATCATAATGATTTCTCACGCAAAATAATGTGCAATAATTACATTTTATATTTTTTCATTCCATTTCCTTCGATATTTTAGCATGCGTATTAAATTTGAACCATAAAGGATTAGTCGTTGATCTATCATATTCACGATAAGGTTTGTATGAATAAATTTACTTGTTATATCTGCTCTCGGTGATTTTAAAGACAAGTCATTTTCCACAATGAATCTTCTTTTTTTTTACTTTCTACTTGTGTTCTTCATATTAATTACTACTTAAAACAGTCTGAAATAATTATTCAATAAGCATATCCCAAGATACCTAAAATAAATCTCACTAAGAATAAAATAAATTGTAAGGCTAATGTGCAACCAAAACACAATAAGCTGTTAAATCCTAAAAAGAAAGAGAAGTTGAATAGGTTACAAAAACAACTTGCTAAAAAGCTAGATCGAGCTCTCTTATGTGCGCCTGAAGGAGACATAGGTTTTCACCATTTAAGAACCTAAGAGTTCAGGTGAAACTTAAAAATAAATTAAGAGGCTATCAGAAAACCGTGACAGGATGGCGTGCATAGACAGAGAACATTTAGCCTATTTTTCTAAATGACATGATGGAAAAAAAATCAAATTTACTCAAGTAGCCTATATTAAAAATACAGCCATTTTCCTTGTTTTTGGATGACTGTTGGATTTATTCTAATATAAACGTAGTACATACTACGTTATGTTTCTTAAGCTCCCTAAAATATAATAATATAGACTAATGTCTACTCTAGCTCCTGAAAAGGATTATATTATACTAGCCTGATTTAGGAGGAACGTTAACAAACTTCCTTTTTGAAGCGCTACGGTCAGCCTATTTAGCAAGACACATATTTTGAGAAAGGTTTTGGGGTCTGTCTTATCTGTTATAAAAAAACAAAAAGTTAATGATGATCAGCTAGGTATTTTTGAAATAAATGATGCCAAGGCCATGCATAATAGATCATGTGTCTTAGTATAAATGTAAATAATACTTCATTGGTTACAAAGCAGAAATGAACATCAGCAAAATCAAATGCTCTGATTCCATTTATAGATTATGATGCAGATAGTACTAGAAATGGTTTTTTCGAAGCTTTCCGAACGCAAAAGACGCATACTAGAAACTCGTAGAGAAGACACATTTATAATTGCCTAGAAAAACAAACAACAGTCGAGCTTTCTGGCTCATGATCATGGTGAACAAAGGGTGGATAAACCTACGTTCTGTCCAAGTGCCAGAGGCGTTGGTGTGCAGTGTATCTTATGGTATGGTTTCCATAGCTACAGAGGCGTTGGTGTGCTGTGTATCTTATGGTATGGTTTTCATAGCTACAGAGGCGTTGGTGTGCTGTGTATCTTATGTTATGGTTTCCATAGCTACAGAGTCGTTGTTTTGATGTATATCTTATGATATGGTTTCCATAGCTACAGAGGCGTTGGTGTGCTGTGTATCTTATGGTATGGTTTCCATATCTACAGAGGCGTTGGTGTGCTGTGTATCTCATGGTATGGTTTCCATAGCTACAGAGGCGTTGGTGTGCTGTGTATCTTATGGTATGGTTTCCATAGCTACAGAGGCGTTGGTGTGCTGTGTATCTTATGGTATGGTTTCCATAGCTACATGCACTTTTTTCTCCCACTGCGGAATTCCACTCGGATAAATATCGCGATGTCTCGCCCGCAAACCTGCACTGTCGTCCTGTAGCGTTAGTCTCATATTATAGGTCTGGGCATCCAAGCACCAGGGCAAGTTTGAGGTGGGGTTGTTGCGCTCATTTCTCTCTAGCCATCGGCTCATATATATATGTATACATATATATACATATATATATACATATATCTATAATCAAGCACTGATCATGCTCAATTTAGCAGCATCCGTAGTAGCGCTCTAGATATTCCCATTACTTTTTTAAATCGTTATTACAACCTCTAGCTTTTTTTTCAAGCAATAGAAATGAATCATTTTATGAAGCCGTAACAGAAATAATAATGTAATTACTAACTAACAATGATATTAACGGCATCAATTATTTTCCCTTTTTAAACTATCTACATGGTAACATAAAGTTATAGAAACAATTTACCTTTGGCAGCTTTAAGTATAATTTTTGAAAAGTTGTCTCTTTTAAATTTTTGACCAATGTTGAATATGCAATTATTGCTGTTGGGAAAAGATTTTTTTTTATAAGTATAATTCATATATTTTAGACTTCTCATCAATAAAAGCAAAATTAAAAATAATGTTTCACTTAATTTGATTAGAATTTAAAGAATTTATTTTGATAAAATATGTTTTGTAAGTTTTAATTATTTTACTATTATAGTTATGGTATATAGTTTCTAGAAATTAATTATAATTTTGCAAAAAAGATTATTTAATGCTTTAGCTGAACAATTTTAAGGTTTCTTAAATATGTATCATGAACTTTTTCTTCATTGCCTCTGCAGTAGCTTACCTTGACTTTAATCTAGTACTGTCGACTTTACCCTGAAATATACATGTGGTTTAATAATAGATACTATTTATAATTGTTAAATAAGTAGTTAATATAAAATGTTCAATATTTCAGCGTGTTGTAAGTTTTTTCCCTTGTAAAACTGTGCAACAGTGGTCTAAGATAGTTCTTTGAGAGATGTATTTTTTATAAATGCAAAGATATGCCTTTTTCTTTCTTCAAATTCGCGTATTGCTTGTGTTTCAGAAATTATAATTTTGAAGTCTCGTTTATGATTTAAGTGATTTATAATTCAAAGTGTGTATATCGTCTCGTTATAAACATAAAAGAAAATCTTAACGCTTTTTACAAAGACCGAATTGTCACAAAAAGAACTAAAGAACTTAAAAATGCATTACTAATTAATTTTAAGTTGTTTTTTGAATCAATTAAAATAATAAAAGAGAAACCTTATCTAACAATCGTCGAAAAAAACAGGATCAAAATAAACAATGCTACTTAAGTATAAATAAGTAAAGTATCCCGTCGGACCAAATTGATCCAGAGGGCCGGTGAAGCAGCGTTCACCAGTTTCCGTGGCCACTGGGTGATTGTGTGGCCAGCACTATGCACAGCCGCCTTTGCTTTACCCCAACTAAGTCAGGTAGCCATCAGAGCTGGGTAGACTCAGGTACACCCTCAAATCCTAGTCTCTCCAGGATTCGAACCCAGGACCCTTGGATCGCCGGTCGAACGTGCTCCTGCTCGACTACTGTGCTCCATACTTAGGTATATAGTAAGACAATATTATAAGAATATACTTAAGTGTCAAAGTCGCAGAAATACAACACAGCATTTATGGTTAACCGTAATCAACTCCAGAATCAATTAATAAGAAATCCCTTTATTCGGAGCAGTAAAATATTTTATGATGATAGAGTTCTAGCCAACATGATCTAGATAACCTTACGGTAATGCAGAAAGAAACAATTACAATGTTCTACTCAAACAGGATTTTAAAAAAATGGGGGGGGGGGGCGTTAGTAGCTCAATATAACTGTGTTTGTTACAAGACGATTCCGATTTGCAAAGAATTTTATCTATATAATTTGTACATGATTTATACTATATGTAAATTTCATGTTTACACAAAGAACAAGAAAACCATAAAAACCAAGTTTTTATTATACTCCCTTTATTTGCAAACTAAGTTTACCATCATGTAGTTAAATAATTGATTGACTACTGCAAATGAAACGGACAGAAAAATATATGTGTCGCAAATCTCAAAAAAATCTCTTTACACCGTATGAATTGTTCTAAAAATAATCTTAGCGCATAATTTTTTTTTCTAGCTTTGCGCCGAAAAACTATAAAAAGTTGCACAGGCATTTTTAAAGTGAAACCCACATATTTCTTATACTTTCCTTTTAAGAAATGAATATTGTCATAAGTGTAGTATTATTAAGTTGTTTTAATTGAAAATTTGATAGAATGTATTGGTAGTCGGGGCAAGTCTGCTGTTTAAATTTCAGCTCGATTGGACCACGGAAAGTGGTTGAAATATCGAAGCCAATTCTTGCACGATGATTACAATTCTTGCACGATGATTACAACCATCCATACAGACAGACAGAAATTGCAACTTAAAATAAAGGGAGTAAAAATAGCTTTAAATAACAAACAAAAAAAAAGATTTAATAGCTGATTTTGAAAGTAAATACTGCTAGAATAAATTGTTCGAATGTAGAGATTAAAAAGAAAAAAAGGTTTTTGCATTTAAAACGAAAGCAACTAAATTGAGTCTATAGTGATGATATTTGGAATTGCTAAGATAAACAATTTCATTAGCATCATACAGGAAGTGACGTTTCAAGGGGACTGAAAGAGTAAACTATGTCATGGCTCACTGGACACGTATTTAACTATTTCGTTAAATTTAAGAATCCTGTTTATATTCATAAAACGTTGCACTGTGACATATTCCTACATGCTTATCCAATTGTTGACGCCACGTAACTTCATTGGCCATCTTGAATGGCTAAAGAAAAATTGAGATTTCCACTCCCACTAAATAATTACAATTTGAGGGCTACTATTAAACTAACTTATAATTATTAGTAAGCTATGTATGCTATTTTGTATACTTCATTTTTTTCAGCATTTTCAAAGTGAACACAAATTGTGACTTAGAAGGTCAGTAGGCGCCCCATACTTGTGATTGCATTCCAAGTGAATTCGTGGTAACATTGTTTATATTAATATTTTGAACGCTAATTCAACTCTCTATTGAACAGAATGGCCACATTTCGAGAAATAGAGCGTGTTCTTCTCACAAAGTTGGTCAGTCAGACATGAGCTGTAGGGAGATTGTTTTGGCGACTAGACTTCTAGAATTTTGAATTATATGATTGTACCTGTGTGTATAATGACTGATTTTTATGTTTCGTATAGATATTGTTTGTTCACCGTTCCTGCTGCCGTCGTTCGTTACTGATTAGATACAAGTTAGGCTGTAAAAGTGTGGGGAAATGATGATTCAAGAGTTTAAAAAAAGTAATTTTAAGATATGCAACCTTTACTAGACTCCGAGGTGTAACAATATAATATTACAATATATTAGAATAGTTTCTGTTCTTGACTTACCTTTTTGCTCTTTTGGCTTTGAAGTATAATTATAATAGATTCACCTTTATTGCGAACCTCGTCAATAGCTTTGCCCAGAACTAAACAAATGCAAGCCTGGGGATCTAGCAGATAAAAAAACAAACATAAAACTCCAATCAGATACACAGTCAGAATATTCTTTTAATTTTACCATTCCGTGAAAGACAAAATATTGTAAAATTAAGCTGTCTTCATTGTTAAATGTCTCTATTCGTTACTATGTGGGTAAACCATTTATACTTAAGCCTAAAATACATTTATATTTAGTTACAGAAAATTATGTAGGCCTAATTACCTTTTTCGGAATCTTCTTTTTTCTGTACATCAAAAATTAAAAGAAAAAAAGGATACTATAATATAATTGAAAAGTATAGCATTATAGTAAATCAAACTTCTCAATTTTAAATTGCGAATCTTTTGTAAAATGCTTTCTGTTAAAGAATATTTTAAATATTTAAAAAATACAAATATTGTTAATATATAAACTATAGATGTTTCTTGTGTAACAATATATTAGTAGTATTAATTAAAACAAGTTTACCGAATATTTTAGTTTTGCAGTAGAGATATCTTCTTCAGACATCGTATACCGTAAAAAGTGCTGCAAATATTTGTTGTTGTCGGGTTCAAGTCCACTGGTGTCCAAAGTGCATCCTGAATTTGAAATATATATCCTGATTTAGATAAATATTGCAACGAGATTTATTTTAAAGTGTTATTAATTGTAATTATTTTGAGTTGTTCTGGGGCTAAACAATTTACTTGCCTGTCTCTTTAACGAAATAATGTAAGTCTTCAACAAACTCTTTCACGTTTAGAAGCTCAAAATCATTTTCAGGTAGTTTGCCTTGAAGCTTTAAAACAAGCTGTTAAAAAAAATATTGTGTGGAATATTTTGTAAACTATATATTTTTTTATATGTTATGTTTACTAACAAACGCGTTAGAAGTTGTTTTTTCCTTATATCATAATATTACTGGTGAACTAACTGATAATAGACAAACCTATTCTTCAAATGAACATTTTTTTCTAAGTAGACGATGTATATATACGTAATTTTCTATACAGTAGTAAGTGATTTTTAAATTTCATAGGCCTACATCTCTACTTGTCGGCCTAAATACACATTAACATATGTATTAAAAAAAATAGAAACATACATGCACACATAGGCCTACAAACACACAAAAATACATACAGAAAGAGACAAAGACACAAAGAAAGACTCACTTGCAAACTAAAATGCTTACATATATACATATATATAGAATGCATATATATATATATGTATATATATAGAATAATAATAATAATAATATTTGTATAGCGCTGCCAACAAACATAATGTATGCTCAGAGCGCATTTAACATACAACTAAGAACACGGTCATTACACTAGGCCAGGGGTCGGCAACCTTTTTAGACGAAAGAGCCAAAAGTTACAATTTACAAAATTTCCCAGTTTTTAAAGAGCCACTAATAGTTTTGTGTCAATATTATAGTAGGCTTTTTCATTATGACTAGGTATAAATTTGATTTTTTCTTTAAAATAAATATTGCTTGAAATATAAAATAATATTTATTGATATAAACACATACACATGTTTGCACAAAACATATTAAAATATTTTACTCGAGCTCTGCTAGAATAATAAAATTAGTAATCAAATAATATAACTATAATTATTGAATAATAGATAGTTACATCAATGGGAGCATTGGCCTTGCATGCCTTTTAAAGTTTGGTTAAATGTGGCTAATAACTTGTAGTTTTCAGTTTCAAGCACACCTCTAGATTTTTTATTGTTAGTTGGCTTCTTACTTTACTTTTTATTACATTCATGCAAGATAACGCTTGTTCGCACGAATATGTTGACCCTAAGATCGTCAGCAATCCAAATGCCAACTTCTTCACCTCACTGTAGCATTCTGAAAGACTATTCCATGCGTCAAATATGAGTGCCCCAAATGCAATTGCTGGATTTGAAAACCAAACACATGTGGAGTGGCAAGTTCAAAGAACTCAAGAGCAAGTTAAAAGAGTTGGGGGTCCAGAAAAGCGTGCACGTCACGCTGCACATTATGAACGCCAGAGTATTTGCATTTCTTTTTAATAGATCAAATCTCTCAGCGAATCCATCCTTGAAGTTTTACATTTAACTCATTTAGTTCATTGTGATATCCACCATGAAGTTGAATTTTAGCAGCGATTTGTCTTCTTTCAATTTGGGATGGACAATGCCTTTTCATTGAAGAATGTTTTTATTTCACTCAAGCAATACGTTATCCCTGGAAAGCCATCGCACATTATTGTGCAGAAGTAGGTCAGAATACTAGCTTTCTATTTCTTTAAGAAATTCTTTAAACTGGCGATGGTAGAGTGCCTTTGCTAAAATGCTGTTAATGATCTTAATTACCAAGTTCATGACCTCAACTATTTCGGCCGGAAATTTTTGTGCACAAAGCGCCTCTTGATGAATTATGCAGTGAAACTGTTAAATTGTGTGGTATATTTTTGCCGAAGAATCGTTGTTATCCCTTTATGTATTCCTGTCATACTTCTGGCTCCATCAGTTGTTATGAAAAAGATTTTATTTATATCGATTTCATAGTCTTTTAGGCATTGTCGCAAAGCATTTGCTATATCTTCTCCATGGGTTTCCATGAGAGCGGCAGCAATCCTAGCAGTCCTTCTTATAGACGACATATACCTGACGAAAAGGGTAACTTGTGCCGAGTTTTTTATGTCCCAAAACACATCCATAGCAAGTGATAAAGCAGAAGCCAGCTGAATGTATTCCACTTGAATATTTGTTACATTTGAAGACATTTTAGCAGTTCTATTTTGTACTGTTTTAGCAGATAATGGCAAATCTTTTTTTTCTTCATGATTTCTGTTTTGTTTTTGAAATCACGAAACATTTATTCACTTCCACATATAAATAATCTTTGACATACTTATCATCTGTGAATGGTTTCCCTCTTTATGCAATTTGTAGTGATATTGCAAAGCTTGCCATTTATTAATTACAAGTCAAGTCAACACAACTGTTCTCTAGATTTTAATACCAAAAGCTTGACATCAACAATTCTTATGCATGTGCCAAGGTCAGGGTCACCAGAAACAAAAAAAAAAGAACAGAAACTAAATACCGAAAGAAACTTTCTGACTGCAGTTTTTATTGTAATTTTATTTTCTTCTCTGTTAATAAAACACATTGTAGTTATTCGTTTCTCCTTCTTTTTGACGGGCATAACCACTAATACTACCATAATTACAAACATACATATAAAAATACATACATAACACACGCACACATACAAACATACATACACACAAACATACATACAACAGACATATATACAAACATACATACATACTCACATTTAGACATAAGAAAAGACACCTATACAGATAGAGATGTTGAAATGTACACCGAACACACACAATTTATTCTCTCTATCTCCCTTTAAGACTTTTGCACAATAATAACTATTGCATTTTTTAAAATTTTAGTCTGTTTTTGCAGAGAGAAACATTTCCGGGAAAAAAACAAGATATTCGACGAAGGCGAGTTGTCGATTCAATTTGTCAATAGGCCCTTGTATATACTCAAATACTTAAAGCTCAATCTTTAATGAACACACATTCATATAGGCCAGTGATGGCCAACCTTTTTGAGGCCGCTTGTCCAAAGTACAATACAAGACCAACTTATTTCTTTTAACGTGCCAACACAGCAATTAAAACCAAATACCATAACTTAGCTGTTCCATTTTTGGTAAATGCTCGCGTGCTCACAGAAATGGCTCTGCGTGCCAGCTGTGGCACGCGTGCCATAGGTTCGCCATCGCTGAATATAGGCCTATAATTAGTCTAATTCAAAAAAACGTTAAGTCCCTTTTTTTTACAACAAATTAATAATTAAAACGTCCTAAAAAAACGCTCAAGTGCGACGTAAAATGTCTATTTCTGAAAACTACAATAATTACGAATGTTTTAAAAGTGTATTTGAAAGTATACTATAGGCTAACGTTTATTTATTTAAACCTAACAAAACACGAGATTATACATACGTACTTTAGTTTAAATGTATTAAAGTTCATGGTTATCTAAAATGTTAGTATTAAATTATTACACATTTTAAATTCAACTTTTTTTATATTTGTCTAAGTATTATAAATCCACCTTTTTTAACTACTCATAGATTGTATGCGTTGGCTAACATAATTTATCTTGACGTACCGGTGACTTGGCTTCTTGTGTAGCATTTTCCCAGAGTTTTGGATTTACAAAGACATTTTTCCAATTGTATTGTTTTACCTGTTACATGAAATAGCCTTGTAATACATAGTACATATTAACATGCATGAAATTAACACAAAAATATGGCAGCAAAAATAACAGGTAAATAACTAAACCTAAAAATACTAGAGGGAGGAAGTTCGAAAAATTACTAAAGCATTGAACTTTGAAATACAACAAAACAGAAATATGTTATAATATTTAACTTAAATAAATATATACATAACAATATGTTCTCATTTCTTTCATATGAAGGCACATGCTTATGTTTTCTTTTTTATCAAGAAGCATCTGTCATAGAATGGGTTAACTGAACGAACCAGGAAATTAACAGATAAAACTCAAACCACGGCTAAGCTAACAAATCAAAAAAGCTATATTTAGATTTACCCTCTAAAACATAGTTAAGAGAATACTTTTTGGCACAATACTATTGTTTAGTGATAGAATATTATTTTGGTGAACCAAGTAGAGGCTTATTTAGAAGGTCAAACTATGATCGAGAAAATGAAATGGAAGAGTTAACAAGACTAATACAAAGATTGAGAGAAGAAACATTTGACATTTTTATAATCTCTATCCAACTATCTATATTACAAGTGAAATGTTGAGTTAGTTTATTCTGTAGAGAATAAACATTAAAGTAGAACGAAAAAGTCACCACGACAAAGTCCCTTTATTTTGATTACTTGACTTTAGTTTGCTGATGAAAATAACGATCTATAGAAAGAAAAAGCTAGCTGACTTGGCTGCTGTAGATGCTATCGATAGGAAAAAATGCGTTGGATAGAACGGAACATTTATAAACAGCCATCCAATATCGATGAGGTCGGATTATAAGAAAGCGGAAATAAAATCGACCAAAAAGTAATTTAACGCGCCTATGTACAAAAATAAGTTACACATAGAATACATTTATCTAAAAATGCCTTAGTTCTAACTAGTGTTATTTTATTTCTTTTTCGTACAATATAGGGACTGCGACATTACTATATAGGAATCTATAATTTATTTAGCAATTACTAATTATATTTAGATTATTAAATGGGAGATATTGCTGCTAAGAGTTAACACCCTTGCCCCTTTTACAAGTCAATTTTTTTTGTAAATTACAAGTCAGTCATAAAAGATTAACTTTTATAAAGATCAGTATGCAATAGTATATATTTTTTTCAATCGTATGTAATATTGTAATTTAAAAAAAACATAGGCCTAATAAGGACAAAGCAATTTAATTTGAATTGAAATGATGGCTAACATATAAACATTATTTGAAGACTTTGAATCGTCAGTGTCGATATTCGCTTTCACGCCTTTTACATACATCAATTTGGTTTAAAATTTGATTAGCATACTAAACATTAATTCTCTGTATAGCTTGATTGATAAAATATCCTTTATTCTTTATTAATATCAACACTTGTCTACTACATCTCACTTAAAATGATCACACACTTGTAAAAAAAAAATGCTCGTTTTACTAATACTACAGCTATTGACATTTCCCTTATTTGTGTGTTTTCTTTCTGTGTTATTTTGTTTTCTTTTTTTTATACATATCAGAGTTGCCTGTATACATATTAATTGTATATTATTAACAGTGATTGTTAATTATATTAAAATGAACAATCTTACCGTATCATCTGCTTTTACACTTGATGCTGAATCTCCTGTAAAATTTTCTTGCAAATTTCCTGGCAAATTGCCGTTCATTGTTCCATTATATTTGTGCATGGATCTCCCATTTATCTGATTTTCACCTTGGAGTGTTTTATCAGACCCTTCTGCCATAAGATTGAGCACACCTTTTTCTTTTTCACATGTACCCTTGTCAAGTGAAACTCTATTCATACCGTTGACTAATATCTCCTTATCTGCCTTTTTCCTAACAGCTAAAGTTTTCTCATTGTCAGAGGGTTCAAAAAATGTATTGACGTCTTTAGAATCAACTACACTTCCAGTGCTTATTGGTGAAGTCTTTTTTTCCACACTTGAGCTTTTAAGATACAGTCCTACTTTTAATGATTTTTGGCCGACTTCTGACACATGTAGTTCTGTTAACTTTGACACTTCTTTAATTGCATTCTTAAAAGACAAATCAAAGACTATAATAAGACGGATCGCTTGCTTTGATATATCTGCTATTTGACAACTCCAAACACTTAAGTTTCGGAATTCCCGAGTGTCCATTTCTCAAGGAAATTTTTTCAGGAGTTTACTATTTCGCTATAATTTTATCAATTGGACAATTAAGATGAAAATTGAAAGTTGTATACAGCGCAGTTCTTCAGGGACGTTGACGAGTCATTCAAGACAGTTTTATTGGCTGCGCACGAAATAACAAGTGTTAAGCTCTAAAAATAGAGCAAGCAAGCCATCTCATTATAGTCTTTGGACAAATTAATGTGTTTATAGTTTCAGAGCACAAAGATGTGTTTGTAAATTTATTTATTTAAAAGTTTAAACTGTAATTATAACTTTACAGTTTATGATAACATTGCATGTGTTTTCAAACAAATCTAATTCAATTATTGTTTTCTAATAATTATAACATGAAATGTTATCCTTTACAAATAATAGCGTTTAGATTTAAAATGTATAGATAACTGGCTTTAATTTTCTGTAATTTCATACTAGAGCCTGACCAAAGCTTTTTTTTTGTTTCGGCCGAAATCGAAACCCTACGAAAAGTTATACATTGACTTACAAACGAAATATAAGCCGAAACCGAAAGTTTCACTACACCTTTCACTGAAACTGAAAAACAAAGTAAAAATGCAAAATAAAAGATGCACGATTTTTTGGACATTCTTTTGGGGTGATTCAATAATCCGTTTATTAATAACTTCAATTTTCTACTTCACACGAATTAATTCGCTGTTTAAACTAAATAAATGAATGTATAAAAAGCAGAAGTTAAAATAGATATTCGGTTGATGACCAAAAGTCTATATCAGTTTCGCCCGAAACCGAACGCAAACTGAAACCTAACTATTTGGCTTGGGCCAAAACCGAAACTACGACGAAGGAGGCCATTTGCCTACTTTCGCACTGAACCCGAAGCCGAAATCGAAACCGAAATTCGGTCGGCATCTATATTTCATACACAGAAATAAATGCCAAAAAGATAAAAAGAGACAAGGTGTCACTTACACTGCTGTCTATTGGACTGACTTTGTTGTCCATTCGAATTGACTGTGTGTTGTAGTTCTCTACAATGTTAATGAAACTCCTTGATTCTGATTAGGTAAAGGAAAATGATCATACAATTCTTAAGATTGTTGCGTCTCATAATGTTCCAAGTGTTCATGCAATAAACATGTGGAAAATGTTCCCGAAATAAATAAGCAAATAGGGAAATGTACATGCACTACGTAAAGTTTACGAATTTCAAGTTAACACATACAAAAATGGATTGATGTATAATATTCTCACTTCTTTTCCCAATACTATGATAAATGGTGACGCGGTAAACTACAGGCTTAGTCTTGAATATCTATTACTATCTTCGTTTCAAATCAGGTGTTTCAAGAATTTTTTCCGGAGTTTTAAGGAAATCCCTTTCTAAAAATGTTTTTTCACGGTAACTAAAATACAAAACATTAGAGGAGTGGGAAGGTTTGTAGATAAACTTATACACATGAATGACACTTCTATTATTAAAAGCTAAATCAGTCGGGGAAAGATAAGCCTCTAGACATAACTCAAAGTGAATGTTGAATAAATGCATTATCGAAACCGTAACTTATTATGATTAGACCTTGACCTATTTTAATACCATAAATACTAAATTCTGAGCCAGCAGTTTGGGTTAAGTCAACCCCAAAAAGGAAAATAATGTAGGAGCTGAAAAATATGTTTTTTTTCTTTTATAGTTATGTTTGACATTCAGATTTCTTTTGTCCATTTAATTTTTTTTTCATACAGGCGAATGTATATAATATGTTCTTATCTAGCTTGGGTAATAAACTTGAATAATATTCATAGCAAATACAAGCCAACCTCCAAAGTTACTCTTAAACACAACACTTCCGTATAAAAGTACATTGGTTCAATGTCAAAGAAGTTGAATTTAAAGTGTATCTCGATGAGTTACAACATTTTAATATTTATTTAACCTTCCTAGTTGATATTTTAGTAAAAAATGTGACTGACTATGTATTTGTGGGTCTTAACTTTCAGTGTTTGCTTACAAGCTAACGCATTGTATTAAACAAATATAATTTCATACAAAAAAAGTATAATGTTGATTAATAATAGTGTATAATGTACCAAAATTTAAAATGTATTTGCAATAGAAAACTTTTTTCGAAAAACATAGATCAATAAAAAAATAAATGAATTAACAAAAAAATTTCTTTTATTTATTTTGGACCTTTTCATTAAACGAAAACACATATTACGGAAACATATTTGAAATAATTAAAATAATAATAATAATAATGGTGCTTGTATAGCGCATATGCCGTTGATGACAGTTCTATGCGCTACACACAAAAAGAAAGACAGTGACAGAAACAGAATACACACAACGAACAACAGTCGAAAATGTAAATATGTATGCGCAAATACTGCTAGCGAAATAGGTGAGTCTTCAGCCGGCTCCTGAAGGTGTCGAAGCTAGGGCTCTGTCGAAGCTGTAGTGGGAGGTGATTCCAAGCGGACGGTCCCGCGTAGGATAAAGCACGTAGGCCAGCAGACACTAGTCTCATATGAGGGATCCGCAGAGTAAGCGCGTCCGAAATGTGTTATAGCTGCATCGATTTATTTCGTTACAACCAATAAAATCTATTAATAAATTGATATCTTTTGTTGAGTAAACATTTAGCATAAATATTGTATAAATATGTCTCAAACTATTATAATAAATACAATATATTATATTCTTATGCATATCATATAGCTATAATCAAATTTTATCGACCAATTCTAATTGAATTATATTTCATTTCAGTAACATTTTGATGTTGAAAACGTATTGCCTAACCGAAAAAAAGAATATAAAAAATGTAACAATAATATATATATGCTTATTTATTTGTGTTAACAGATAATCCACGATACCTTAAACACTACCCAATGCATATCGCTTTCTGCAGACATTGATTCTTTATTCTAAGGTTAAAAGTCCAAGAACCTTAGTGTAGAAAACATTTACTTAAAACTTGTTGTAACAGATTTGGATCAACAGAGAGCTTGATAATTTTAAAAAGGAAGATTTATCGTATCAGTAGAGAGAAAGAGCATGTCTAAACAACTTTTATTTTTTAGCGGAGATTAGAAGCGAGAACAAAATTTATTGCAGCGGTAAAATATTTCAAGATAAAGAAAATAGTATTCCAAAATTTATTATCCATTTTCTCATTTTCAACAGGTTTGTAGATATCAAAACTCTATTGCAACAATTGTTTTGTCTAAGCCTGTCATTTAGTTTAATTCCTTAGAAAACTTCACGAATGTAGGTTATATTTAATATATATTGCACGATATTGTAAAGGCCATAGTCTTCTTGATTCAAGTGAGAAGGGGAAAATAACCATAAATTATTTTTTTTAATCATCCATGTGTAACGTCCCTCTTGGATTCTGTTTTTATTGCTTAATGCTCAGTATTGACTCTATATTGTCGATCCCTTTTTAACACGTCTACGTGGTCTGGCTATTGTGATACCACCCATTTTACGGGACCAAGGACCAAAAGAATATTTTGAGTTCTAGTCATGTCCTTTAGTTTAGTTTTAAGTTCGATCTAACTACGCTTTTGTCATGACCAGTCGACTAAGCTTATTCTTAAAGTTTTTGCGCGAGTGTATATAAGAATATTTCACTATTTTGTTTAGTTGATTCTTTACATCTATAACATTATAGTTCTTTTAAAATAATTTTAATAATCGTCTTCTTAGTGACTTCTTATTGAATGTTGTGATTGATTCAATTATATTTTATTTAAATTCTACGCAACTGTAAATAGGACACATAGGCGCGTTAAGAAAAAAAAATATCGACAATAAAAAGAAATATCGTACATGTGTTAGATCATGTTTTTTCAAATGGCGGGAACCACGAATGTGTTGAACATGAGTTAGGTCATACGGTCATACGGAACGGTCTCAGCAGTCACATGCATTACACTACTTCTCCCCAACTGCGCAATACTCTGTGGATCATTGTCGTGGTGGCTCATCCTTCACCTGCATTGTCGCCCGGTAGCGCAAATTACAGACTATAGGTTTGGACAACCAGACGCACATCGCCTTTAGGCGTAGCAATGAAACCTAGGATGCGTAGCAGGAGCTGCCCCCCCCTCCCCCGTCCGTTAGCCCACCGATATACTGTTAATGCAAGCGTACTTTCGGTTTCGACTTTTTACCATTAAATACGTTTTTTTAATATAAATGTCATTATAAAATGCAATTCTAAATTGAGATTTTACGTGTTTTAATGTTTGTTTTGACATATCTATAATGATCATTCAGTAATTATGTAGATAGTTAGGGACATGTCTATATTTATAAATAACGATAGACAACAACGACTAGAGATGACAATATTATGACTCTGACATCATGGACAGTATTAGAGTGATGAGTACACAAAGTTAGAAAACAAACCAAGTATAAACAAAGATAATAATAAGGTTATAGATAATAATGAAAGATACAGTTATAGACAAAGAAAAAACATTCAGTTAAGAATTAATGTAAACGATACATTTATAAACAAATCAAATAATAGAGATGTAGTTATAGACAAACGATAAAAGATGCAATTTAAAGCAAGAATAAAATTACAATTTATCAGCAATAAAAAACAAAAGAAACATAAAAAAGCTAAGAAAAATATGTATACAAAAGGCTACTTACTTTCATTCTGTTCATAACGTTTTTTCCTCAATAAGACACGACTCGACTTTAACATAAACACAAACCAGTTCTTGTTTTTATTTCCCTCAAGAGAGCACGCATGTTGAAAATTTCCGAGGAATTCCAATAATCAAGTTTAAACTGGAACTTGAAAACATGCTTTCAAATATCTATTGAGTGAAACACACTTTTCTCATTAGACATACATTGTAAGTCGGACCAAACTGATCATAGGGCTGGTGAAGAAGCGTTCACCAGTTTCTGTGGCCACGGTGTACGAGGAAATGTGTGGCCAGCACAACGCCCAGCCGCTTTTACTTTACCTCAACTAGTGTCAGGAACCCATCAGAGCTGGGTAGACTCAAGGGCACACTCAAGTCCTGCACCAGGATTCGAACCCAGAACGCTCGGCCACAGTACTCTATAGACATACATTGAAGCAATTTTAAAGTTTGATTTAATTCTTAGTCTTAATCTGTAAAATAACTTTTCTTAATTCTTAAAAATAATTCATTTAAACACACTTATGCAAAGTAAAAAACAAAACAACAGAAACATTTTCTGTGTATTGCTGTAATCTTTGAAAGTACAAGGAAGTAACGTAGATAATAAGTTAAACAAGAGAAAGAGAGATGGTGTAAGGATAGAGAGAATGATAGAACATTATTAAAATAACAACAACTAAGAAATACCCTTTAACATAACGTATTTAACCCCTTGATACCTTTTCAGAACGGTAGCCTTCTGATAAAAACTACTTCCTACGACTACGAGTGTTTGAACCAACGTATGCGATAATTGGCTTTATCGGCACGAAAGAAAAACAAGGAACTTCTTAGATAGCACTTTGTAACAAAGAGTTTTTTAAAGAGTATTGGTGGTACAAACAGGTGGGTGTAACAAGGATGATATAATCGCCATATGCCTAATGCTGATTCGTACCTAACTAAAATCCAAATCTATCTAGTGTAAAGATGAATGTGGAACAAAAGAAATAAACTTTCATGGGAAAGATTTAATAGTTCAACAAAAGACTATAATAGGATGGACCGCTTGCTCTACTTTTAGAGTTGAAATGTTAGTTTGCGCATGTACGGCCTTTACGTTTTCCGGTGCACATCAAAGACTATAATGAGCTGGACCGCATGCTATATTTTTAGAGCTTAACACTTGATTTTTTCCTAGCGCACACTATCTTTAATGACTCCTAAACTTCCTTAACGACTTCCACTGCATACTTTTGATTATAATCTTACTTTTCCATTGAGAAAATCTTATCGATTTACTAGACCGGAAGTCTAGAGGACTTTGTGAGATCGGAAACTCCGAAAAGAAGATATTCGAGTCATTAAAGCAAGCGGTCCATAATATTATAGTCTTTCGTTTAACGCGGTGGCGTCTAATGTATGCGTGTGAACTAGGAAATGAGAGAATGACTTTTCGTGTTGATAAACAATCTATATAAGACTGCTTGAGTATAGAGAGTTGATCTTTGATCGTTCTATTGTACGGTTGCGATTGGACTTGAGATGTGATCTTAAGATATACTTTGTTAGTGAGCTGACTTGATTGTTTGCTGTACATTGTTTATACCAGAATAAATATCAAACATTTCCCTCAGAAAAAATATTCGTTATTTTGTACATGTAGTTACATAATTTCCGCCACTTGACACTGGTTGGCCAGCCTTCACTTGTAGCCAATGCATATTTGGATGTAGCTCTTTTGTCGTAACTGAAGTCAGCAGTCAAACGGATAGAGTTAACAGGGTCATGTGGTGACATCTTCTTTATTTATCTGGAGATGGAAGCCATCAAAATTGCATTCGAACTGATTGGGAAAACGTTTGAGGAAGGTTCGGCAGCTCGAGCCGACGTCGTAGTATTCACTGATGTGCTTTAAGTAATCCAGGCCATCGACGACTTGGGGTCATAGCCCGCCAAACTTGTCCAACAGCTTGCTGGCATCTCTAACCCAATAAATGGGGACAGGTTTATGTTGACTTTTCACGGGATACCATGAAATGCAGTAATCCCTATCAGGGAGATGCTGGTACTCGCTCCGAGTGGTCCGTTTTCATTCGAGAGCACCCGCAGATCAATACTTGTGTGTGTGAGTCAGAACAATGGTTTAAGAACTGGGAAGTAGATTGATTTGAAACTGTCAAAAGTTTGCAGATAACCTAGGCCTATATAATGACTTGGCTACACTGCGTATGACAAGTGTGTTAGTGTCCCCATCCTTATGATAGTGCTCTGGGTTCTTATTCTCACTCCGGTGAAGTGAGGTTTAATAAAGGTGCTAAAACGCGCACATTTCCATACGGTGTACATTTTTTACCCTAAAACCAAAATTATTACAATAACAAATAGCATAGATGAAGATACATTATTTAAAAAAAAGAATATTTTGCCTTTCAATACTATAAGCTAATAATTGTTTTTTTGGCAGTTGGGTGCAATCATATAATCGCCGTGTTCCATAACACAATAGATCTGTCTTTAACTTTTTTTTCCAGAAATTAAAATCTAAACACTTTATAAAATCATCTGTTTCTGTAAAAGAAACAAAAATGGGTGGGTGAGGACTCATTCTTGGAGAAGTTTCTTTCTGTGTGTCCTTCTGCTTGCCATTTCCTGCCATGGCTACGCCTATGTTAACTGATAACAATTTCATAAAATGATTAACTAATTTGCATGAAATTGTTTAGTCCACCATATTAGTCACTTAGACATTTTTATGATTTTCCCACTTCTTTAAAATGTGATATAGTTTAACTACGAAGATCTCAGGTGTTGAGCATTAACTCGCCGTTGTTACACAGCAGCATCTGATTAACAAGTTGTCATCCATGTTTTAACCATTGCAAAATCGCCGAGATTCATTATAAAAAAATGAACAAAGATAAAAGCGGAATGTTTAATGTAAACACGACTCCTATAAACGACCTAGTCAAGATGGCGAACAATCTGAGTCAGTTCTTGTTTTATTTTGGGTGAAATCGACTGCTTCGTTGTTATCTAGATGTAAATCTGGGAAACACAACATTTTCGACGTAGTAATAAACCCCGCCCAATTCTATAGACGATCTTGTTGTTGCCTATACGACTGATTTAGATGAACATTCGAAATCATTCCATGTTGATATGACAATGTATACACATGTAAAAGTCTTTAACAAAGTTACATGTCAGATGCTTCAATTTCTATTATTTCCACACTTTTAGAACTACTTTGGTTACGCTCTCATCATTTACGGGCTAGATTCCCCAACGTAAGACATTGGACTTACGTCGTTTGTGATGTTGGGATCATGTGATAATTTCCTAATGTTAAACTTGTAGTGATTACCCATCTCAATGCTGTGTAATATTGGTGGAATTTTGGATAATTGTAAGAACACTACACGCGTCGTCTGTATTTGAGTGACTGTTTTAAATAGAACACAGGTACTGGGAACTTGGAGTGTGATATTGTTGAAATGAAATACCAATGATATACCAATGGCGCTTGATCGATTCTCTAATAAACAAACACAATAATTCACCTCAATAAAACGGAATAGCTGTGGATATATTAGTTGTTTCTTTGTTTGCACCATGGCTGTCTGCATCCTTTAAACCTACACATTTTGCCATAACTCCGACGTAGAAAGAGATAGAAGTTCTGCAATCAGGGCCCTCGAGAGAAAAAAAAGATGCCGGTACGAGATCTTTTCTGGGCCCCCCTTTCCCTCCCCCACCCCTTTTTTTAACACTAGTCATTTCTAGATTATTTATTTGTATTACATAGGCCTACGTTTGAAAAATCAGGAATCTTTTTACAAGTTCTGTGGACCATTTTGTGAAACTGTCATAAGACTAACTGTCATTAGAGAGTAATCATTTCAATCAAAGCCTTACAGGTCTGTTAGGAAAATAATTTAATCAAGTACATAGTTCTTAGTTTAAATTATTGTAATTGTTCCTGCGCTTCAGAAGGCCTATTGATCTTGCAAATAATATTACAAAGATGTGTAAAATGGGAAAAGTGACTCTCACTGTTTGATTGATAATTTATGTCTTATTGTGACTAGTGTTTCTAGGTTTAGTGATTTAACTATTGGTGTTATTCTTGTCAGTTATAAATATTCGCCAGTAATGTATACTGTGTAGTCTAATGTAAGGTTAGTTCTGTGTGGCAATACAGTTGACAGATAGTTTGTTTTTACAAACTCTTCCCAAAATACATTTTGTTAAATGACCAAAAAAGTGTGTTTTAAATTTTCAACATATTTGTCTAAAATGATGATACCTTCAATCTCCCCTCATGGCTACCGCACAGGAAATCATTAAAGTGTACAAGGATCGACTAACTGGTTTAACTGCCTTACTAGTACCGATATGCAGCCTTTTGCTAATGGTGTGCCAAACTAGGATTTTTAAATCTCTCAGCGTGCCAACAGCCCGAAAGTCAACCTGCTCTATGATATTTGTAATTTTTTTTTAATAATAATATTTATTTAGCGCCGTAGCAAGATAGAGGCCCAAAACGAGGTGTATAGAGAAAATCTTTAGAGCGTTTAATATTAAACTTTTTAAAAAAACGAGTTCCTGGTTATCATCCTTTTTAATTTATTTGCATTTACACCAAATACAAAATTGTATTACTAAACTTTCACATTTTGATAGTTAATTATCGCCTAAAATTATCATTTAGTTATCGTGATTTGAGATATGGATCTGGCACCTGCTATACATTAATTGTATTCCGATCTCAGTTTTACTGAGATATTCTCTTAAATTATTATCACACCGGATATGAGATGTGCGAACTATCGTCGAGCGGTGTAGAGACATTGTAATCATACAAACTTGGTAGTTAATGTAATGTTTAAAAATGTACACATATTATTATGAATTCTTTAGTCATATAATATTTATATACTTTTCAACTAACTTACACAATTTTATAAATTTTAAAATAATAATTGTAAGAGCCATTAATGTTTTTATTAAAGGAAAATATGAAACATATTGGACATATTATTAGAGCATATTAGAATACTAGAATATTAGAGCAAAAAAAACAAATACAAAACGGGTTAATTATCTCCCTTCTTTTAAAATTAAAACTAATATTACTTTTTAATTATTATTTCTTTATAAAAATCTAGCATTTTTGTGTTTAAAATTCAACTTGCTGCATTTTAAATGGTCAATATCCCTCCACTTTAAAAAAAAAGATCCACATCTAAGATGGTTGTATATGGATAAATCCAGTCAGACTTTATGTGGTGTGAAAACAAGAGTCCATAAATTTGAAAGTCTTGTCTTTGTTTATAAAACTCCTCTCTATCTATTTAATATATGGCATAAATTAGGGAATTACAAGTAGTTAAGTGTTTTGAAATTGAATTAACGTGTAAGATTTGTCCAGTTTCAATGCAAATACATTCCGGTGGTCGAACAGTCTAGTGCTGTTTGGCCACGTCCTGGTAAAAGCTAATTCAACTCACTGAAATGTGTCGCTCGGCATTCAGAAACATCGGCTTCAACAGTTAGTGCCTCCTCATTCAATTATTGAAAAAAAACAACAAGAAGCATCTTTTGGAGGCCTCTCGCGTGCCATCTAAAATAGCTCTGCGTGCCATGTGTGGCACGCGTGCTTTAGGTTGTCGATCCCCGGCCTAGGCTACTAAGCTAACAGGGAGAACTGTAAGCCTGTAGGGCTCATAGGTCTATATTTGTAAGTGTCTCTGGAGAAAACAAAATAAAAGAGATATCCTAAATGCTATCGAAAATAAATATGCACTATATTACAACTAAAGGTTTCTTTGCAAATTTAACAAAATGTTCAAGTACACAATAAAAAAATAACCAAAATGAAGGGCCCCCAACGCCATGTGAGATTGTAGGAGGTTTTGTGGCATCTCCTCTTAGCTTTATTGCAACAATTAAAAAATACTTGCGTAATTGTCAATTTAATGTTAAATTTTAATATTCATGGGCCCCCTAAACTCTTATGGGCCCCGGTACGGCGTACCGGCTGTATCCCCCTCTCGTGGGGCCTGTCTGCAATCATAACCACTATATATATAAGTCAGTGGTGGCAGAGAAAATCAGTTGGTAAATTTTTTCCCATGCCCTTCTTTGTTTTAGTGTTTCTAATCTTAGTAATTGAACTATTAGTACGTCATTGATCAGTTTCGAATATTCACCTGGTACGATCCTTTAAAATGTTTTTTTTTCCTTTTAGGGGTTAGGGTGGATACAAAAGAGAGACAACCGAACAGTCATTGAACTAAAGAATAACCTTTTCTTTTTTTTGTATTCCTTAAACCAACAGTGAATTATATGAAATGGTTTATGCATAAATTACTTCTATGTACTTTCCCTTTTTAATTTGTGCAAGATCTTTTCCAAAAAAAGAAATATTTTGTATTTTTTGGTTGATTTTTCTTGGACACTTTTGGCTATTTCCTTCCTAGACGTATAGAGGGCATAATTCAAAATGTTTACCATTCATCTATGTCTTTCTGTAACATTTATGTATATTTTTCTGTATTTATTTTGTACTAATTTGTACTATAAATAAACGTATATTAACTGATGTAAGGATCCAAAGTGTCAAGATAACAAACGTATATTAACTAATGTAAGGATCCAAAATGTCCAGATAACAAACGTATATTAACTGATGTAAGGACTCAAGGTGTCCAGATAACAAACGTATATTAACTGATGCAAGGATCCAAGGTGTCCAAATAAAAAACGTATATTAACTGCTGTAATGATCCAAGGTGTCCAGATAACTAACGTATATTAACTGATGTAAGGATCCAAGGTGTCCAGATAACAACGTATATTAACTGATGTAAGGACCCAAGGTGACCAGACAACAAACATATATTAACTGATGTAAGGACCCAAGGTGTCCAGATAACAAACGTATATTAACTGATGTAAGGACTCAAGGTGTCAAGATAACAAACATATATTAACTGATGTAATGATCCAAGGTGTCAAGATAACAAACGTATATTAACTGATATAAGGAATCAAGGTGTCCACATAACAAACGTATATTAACTGATGTAAGGATCCAAGGTGTCTATATAACAAACGTATATGATCTGATGTAAGGATCCAAGGTGTCCAGATAACAAACGTATATTAACTGATGTAAGGATCCAAGGTGTCCAGATAACAAACGTATATTAACTGATGTAAGGATCCAAGGTGTCCAGATAACAAACGTATATTAACTGATGTAAGGACCCAAGGTGTCCAGATAACGAACGTTTATTAACTGATGTAAGGATCCAGGGTATCCAGATAACAAACGTATATTAACTGATGTAAGGATTAAAGGTGTACAGATAACAAACGTATATTAACTGATGTAAGGACCCAAGGTGTCCAGACAACAAAAGTATATTAACTGATGTAAAGATCCAAGGTGTCAAGATAACAAACGTATATTAACTGATGTAAGGATCCAAGGTGTCCAGATAACAAACGTATATTAACTGATGTAAGGACCCAAGGTGTCAAGATAACAAACGTATATTAACTAATGTAAGGATCCAAAATGTCCAGATAACAAACGTATATTAACTGATGTAAGGATCCAAGGTGTCAAGATAACAAACGTATATTAACTAATGTAAGGATCCAAAATGTCCAGATAACAAACGTATATTAACTGATGTAAGGATCCAAGGTGTCCAGATAACAAACGTATATTAACTTATGTAAGGATCCAAGGTGTCCAGATAACAAACGTATATTAACTGATGTAAGGACCCAAGGTGTCTAGACAACAAACGTATATTAACTGATGTAAGGATCCAAGGTGTCAAGATAACAAACGTATATTAACTGATGTAAGGATCCAAGGTGTCCAGATAACAAACGTATATTAACTGATGTAAGGATCCAAGGTGTCCAGATAACAAACGTATATTACCTGATGTAAGGATTAAAGGTGTCCAGATAACAAACGTATATTAACTGATGTAAGGACCCAAGGTGTCCAGATAACAAAAGTATATTAACTGATGTAAGGATCCAAGGTGTCCAGATAACAAACGTATATTAACTGATGTAAGGATTAAAGGTGTCCAGATAACAAACGTATATTAACTGATGTAAGGACCCAAGGTGTCCAGATAACAAAAGTATATTAACTGATGTAAGGATCCAAGGTGTCCAGATAACAAACGTATATTAACTGATGTAAGGACCCAAGGTGTCCAGATAACAAACGTATATTAACTGATGTAAGGATCAATCATTTACGCGCTAGATTCCCCAACGTACTGATGTAAGGATCCAAGGTGTGCAGATAACAAACGTATATTAACTGATGTAAGGAACCAAGGTGTCCAGATTATAAACGTATATTAACTGATGTAAGGACCCAAGGTGTCAAGATAACGAAGTATATTAACTGATGTAAGGATCCAAGGTGTCCAGAAAAAAAAAAGTATATTAACTGATGTAAGGATCCAAGGTGTCCAGATAACAAACGTATATTAACTGATGTAAAGATCTAAGGTGTCCAGATAACAAACGTATATTAACTGATGTAAGGATCCAAGGTGTCAAGATAACAAACGTATATTAACTGATGTAATGATCCAAGGTGTCCAGATAACAAACGTATATTAACTGATGTAAGGATCCAAGGTGTCCAGATAACAAACGTATATTAACAGATGTAAGGATCCAAGGTGTCCAGATAACAAACGTATATTAACTGATGTAAGGCTACAAGGTGTCCAGATAACAAACATATATTAACTGATGTAAGGATCCAAGGTGTCCAGATAACAAACGTATATTAACTGATGTAAGGATCCAAGTTGTCCAGATAACAAACGTATATTAACTGATGTAAGGATCCAAGGTGTCCAGATAACAAACGTATATTAACTGATGTAAGGATCCAAGGTGTCCAGATAACAAACGTATATTAACTGATGTAAGGACCCAAGGTGTCCAGACAAGAAACGTATATTAACTGATGTAAGGATCCAAGGTGTCAAGATAACAAACGTATATTAACTGATGTAAGGAATCAAGGTGTCCAGATAACAAACGTGTATTAACTGATGTAAGGATCCAAGGTGTCCAGATAACAAACGTATATTAACTGATGTAAGGACCCAAGGTGTGCAGATAACAAACATATATTAACTGGTGTAAGGACCCAAGGTGTCCAGATAACAAACGCATATTAACTGATGTAAGGATCCAAAGTGTCCAGATATTGAACGTATATTACCTGATGTAAGGATCCAAGGTGTCCAGATAACAAACGTATATTAACTGATGTAAGGATCCAAGGTGTCCAGATAACAACGTATATTAACTGATGTAAGGACCCAAGGTGTCCAGACAACAAACATATATTAACTGATGTAAGGACCCAAGGTGTCCAGATAACAAACGTATATTAACTGATGTAATGACCCAAGGTGTCCAGAGAACAAACATATATTAACTGATGTAATGATCAAAGGTGTCAAGATAACAAACGTATATTAACTGATGTAAGGAATCAAGGTGTCCAGATAACAAACGTATATTAACTGATGTAAGGATTAAAGGTGTCCAGATAACTAACGTATATGAACTGATGTAAGGACCCAAGGTGTCCATATAACAAACATGTATTAACTGATGTAAGGACCCAAGGTGTCTAGATAACAAACGTATATTAACTGATGTAAGGATCCAAGGTGTCCAGATAACGAACGTATATTAACTGATGTAAGGATCCAAGGTGTCCAGATAACAAACGTATATTAACTGATGAAAGGACCCAAGGTGTCCAGATAACAAACGTATATTAACTGATGTAAGGATCCAAGGTGTCAAGATAACAAACGTATATTATCTGATGTAAGGATCCAAGGTGTCCAGAAAACAATCGTATATTAACTGATGTAAGGACCCAAGGTGTCCAGATAACAAACGTATATTAACTGATGTAAGGATCCATCATTTACGCGCTAGATTCCCCAACGTACTGATGTAAGGATCCAAGGTGTCCAGATAACAAACGTATATTAACTGATGTAAGGACCCAAGGTGTCCAGATAACAAACGTATATTAACTGATGTAAGGACCCAATGTGTCTAGATAACAAACGTATATTAACTGATGTAAGGATCCAAGGTGTCAAGATAACAAACGTATATTAACTGATGTAAGGACCCAAGGTGTCCAGATTATAAACGTATATTAACTGATGTAAGGACCCAAGGTGTCAAGATAACAAAGTATATTAACTGATGTAAGGATCCAAGGTGTCCAGATAACAAACGTATATTAACTGATGTAAGGACCCAAGGTGTCCAGACAACAAACGTATATTAACTGATGTAAGGATCCAAGGTGTCAAGATAACAAACGTATATTAACTGATGTAAGGAATCAAGGTGTCCAGACAACAAACGTATATTAACTGATGTAAGGATCCAAGGTGTCCAGATAACAAACGTATATGAACTGATGTAAGGACCCAAGGTGTGCAGATAACAAACATATATTAACTGATGTAAGGACCCAAGGTGTCCAGATAACAAACGCATATTAACTGATGTAAGGATCCAAGGTGTCCAGATATCGAACGTGTATTACCTGATGTAAGGATCCAAGGTGTCCAAATAAAAAACGTATATTAACTGATGTTATGATCCAAGGTGTCCAGATAACAAACGTATATTAACTGATGTAAGGATCCAAGGTGTCCAGATAACAACGTATATTAACTGATGTAATGACCCAAGGTGTCCAGACAACAAACATATATTAACTGATATAAGGACCCAAGGTGTCCAGATAACAAACATATATTAACTGATGTAATGATCCAAGGTGTCAAGATAACAAACGTATATTAACTGATGTAAGGATCCAAGGTGTCCAGATAACAAACGTATATGAACTGATGTAAGGACCCAAGGTGTCCAGATAACAAACATGTATTAACTGATGTAAGAACCTAAGGTGTCCAGATAACAAACGTATATTAACTGATGTAAGGACCCAAGGTGTCCAGATAACAAACATATATTAACTGATGTAATGATCCAAGGTGTCCAGATATCGAACGTATATTACCTGATGTAAGGATCCAAGGTGTCCAAATAAAAAACGTATATTAACTGATGTAATGATCCAAGGTGTCCAGATAACAAACGTATATTAACTGATGTAAGGATCCAAGGTGTCCAGATAACAAACGTATATTAACTGATGTAAGGATCCAAGGTGTCCAGATAACAAACGTATATTAACTGATGTAAGGATCCAAGGTGTCCAGATAACAAACGTATATTAACTGATGTAAGGACCCAAGGTGTCCAGACAACAAACGTATATTAACTGATTTAAGGATCCAAAGTGTCAAGATAACAAACGTATATTAACTGATGTAAGGAATCAAGGTGTACAGATAACAAACGTATATTAACTGATGTAAGGATTCAAGATGTCCAGATAACAAACGTATATTAACTGATGTAAGGACCCAAGGTGTGCAGATAACAAACATATATTAACTGATGTAAGGACCCAAGGTGTCCAGATAACAAACGCATATTAACTGATGTAAGGATCCAAGGTGTCCAGATATCGAACGTATATTACCTCATGTAAGGATCCAAGGTGTCCAAATAAAAAACGTATATTAACTGATGTAATGATCCAAGGTGTCCAGATAACAAACGTATATTAACTGATGTAAGGATCCAAGGTGTCCAGATAACAACGTATATTAACTGATGTAAGGACCTAAGGTGTCCAGACAACAAACATATATTAACTGATGTAAGGACCCAAGGTGTCCAGATAACAAACGTATATTAACTGATGTAAGGACCCAAGGTGTCCAGATAACAAACATATATTAACTGATGTAATGATCCAAGGTGTCAAGATAACAAACGTATATTAACTGATGTAAGGATCCAAGGTGTCCAGATAACAAACGTATATGAACTGATGTAAGGACCCAAGGTGTCCAGATAACAAACATGTATTAACTGATGTAAGGACCTAAGGTGTCCAGATAACAAACGCATATTAACTGATGTAAGGATCCAAGGTGTCCAGATATCGAACGTATATTACCTGATGTAAGGATCCAAGGTGTCCAAATAAAAAACGTATATTAACTGATGTAATGATCCAAGGTGTCCAGATAACAAACGTATATTAACTGATGTAAGGATCCAAGGTGTCCAGATAACAAACGTATATTAACTGATGTAAGGACCCAAGGTGTCCAGATAACAAACATATATTAACTGATGTAAGGACCCAAGGTGTCCAGATAACAAACGTATATTAACTGATGTAAGGATCCAAGGTGTCCAGATAACGAACGTATATTAACTGATGTAAGGATCCAAGGTGTCCAGATAACAAACGTATATTAACTGATGCAAGGACCCAAGGTGTCCAGATAACAAACGTATATTAACTGATGTAAGGATCCAAGGTGTCAAGATAACAAACGTATATTATCTGATGTAATGATCCAAAGTGTCCAGAAAACAATCGTATATTAACTGATGTAAGGACCCAAGGTGTCCAGATAACAAACGTATATTAACTGATGTAAGGACCCAAGGTGTCCAGATAACAAACGTATATTAACTGATGTAAGGATCCATCATTTACGCGCTAGATTCCCCAACGTACTGATGTAAGGATCCAAGGTATCCAGATAACAAACGTATATTAACTGATGTAAGGACCCAAGGTGTCCAGATAACAAACGTATATTAACTGATGTAAGGACCCAATGTTTCTAGATAACAAACGTATATTAACTGATGTAAGGATCCAAGGTGTCAAGATAACAAACGTATATTAACTGATGTAAGGACCCAAGGTGTCCAGATTATAAACGTATATTAACTGAAAAAAGGACCCAAGGTGTCAAGATAACAAAGTATATTAACTGATGTAAGGATCCATGGTGTCCAGATAACAAATGTATATTAACTGATGTAAGGACCCAAGGTGTCCAGACAACAAACGTATATTAACTGATGTAAGGATCCAAGGTGTCCAGATAACAAACGTATATTAACTGATGTAAGGACCCAATGTTTCTAGATAACAAACGTATATTAACTGATGTAAGGATCCAAGGTGTCAAGATAACAAACGTATATTAACTGATGTAAGGACCCAAGGTGTCCAGATTATAAACGTATATTAACTGAAGTAAGGACCCAAGGTGTCAAGATAACAAAGTATATTAACTGATGTAAGGATCCATGGTGTCCAGATAACAAATGTATATTAACTGATGTAAGGACCCAAGGTGTCCAGACAACAAACGTATATTAACTGATGTAAGGATCCAAGGTTTCCAGATAACAAACGTATATGAACTGATGTAAGGACCCAAGGTGTGCAGATAACAAACATATATTAACTGATGTAAGGACCCAAGGTGTCCAGATAACAAACGCATATTAACTAAAGGCTCTACTATATTCCACTAAATACCCGTATTTTTGGATACATAATTTGTTTATTATGTGCATGTTTCTTTAGTTATTACCAAATCATTCATTATATATTTTAAGTTTGTCTTTTGGTTAGATTTGCATTGAAATTTAACACGAAATTTGATTAAGACTTGTATATGTGCCACATTTACTTCTTATCTCGTCTCTGCCCTTGTGCATCTAGATTTGTCCGCTGTCTTCGATACGATTGACCATCACCGACTCATAGATCTCCTCAGCTCTACGTTTGGCATTCACGACATCGTCCTCTCCTGGTTCACGAGCTATCTTCAGAATCGCTCCCAGACACGTCATGACCGAGTCCTTATTCTCCCAGCCTGTTACCGTCTGCTATGGTGTGCCACAGGGGTCTGTCCTCGGACCAGTTCTTTTCACCCTTTACACCCAACCCCTCTCCTTTGTCATAGAACGCAACAACCTTAAATATCATTCTTTTGTCGATGCCACCCAGCTCTATAACAGTGCTGAGCCTGAAGACTTCGACGTGCTCCTTGCTTCCATCTCCATCTGTTTCCTGGACATTAAGAACTGGATGACGATAAACAAGTTGAAGTTGTACTGTGAGAAGACTTAAGCTCTTATCGTCGGAACGAGACAGAGGGTCGTGTCCTTCACTGCGTCCGATTTTCGGCTGGCCGACGCAACAGTACCTTTCTCCTCGACTGTCAAGAGCCTTGGCGTCTATCTGGACTCTACGCTGTCCATGCAACCCCACATCCCACATCTCCTTCCTCACCAAAATCTGATTCTTTCACCTGCGTCGTATTGCCGCCATCCGTCGCTATCTTATCAAGGAAGCTTGCGTTAAGCTTGTCATCTCTCTCCTCTTTTCCCGCTTGGATTATTGCAATTAGCACTTGGCTGGCCTCTCGGCCTCCTCCCTTCAGGGCCTCCAACGTGTCCAGAAATGTGCTGCCCGAGAAGTCGACTCATACTACTCATCATTTGATATGCCGGCTGGTCCAGCGGTTAGAACACCGGACTGTCAACCTAAAACCATCGGACAGGTCGCGGGTTCGAGCCCTGCCACTGGCGGATCCCTGTCGCCCTGCAGGAGTTTTGGGACTAGTAGACGTAATAATCTACTAGAGCGCACTGAGCATGCTAATAGCATGATAGAAGCGCTATATAAAAACAATTATTATTATTATTATTATCTGCTTCGATCTCTGCACTGGCTACCGATTAACCACCGGATCTCCTACAAGCTGGCTTCTCCCTGCTATAAGTGCCTGAATAACTCTTCCCCGGACTACATTTGCTCCTGTCTCGAGCTCTACACACAGTCCCGTCCACTTCGCTCGGCTTCTGATACACTAACTCTTTAGATCCATCGTGTGAAGTTAGTGTCCGCTGGTGAACGAGCCTTCTCATACGTGGGCCCGTCGCCTAGAATGCCCTCCCACTACAGCTTCGACAGAGCCCTAGCTTCGACACCCTCAGGAGCCGGCTGAGGACGCAGGCCCACCTATTCAAGTAAAAGTTTATTATTTCTCATGTATGCATTTTCGTCTTTTATTATTTTTTTTTACTATGTCTGTGACTGTTGACAGCGCATAGAACTGTTTCCTACGGGATATGCGCTTTACAAGTATTATTATTATTATTGTATTTATCTATTTTAGCGATACATATTTCTCTCTTTAAAAAAAATATAAATTGGTTATTTTTTTTTATTATTTATAAACATTTCATAAGCTCATATTATTATAATGTTATAATCTATTACTAACCTTGAAATTTTACACTTAAAAAAAATGAATCTAAATGAACAATAAAAAAAACAAAAAAAAAACAAGGCAAAATGCATTCAAATACTTTTTAATAATTATTGATTTTTAAAAAATGCAATACTATAATTGATGTTTTTTTATAGTTGATTTTTTGTTAAGGGATTTTTTAGGCAAACTACACACATGTTATAAATGACAATTTAGTAATTAGAATAATGTATTTTCTTCATTTAAAGATTGAAAATATTATAAAATAAAAGACATTGTTTAAGAACATTTTATTTACTTATTTCTCTAAATTTCATTTCTGTAAAACTAACGAACTCATTAAATTTAGTGAGGTCGTACCAGTTCATGCCTTTGTAAAGTTCGGTATTATTCCACAAACCGTTTAGATTTGAGTCATGACACAATGTTTTCCATTTTTGCTTCCTAAATGCTTGATCGTTGGGTTGGTACCACCATGCCCCTTTATTATTTTGAGCACACAGTGATTGTCCTTCTCTTGGATTGTGGTCGTAAGTTCCAAATACTGCATCTTCATGATAAATTAAAGCGTTACCGGCATTGCCAGAATAACCTTTGATCTTAAGCCTATAACCTTCCGCCTCTCCATACAAACAAAACCTAGCATACCTAGCAAAAAAATCGACAAGGTATTCAATATAATTATCTCCATTTTTAACCCGATTAAGGATTGATAAATCAATTCTAAGTTCATGTCGAGCCTGTACTGTAATACGGTGAATGTGTTCATTGCCAAGATAAAATTCACCTTTACCTAAATCACCAAATCCATATTTATATTCATCCCATCCTCTGTAGAATTTAAGGTGTCCATTAAATCTTCTCTGAAATATTGTCCATCCACCTCCGTCTGTTTTAGTGTCACACATGACTTCAAGTCCATTGGAGAGAATGACAATAGGTCTAGCCTGGTTGCTGACCACACTTCTACAGGAGTAAGGTCGGAACTTCTGAATTGGCTGTGTTTGGTTAATTTCTACGTTAATGTCTACATTGATATCTGCTTCGTCACTTTCAATATCTGACAATTAATAACATTAAATATAGAAATATAAATCCAATTATTTGGCAGAGAATATAGACTCTAAGTACTATTTAAGTAACTTAATAATGTATAAATTATACTTGATTTTTAATACATTGTTTTACTAGAAGTAATTCATAAAACCTAACAAAATTTCAAATGTGTATAATAGCGGTCTTGTTGTTTTTTCAGACTCTAACAAATTGCTTCTAATCGAAATTGTAAGTCTAGTGATAAAGAAACATAGAAATCGTAACAAAAGAAGGTTAATGTAGCATGAGACATGGTAGTTAGCTTTTGTTAGCATAATTGTAACTAACCCAGTGGCATAGCAATATTTTGACGCTAGAGGGAGCAATTTTTTTTTAATGAAAAGTGACCCATGTTAGCCGTTTTTCCTTGACAAAGAAGAGCTATGAATTCGTACAAATCAAGTTAATAAACATATGTATTCAATGTTAAGAGTGTTCGAGAAGTATTGTTTTTCAAATAGAGATAGAGATGTGCAATAATTTGTGAATAATAAGAAAAAAAATATAAAAAGAATGAAATAAAATATTTAAATTCTAAACTTACCCGAAGTAGAGAAGGATGGTGTAATAAAATGCAAAGCAACACACAAGAATAGTATGTTTAAGTTCATACTTTTCTGTTCAAAATAGAAATAGTACTAAGTTGTTAAAGCTGTCGCACTCGTAAAAATGATGAAATAAGATTATGTATCGTGTTGAGTAGATTTTAATATAACATCGATATAAGTACACAAGTGGTGAGTAAATATTGACCAAAAATATACGCAATAGTAGATTGCCACGTATATCTGACGATTATCTTGACTGTTCTCCCGTCCTAGCCCCATCCACAGACAGACACAGACAGTTTTACCCTAACAAACATGTTTTTTTAATTTTACAACTAGAATTCAAAATTTTAACTCTGTATGCAACTCTACCTTTATTGGTTTAGATATTTTCATTATCTAAAATTTTGATCACCTAATCACCACGTCTAATGGTTGTTAGGGTTGTATTTGTTTTTTATTTTGAGAGAGAATCTTTGTTTTGTTCAACGTTCATTCTCCTACGCGGGACCGTCCGCTTGGAATCACCTCCCACTACAGCTTCGCCAGAGCTCTAGCTATGACACCTTCAGGAGCTGGCTGGAGACTCACCTATTTCGTTAGCAGTATTTGCGTATACATATTTACATTTTTGTCTGTTGTTCGTTGTCTGTATTATGTAAGTGTCGTCAGCGCATATAACTGTCACCAACGGAATATGCGCTATTTAAGCACCATTAATATTATTATTATTATTATTATTATTGTGATGAGTGGTTGTATTTCGCCCATATGAGTTTCCCTTAGTATCGTGATTTCTTATTATCTACATAATCTTAAGGACATCATTTGAATTAGACAATCTCGATAATATTGTTAGAATGGTATTTATATCATCATTCGAA
Source organism: Anisus vortex (assembly GCA_949126835.1). Lineage (NCBI taxonomy): Eukaryota > Metazoa > Mollusca > Gastropoda > Planorbidae > Anisus > Anisus vortex. Next base: position 18,395,563 of record OX421500.1, read on the forward strand.
TAGCACGAAAAAGTTATACCATTAAAATCCCTAGCATGCAAATCAACTTAATCAATCAAGACTCGATGGACTACATTGATTTGACAGATTTATTTATAAAAATCTAAAAACATTCAAGTCTAGATTATTTTTTTTTAATTGTGTTTTCCAAACTCAAACCTTGTGTTTTAGTTGTTGTTTTTTCGTTTGTTAAAAATTTATTTTAAATCACTTTCTTAAATGTTTTCAGCAAATAAATAGTCATAATAATATTACAATTATTATAGCTATTTGTTAATTGTAGTTTATATTTATTTTTTTCTGCAGCAATAGGTCTGTATTTTTTTTCCTGGCATCGCCGAGCAATTTAGTTTACATTCTATAACGTAGAATGTGAGGAGAAAGACCGATTCTCATTGGTTAACTTAAACACACGTGCCTTTAATGTCTCATATTTTAATTTAACGATTTCTCTACCAAGTGATGCACTCCACAGCAGATTTGTTAAAGTCCTTGACTGGCACGCTGGTGATCTCGGTTCGTTTCCTGATGATAACTTAATGTAATAAAACTACTTATATTTTCATTTTTTCAACTGTATTAAAATAATTATAAGTATAGTGCTAATACATTACGATAAGTAAAGCACAAAAATGTATTTTTTTCTTCTGCGTTGTTGTTATGTTTAGTTTTGTTTTTTGTTGCTGTTTTGTTGCAACCAAATATTTTATTTGTGTGTCCCTGTACCGTGATTCGATCTGGCATATTCTTGTGAGACGCTGGTTTAGAGAAACGCCACGAAATTTGATGTGCGAATAGTACTTAGGGACATTGTTGTCGAAAATATGAACCAAAATTAGAATTGACACTTGTATCGTCATGGAAAGACTGTGTAGAAACTAAATTAAAGCTAAAAATTATTAATGAAAAAGAAAAAGGAAGGATAATTTGTAGCACAAAATTTCCTTTAAAAACATCTAGAAAATAACATCATAAGGTGGAAGTACTTCAAACCAAATCAATAGTCCACCGAATGTTTGAAGATCTGGATTAGAGAGTCTTAAGTGTAAGAAGCTTAGAAGACAATATACATCGTGATCAAGAGCCAAAATTTAATCTCTAAATACTATACCATACTAACGGTATGGGCATCTAGGCACTAGGGCGGGGTTGAGGTGGGAACGCTGCGCACATTGCTTCCTCCTCACAGAGGCCTCCCGGCGGTGCAATGAGAGTCAAAATTTTGTACGCGCATCAGGTGCTGACCACCCTGCCTTAGCCTATAGGTGTGCTTTTGATGCAAGCGTATTAGTGGTTTCCACACTTTGCTTTTATGATACCCATGGGTACATAATGTAGATAATAGTTAATATTTCCCTTAGAAAACTTGGAGTGGAAATTACTAGAAAAGAACAAGGAGACATTAAAGAAAGAATAGCGTTAGGAACTTGTGGGTTTTTTTTAGGCTCTAGAAGACTTCAAGACTTACATTCATACCAATAGATATTAGTTTTCAATGTATAGTAGATTTACAAAAATCTAAGTGTGTAGGCTTGACTTGACCATGGTTGGCATAAAATTGTGAAATATTTGAATAGTACATATCAACTTCAATACGCGACGGAAACAATACGAATAGCAAATATAAAACGACAAGGCTAAGTGTTCATGTAGCAATTGAGAGCTGCATTCCTGTTGCTTACATTGTATAGAACTACATTTAAAGATAACATATCATAAATACATAATTTCGGTTATTTATTTTATAATGCATTTGAATTGCACTTCTAAGAACAACTAAGATTTGGGTAGAAGAAAATTAGTAAAATATTTAAAAAATATGTTCAAATGTTAAAAAAATAAACACACACAAATATTTTATAATTTCAAGGGAATGCCAAAACTCACAAGAAAAGCCTACAACTAAAATACAGCAAAACCAAACATCACAGATTTTCCAAACCAAAAGCTAAAAAAGGGGATTATTCTACTAAATATAATCCCATAGAAATCTAGACGCTTTTTTAACTACTTAGGTTAAAACCTCAATATGCTTAAATTTTAATACACGCGTTAATCATGTATCCTCTATGATGAAAAAATAATGAAAAGAAAAAAACGTGCAGCAAACAACTTATTACCTAGCTGTATAAAAACATACTCTAGCTACAACATTGGGTGTGTTTTGGTCTCCATAGGGGAAATAAATCAATACGCGCTTATCAAGTGATAAAGGATAATGTTTAGCAGTGTCCAATAAACGTATTCCATGCTTTACGTTCTCCCCTTATCCAAACTTAGCCAGAGAGAGATTAAACCAAAGTTTCCAAAACTAGGCTGTTTTCGACGTCACCCAGATGGCAATGATGAAATATTAAGAAGCGACGAATTTTTCAAATTCTTTATTAGCAACAACTTTAAATAGGCCTATAGATGTTCGTATATATTTATATCCCTGTTTAATTAGACTTTCAAAGATTTTGCCCATAGCCACCCACAAAAATAGAGAAAAATACAGAAGCGAAGTTAACATTAACCCTTTGTTACATAGCGTCCAATATATTGGACACTTTTTTGAATTTTTTATTCCCATACCTTTTGCTTTATGCAAAAGATATTTTGTTATGTTTCTTAATGTTTAAATGGACCATGTTTTTAAAAAACCAAGAGCCGGTACTCTTGACTACTTTTTTTTTCAATAACAATTACAATGGAAGACGTTCGAAGCCTTTAGGGGGATAAGGGACATTTTATTTTTTTGTACTCAACACAATACATCTAATAATAAAAAAATCCATTGGAAGTGTGTATTTATGTTACAGCTACATAACTAAACAGATTCTAGCGTATATATTTTGATATTTATAAATCAGAGTGATTTTTAGTGCCATGTCCAATAAATTGGACACCATGCATACAAGGAGGAAGTACTTTTTATTGAAATGTCAAAAATATTGGACGCCATGCATAAGAGGACCGTTACTGCGTATAGGTAAAATAGAAAAAAAAATTTGTAGTATGTATCTTGGTATGAAATAGAATGACAGAGGAGAAGAATTTGTAGTGTATTAAAGGGTAAGTCCTGCCTAAAAATCAAATACCTAAAGTATATTTATATTTTCTGAAAGCTTATTAAAAAATAAGAATTATCAAATTTTTTATTTATTTTTATTCTTTTGAAAAATGTGTTTAATTAATTAATAAATCGTGTAATTATTCATTGACCTAAAAAACAACGATGCAGTGACTTCCCTTCCTTGTGACGTCACGAATAGATAAACATTTTCAATGCAGTCTTCCACTCTCGGGTTTACCTGGCTAGAGATCGGATCGCTTTGCTGTGTACTGTGACTGTGTACTAAATAAAAATGAAATATTGTTGTGCTGTTAATTGCTACAACAATACGAACACTAAATGTGTAAGTTTTTATGCATTTCCCGATGAAATGAGTGATAGTTCAAGAAGATCTAAATGGGAAAATTTCATTCGTCAAAAAGACTGATTCGGAAGCACCCTCAAACAAGACAACAGGCGATCGGAGAAAAAAAAAAGTCATAACTCATATAGATCTAGATCTATATAGAGATCTGAAAAAGGAATTAGCAAAGGTAAATTTTTAAAAAATTCACAAGACTCTATTATTCTACTCTTAGGTTAAGTATAATAGGCCCCTAACTAAATTAAATTAAAAAAACGTTATTAATTAATTAACTTATGACTTATTCAGTTATTGACTTATCCAGTTAAGGCCTAGGCTATAGTCACTATTATATAGACTATACTATATAGTCTATAGTAGGCATATATTATAGTTATAGCCTATACCCTATCTTACGCCATAGCCCATAGGGGCCATAGGCATTGACCTTACTAATATATACTATACTATAAGTATAAGTACTTTATATTGGCTTTAGGCATATATTATATAATTATAGCCTATTATATAGCCACACAGTAGCCTATATATAGACTACAGACAATAAATGTATAGGGCCTATTAGTTTAGAAAATCTATAATCTATAGGCCTAAAGTAAAGCTTAGGGCTACTTGTAATAACCTGTATCAAAGCTAAAGGTCCATGTAGGTATAGTAGGCTCATATAATACAAAGGCCTATTTAATATATAAGCTAAAAGCATAATGGTAAATACTAAAATTCTGAGTAGAGCCTATGCTTTCTTTAAAGGTCTACTATATTACCATTACATGCCATATATTGTTAGCTATATTTTTGCTATAATTTGCTTAAGATAGTATTGTAATTGTTGTAAATAACAATATATTAAAAAAAATTATGTGGTTTTAAAAATGTAAGATAGATTTTAAAATAAACTATGTGGTAGTAAAATTTGTAATCATTTTATAATCCGAAAATAGAATCCACGAATAGAGAATCTCTTTCAATGGACCCAACGCCACCACTGAGTGAAGCTTTGACTTGTGAGAACCTACAATTGACGAAGTCAGTATTTACGTTTGTAGATCTTCAGACAAATATCAATGATGTAGATCACAGTTCCAAAGCGGACAAGATGATACAGACAAAACTCATATTCAGAAGCAAGCGTAAGCATTTAAAAATAATTATATATAATATATTTAATATTTTGGCTAAACATATAGCTATATAAGGACTATAAAAAATATATATACTTTTTTTTAAAACTTCACTTTTATTCATGCCATTTACTTTGTAGGCCTACATATATTACATGCCATTTACTTTGTAGACCTACATAACGGTATATTACAACCTATCTAACAATGCATTTTAAGGTGTACAAACTGGGGATTAAAACATACAAGTCTGTAGAAGTTCAGTCCTGGGAGCCATGTCCGAGGCAAGTCTTCAGTGACCTACACCAATAACTAAGTTCCAGATAAAGACAAACATGAAGAAGATGAAGATTTTGAGCCAGATAGCTGTGACAGTTAATCTGATAATAGCGAAAGGTATCTTATAAGATACAATTTAAAATAGTTTGTCTTTTATCTTCAATATTTGTCATATTTAATTAATATTGCAAACATTTTTCTTTAATTTTAATCCTTTTTAAGAACAAATATTTTATACACAGGTATTAGAAGTCTTGAAACATTTTGTTCAACATTGATGGTAATAATTCCTTTAAAAACTTTTTTTTTCAGTGAAAACACAGACATACCGGTACTGGTAATAAGAAATGATTAACCTCATCGAGAGAGGAAATATATAGTTTTTATAAACAAGATATTGGAATTGTTCCAAAACTGTAGATAATGTGGAGCATCCAACCAAGCCACATTTCAAAGAAGCAGGAACAATGCTAACTACTCTACATACCTTTTCTTAGGGTAAAGTAAAGTAAATTTTGCTGTCCACACAATCACCCACTATGCAGTGGCTACAGAAAATGGTGGACTCTGCTTCACCTGCTTCATTGACCAATTTGGTCAGTTGGGATACTTACTTTTCTTTGTTCATCTTAGCAGAGTTCACAAACAATTTAGTTGAGACCATGTTAAAGTTGTTTTTTTGGTTTTTTAAATCATCAATCCCATGACCCTTTGAAATTCAGCAAAGCTATTCATTTGATATATATACATCCCTCAATTGTCGTTTTCAGTTTTCACCTGCTCATTTTAATAACTTTTCGGTTAAATGTAGTAAAGTAGAAATTTTATAAATCATCACCACATTTTTTGGGGGGAGCTACCATCGCCTACTAAGTGCGTCTCCAGGTGGCGAATAGGGGAATGGTCTTTAGATATAGAGGTCAGCTTTTGAATAATGAATAAGTGGCCGTTGACCAACTGGTTTGCTGTCATGGAGGTAGGTGGGGTATCCTGTGGTAAGGATACTCTTTAAAAAGGTGCCTTATGCTCAAAAATCCAAGGAAATGACTGCAAAAAAGTGAACAAAGGATGATGGACTGTTTTCCAAATGCACTGCCTATTAATTATAAATCATGTTATTTGTTTATATTGTGTTCAACAATGTATCTAATACATGGGCATATTTTACAAAAAATTAGCATGGCTAACTATATTAAAAGCAATAAAGACATTTCATTCAAATTAAATGCTTTTATTTATAACTGTTCAAAGAAAGATACTGATTTAAATTTAATACTAAGCGTTTACAGCTTCTTTATCACAATCATCGGCCCATTTGAAACCAGTTAGTCTGCCTTCTGGATAGGCCAACCTTCTTTTTTTTACAGCACTAGCAGGCAGCGGTGTGTGAATTTCATGACCAAGTTATACCAGAACACCACTGAACTAAGCCCCTGTAAACTGTGTGTCGCATTCTCCTGAAAAAAAAAGAATAATTACTGTTTAGTTTTTAGTCAATACTTTTCACAATTCAGCTAACATTTCACAATTTGATGTAGATCTATTTGTTATAAATCACATTTACAACTATATTTTTAAAAACCCTTTTTTGGTATATGTAATATTCTTATAGAGAAATTGATTCAATTAAATGTTAAATAGTGCACAAAAAAATTATTTTCTTCAGGCTTAAGCTTTTATTAAATTGTAAATTGGGCTAATCTTTCATTATTGATTTTAAAAACTGTTGCCAGTGTAATCTTTTAATAATCAAAATGAAATCAAATTTTAACAATGAATATTCAAGCCTTGAGTTGTTTTGAATACTTAATTTTAAGATTTTATGGCTTAAGTGGGCGGTTACATAATATTAAAGCAAAACTTACTGGTTTGAAGGCAGACTGTCATATTGTTGCTTATAGGCTATGTATAATTAAATAGTATAATAAGAAATTTCCAGGCAATATGGGTCCAGACAAACTGAGGAGAATCCAGGATGCCTTGTAATACACTCCACACCTTTAACTTGTAACTTTGCATTTATTTTGGGTATTTCTTTACAACAAATGGATTCTGTGGTTGATGGCATTGAAACACATTTGTTGCACTTACACCTAGTAAGGGAAATAGAATATATACCGGTATAGGCCTAAGTATAATATTTAGATTTTATGATTATAAATATTAGGAAATTAAATTGCAGCTCTGGTTTAGTAGACTAAGTAAATATTAAACAATGTGAATGTCTAATCATAAGCATTAACATGTTTTATTTCTAAAGAACATTATTGAATTATTTGTATGACATTGCTTAGTTTAAGCTTAAAATCATGCTGACAACCCAAATAGGCCTGTATTCCTATGCCAATAGTCTATCTTAAGGCCTACTCTTTACCGATGACCGATATGTAGCATATAATATAGCTTTTAAATTCCGGTAGTAAAAGTGAATATAAAATTCGTGTTATGTAGACTAGCACTAGTCACTAGTGTGAAGATTCAGATTAGGCCTAGATATCTACATATCTTTAACGTAAATTAGAAACTAAAACATTGGTAATGTCAAACACTAAAGCTATGCTAAGGCTAAGCCTACTAAAGTATAGCCCAGTAGGCCTATGACTCACTATGAGTATAGGCCTACTGGAGTCTATAAGAGTAAAGTATAATATAACTGTAGGAGGCTATTAATTATAATATTAATCAAGTAGGCCAACTTACCGCTACAATACCACCATTTGATATTTCCTATGCGTGATTCTTCTTTCTCGATTGATTAATATATGCTGAATTCAGCTTCAAAATTTTCTTTCGTCCTCATTGTCTGATACGATATATTTTTTTCTGGCTCAAACATGTATGATTCTACATTTGCGTGAAGCCATGTCCCATTGTCGATTGTAAACAAAAATGTTTCACCATTGGTGACGTCACTACCTGCTTCGTGAGTTTCCGGCCCGTGGTCGACAGTTTCCGTAATTGGCAATGTAATTTAATTAAATTAACACATTTATCGTCCACTCTCAAAAGAAAGACTTGTATATTTGAAAATGATATTTCAAATGCTTTGATATGGGATAAAGTTGCTATTCAGGCAGGACTGACCCTTTAAATTGTACAAAGCTCAAAAGAAACCTTATATATAAAAATGTAATGTAAATGTAACCCAAAAACCATGGAATGAACTAAAAAAAATTTTTTTCCATATTTTACTATATTAATGTAGCTAATTTCTCTTACTTTTTATTATAATATTTATCCTTTTCAAACTGATATATGCTTTATTTACATGTGTTTAATTGCTAATTATAAAAAGTTTCAAAATATGTAGTCAAATTATGATTATACTTTACAGAGTACTAAAAATAAAACTATTTTTCTAATTCGTCTTATGAGGACAAAATGGATCCTGGCGTTCATTGCGTCCAATATATTGGACATTCTGACCCCCCCCCCCAGGCACGATAGGTCAATTTTTTTTTTTCAGAGTTATTCTTATGTTGACAGAAGGTTGTGTACCAAAAATCAACTCTGTATCTCGACTCCTTAATACCTCATGCAACAAAGGGTATAGTCTAGATTAATGTAAAAAATATTATTGGTGAATAAATGTTGAATAATACTACAATAAATGTCTAGCAAAGTCACAGTAGTTACACGTTACAATCATATCACGCAATTGGTTTTATGTTTATGAAAAATTCACCCCGAGAAAAACTAATTTGATTAAAAAAAACGACTTTCATAATAAAATATAGACCTAAACTTAATATTTCATTTTTTTTTTCATAAATCTAGGTATAATAATGTTAAAAATGAATCTAAGAGCATGGTTTTTCTTTAGTACATTTTACACAACTCGTTCTAAATAGTATACCGCATATTATATAATAATGCTGTACCAAAATGAAGAAATTAGAAATACATCAATTCTCGTAATTAATAAGTTTTATAATAATAATATATTTGAAGAAATAATGATCGTGACTGGCGTCTATTATACTTTGGCAAATTTTTGTTTTCTTTAAAGTAATTATTTATATATTATAGCGTTGATAAAAGTTATGAATCATTTAAATGGTTCCAGGATATACCTGGTCGACTTCTTTACTAAATTCTATGTAGGTATTACGTTGTGGTTGTTTAATGCAAGCTTTGAGTTTGAAAACCTAATTTTTTTTTCTAATCATGACGCTCCATTCTTTTCTGTTAATAGCTTTTTGAAGAAAGTTATTATTACTTATGTTGTTGTTTGTGGCCCATTAGTTTAGGCTTTCTACATATGATAGCCTTTGTTTTCCACTGTCTCTCTTACCAGATATTTTCCCCACCTAAAGCCAGTCTTTCTATCATTTTTCTTATAGATGTGTCCTAGGAATTTCATCTGTCTGTTCCTAATGGTTTAAATGAGTTATCTTGAGGTACATGCTTTTTTAAACACTTCTTCATTAGAGTTCTTTTCAATAGTCCAACCTTCACACCCATATAGAAGAGCACACCAAACATTTCCCTTCAGTATGCGCATTTTGGTACATATTCTGATATTCCTGTTTTTTATGATACTGCTTCAGCTCATTTTCTTTGTTGCATTTCCTTCATGTGTTATTGTATAGCCTAGAAACGAACTGATTTGCTTGATGTTTTCGCCTTCACTGGATATAGAGCATCCTAGAGGTTGTGTTTTCTTAGAGATTACCAACTAGGCAGCACGTAATGTTTAATTAAATGTTGTAATGTCAAATTAATGTATGGACGCTGTGGACCGTGGATTATGGATATTTTATGTTAATGTATTCGATAGGGAATTTAATATCATAACTTGAAACCGGAATATAAATATTGATATAAATGCCGTTCGAACTATGCCAACAAGATAATATTGTAAAGTAATTCTGCGTAGATGATAAGAAATCGTAATACATTCTAAAATTTATATGGACAAAATACCAACATTCATTACGGCGATAGACCAACAAATCTATATAATCTTAATACATGTAATTTTAAAGGGATACAAACTTGCATTCATTAAAGCTATGCAAAAATGGACATTTTATAGGTCGCCTAGGAAAAAAAATATATTTTTTTTTCACCAATTTTGTGCATGACACCGATTCTATAATTATACATTTCAGAAAATCCCTAAATTAATAAAGGTAGTGTTACACCTAGGTTTACAGTTAAAATCTAGAAGTAAAGACTGTCTCTATATGTATGTGTTTGATTGAGAGTTGGGAGTGGAGTGAGGGAGGTGTCACAATATACCTTAGCTATACGTGGCTATATGAATTGGCGTAGATTATTGGCCAATGTTTACTCACCACTTGTAAGATAGATGTTATATTGATATCTACCCAACACGATACATAAGCTCATTTTAGCATTTTTACATGTGCGACAGCTTTAACAACATAGAACTATTTCAATTTTGTAAAGAAAATCATGAACGTAAAGTTAACAATCTTGTTCGCTTTTTTGCTTTTTATCACATCAGAATATTCTACTTCGGGTAAGTTTACAATTTACAAATTATTTTATCTTTAGTTCAATTGGAAAACAATATTTTTTTTCAAAACACCCTTAACATTAAATCACTTTGTTTATTAACTTTTTTTAAACGCGTTGTTTATGTTGCTAGGAATTTTATTATGAACTAAATGTCTAGTTTATTATACTCTAAAGATATAACGTCGAAATACACTGTAGGCCTTAAGTACAGAGTATACAAGAGAAACAAACAAATTATTGCAAAATTATTCAGGAACAGACCTAACCCCAAAATGCTAAGAGTTTAGCAGTCATGTTTTTAATTAATTAACTTCGAATCCACATATAGATGAAGTAATAACAAAATTAATACAATTATAGGCATCATAAAAAATAAGTTTTTCAAATGTAATAAGAATATAGAACTAAAGTGTTATCTCGCGTTAGTTAGACCTTTACTAGAATAAGCATCTTGCATATAGAACACCACAACTAGAAAAAAATCACTTAAAGAAATGGATAATTTTAGACAAGATATAAAAGGTTCATTACTAGGTAATATTTACGAATTGAGAAACACCAATAGTTAAATCACTTAACCTAGACATACTAGAGGATAGTAGAGCAAAGAGTAACGTAGTAATAATACATAAGACGTGAAATTCTAACTTAGAATTACGACACAATAGCTATATATTACAATGCTCAGACAAACAAAAATTCAAAAACATTGTCTTTATTTCTAATGCAAGAAGAAATGCAAAAAGGTTCTCCTAATTTCCGAATGGCATCCTGGTATGGAATATGTTGCATGAACAAAGCAGAAAAACTAGTAATTTACATCATTTAAAACACGAATGTAAATGCAAGACAAGACTCAGACTACGGATGAGCAAAGGACGCACCGATCTTCTTTATAGAAGGAGCGTCGGTAATGTCTACAATACGATGAGTTAAACCATGCACTGAACGTATTTTAGACACTGGAAGAAAGTCATGGCTAAAACTTTACTCTCAGTTACAACTGAAGCCAATGTAGCTTTGTTCTTTGGTGCAACAGCTCATACGCCCTTGTCTACCAAGCTAGAGAGACCGAACAAGGGTGGGATCAATACTTAAGTGCAACCACGCACACTTCCTAGAGCAATAGCCTAAAGAACGTAACACGAACAGCAAGGCAAGGGTGGGTGGGGGAGGGACCACGGCATACAAATAAGTCGCACATTAGCAGGAGTAATGTTAAATAGAGCCCCAATGCTAGCAATTATACTTTACACAGAAGGGGTACGATTCCAAATTGATTTTATATTCCCAGTGCATGTCTACGCCGCTCATACTACATTAAAGCAGTTCAACATTTTTTTATTGAATTACTTCAAAGGAACCCCTACACTGCAAGCATTTGAGCAGCGGCGGGGAAAAAAAGTTTGCCTATCTGGTTGACGGCTGGGATAAGAAGGCGGATCTTAATGCAGTTCTTCATGCATGATTGAACTTACAGGGTACCGCATGCCCCTACGTAGGAAGTAGGTCCTTCTTCACACATTTATTTCTATCTACCGAAAGCACAAATGCTTTAGATAGATCACACGTTCGGAAAACTCAGCATTTGCGCTTAGTTGCTTTGTACTGCCAACAAAATGGTACACTCCTACAAGGCGTTTACTGATGGCAGTGCCAAAAATGATGTCAAGAAGCGTGTTGGGTACGGAGTACTGAGTGCTTGTCTTGTCTATATTGCGCGTCTGCAGCTACAAGGCAGGGATGGAGGCCATCAGACATGCCATTGAGTCAGTAGCGATTTGAAGATGGATCAAATTTGGTAGCCTATATAACCGTATTCACTGATGCGCTATCAGTGTTCCAGTCTATCGAAGCTCTGGACCGCATCATTATCTGTTTTTAAGTCTCAATATATTACATTAGTCAGGGCATGTGCTATGTGCTATATACAATGTAATATATACAATGTAAATCTATCCACTCGATGATTTTATCAATTCATACAATTTCCACGCCGAAGTGTATCGTCTAGCTACTAACATCAGTTTTGTTATTGCTAGTTTCTGCAGTGGGATTTAAGAAAACAAAATTATATGTCAAGGATACTCTTGCGCCTCGACTACTGTAATGTATAACTTGGAAAAGTAAAGTACGCTTCGGACCAAACTGATACCTAAAGATAAAGTCGCAAGATGTTAACGTATTCAAACAGTGCCGCCGAGCTAGTCATGCATAGGGCGATTCTGCGACAGTTCTGCGTGAGATCCATTGGAGCCATGTGAGAGTCATAACTGAATAAAAAATGGGGATTAATTAGTTAGTCATTTATATAGCGCCTCACTTCATGCTAATGCAAGCATGCCATCGGTGCTTACATAATAACGTGTACGTCCTATTTTAAGGAACTAATCAAACGCTATATTCCGCAAATTACTGGAAGTGTCCAGTTTCTCTAATACGACAGTAGGCCCAAGATTTTGTTCTACATCTGGCTTAAAAGTATTGAATCTGCTACCAGTCCAGCTCAGACAGACAATAATAATAATAATTAGTAATTTATATAGCGCTTCTATCCATCCATTTTAATGTAGCATGCTCGGTGCGCTCTTGGAATAAATTGCAGTGGCAGTTGTATTGGTATGTATAGCACATAATCCCTATCCAAAGAGAAAGATCTTAAAGCTTTTAAAATACTCTTTTGTCCCAGATTCTCTATGTATAAGGCACGCTGTTCAATAAAGATGGCGACACAAATTCAAATAAGCGGACTCCAATGTACTTGTTTTTGTGTCCAACCAAACTGGGAATTTTAAGGAGTGACTTTGATGAAGAGTGCCGTTGCCTTGACGGCGCGTGCTTTGACATTAGTTCTTGAAGGTAGGAAGGAGCAGTGTCATTTACACATTTGCACGCAAAGGACATAATTGTGTGTTTCATACGCTTCATCATCGGGAGCCAGTCGAGATCACTTAGAATTGGAGAGAAATGATATTGCCGCTTTACCCGCGAAACAATGCGCGCCGCAGCGTTCTGCACATTCTGTAGTTTTTGCAACTGGTTCTAATGAAAGATGTATCAATACTTTTAAAATAAGTTAAAAACTCTTTATCCTAGGATTTAACTTTCATAAACATTTTCAGACATCCACTGTTTTTACTTGTATGTTTATATTGATTACTATATTATTTTGCTCTTAATTATATTTTTTTTCGTAAAGTTTTAAGATTATCAATGATTATAAACCTCTATAATCGTTGATATAGAAACAAATTATATAAGTTTCTAGTCTAGAGAATTGTATCCGGGCTCTCTTGTTGTGTTTGTTCATCAATGTTAAATGCCCTCTGAGCTTCCATTATGTTTGTTGGCAGCGCTATATAAATAAATGTATTAATATTAAAGCGCTCATTTATGTTACTTTATCCTCGGCATTTTTTCTCATGTTCTGAAAGGCACATGTTTAGATACAACTAGACCAACGTTAGTGAACTAAATTACTCACCTGTCCCATGGCACATTCACATTCTTTCTAAACGATGTCTCTGATACCTTATCACTACACAACTTTTTAGAGGAAATTTGCAGATTGAAATTTGCAGATGTCTTGAATATATTTAACATAACCGCTATTCTACACATTGAGTTTTTGTTTTATCGTATATATTATTTCTAAATATATAATCTATAAATATATAATCTATTAAAATAAAAAATATATATATATTTCTACAGTATTCAGTTTCTTAAAATTTCCTTAGAGTCTTAGAGTCTATATTCTCAGCCAAATAATTAGATTTGTATTTCTATATTTAATGTTTTTGTTCTTTATAAACAGATGTCGATAGTGATGTTGTAGACATCGACATAGACATTAAAGTAGACATTAACCAAACACAGCCTATTCGGAAGTTCCGACCTGACTCTTGTAGATATGTGGTCAGCAACAAGTCTAGACCTATTGTCATTCTCTCCAGTGGACTTGAAGTCATGTGTGATACTGAAACAGACGGAGGTGGATGGATAATATTTCAGAGAAGATTTAAAGGACGCCTTGATTTTTACAGAAGATGGGAAGAATACAAATATGGATTTGGGGATTTAGATGATGGTGAGTTTTATCTTGGCAACGAACACATTCACCGTATGACAGCACAATCACGCCATGAACTTAGAATTGATATGAAAATGATTCAGCGCGTTCAAATTAAGGGTAAAAGTGTTGAGGTCATGAAGGACGGTTATTTTGCTCAATACGATAGATTTAGTTTATTTGGAGTGGAGCAAAATTATAAGCTAAATATTGCTGGTTACTCTGGCACTGTTGGAGACTCTTTAATTTATCAGCATGGTTCTCAATTTGCAACATACGACTGGGAAACAACCCAACGAGGGTCCAGTTGTGCTGAAATTAATCATGGAGCATGGTGGTACAATACCAATGAAGAAAAAATACGAGTAAAGCCGACGTGGAGGCATTTGTGTCATAAGACAAATCTAAACGGTCAGTGGAATAGTAGCGAGTTGGGCAAAGGCATGAACTGGTATAATTTGACTGGATTTGTAGGGTTTGTCAGTTTTACAGAAATGAAAATTAGAGAAATAACTGTATAAAATCTTCTTTCAAAATGTCTTTTATTCTATAATATTTGCAAACAAGTATCTTTAAATGAAAAATAAAACATTAATAAGAATATTACGTTGCCATTTATAACATTTTTGTTGGATTGCCACATAAATGAATTCACACAAAAATATACTAATGCAATTTTCTAAAATCAAAAAATAATAAAAATCATTTGAATGCATTTTACCTTTGTTTTTTTGTTTTTTTTGTTGTTTATTTTTTTATATTTAATTCAATAGTCTTTGGAGTTGTAACATGCCAATGATATTAATAGATTATGATATGATATGAGAACTATGATATCAGTATAAATTATAACAACAAACAACACGTATTATATTTTTTATAAGAGATAAATCTGTATCGTTAGAATCAATAAACTATAATAAGTATTTTTGACAGCAAAATGATTCCGAATCAAATTTCACGAAAACTGCTAGTACATATAATATTTATTTATATTTAATTACCTGGTTAACCTGGCTCGTTAATTAAAAATGCAATATAGAAAATAGTAGTATCTTTTAGAACCAAAATCTAAAGGAATTCGGTATTTCCAATGATAGACAACTAAAAAGACTGAACAAAAAAGATACCAAGAAAGTCAACTGTTAAGATACCATACAATAACAGTTTAACAACTTATAAATATATTTTCAGATGCAATATACAACAATATAAAAATAAATCAATTTTTAAAAAAAGCTTAGTACAGATATATAAACATTTGCAAGGCCTTGTTAAGGTAATAAGATCATACATTTCCTAGAAAAAACATCAACATGGAAATTTGAAATAAAATATATATAACGCGAAACAGAAACCTTTGTAAAAGATAATTTTTATTCAAAATCTTGACCAAAAATTATGATCTAGTTCTTCAATTTTAGCATAGCTTCAATATCTAACACTCTAAACATGAACGTTAACAAAAAAAAATACATTTTAATTTAAAAGAAACAAACTTATTTTAAATTGGTAACCAAGCATGATTCTAGCTAATGTCCCAAAAGTAGGACGTTTTACACGGGGTGCTGATGTTAATATGACAACTCATTGTTGTCCTGCTGATATAACAGTGGTAAAATGTATTGCGACAATGTTGTAGTCAATCATCAGAAGAAAACAATTAAGCTGTTGCTTGTGCCAATACAACAAAAAAAGACTTAAGCTCAAAACATTTCCGAAAATGTGATTGATCAGCTTGACCTGAACAGATAGTACAATGCTTCAATGTAGGCGTTGAAAGAGCTAACAAAGCACATCTATAAGTTTACATTGTTCCTGTGAGATCTAACAGTAGTGGAGGCCATTTTTTTTTCTCGATAACAAATGGGACACTTCGAGGGCCAGGGAAGGGAGTACACAAACCTAATACTGAGTACAGTCCCATTTTTTATCGTCACTAACAACTTTTTACCTTGGTGTTGGTCAAGATGTCAGCCTTTAAACTAGACATGCATGTCTCAATCTTTGAGACAGGCATATGACAACCTTCAGGATCAACCACATAGTTATCGATTTGTACACCAACGCAGACCTAGAGACGTTCGGAAGGCGCCGCCGGCCTAGAGGCGTTCGGCCGACTTTTTCGCACGGGGCGGGATTCACGCCGCTTTAAATAGAGAGGATCCCGTCCTGTCCCCGGCTACAAACCACACTTTCTGCATAAAGGCATCCCTGGAGAACTAGCATCGACCACCTAAAGCTCAATGTAAGACGCCCAGTAAGAAGCCAATCTCGAACACACCATCGCTCCCCGAAATACGGACGAAATTGAAAAACACCTCAGTCAGCGTTTTAAAAAAGTAGCCATTTACACGATAAACACCCTACCGCCTCGGGCAAATGTATACACCCGTACAGCCGGCTATCGTGTCTACATAGAATACCCCGGTAACCCGATTGGGGATGAATTTTTGGGGCCTAGCGACGGTCTCTGCAACTACGGTGCAGAGATTGAGGCCATTTGTCGGACTGTTTAGCAGATCCGCCGTCGGCTCTCGGCTCTACGACCATAATAATCCTGACTGATGCATTGTCGGTGCTCCAGGTTACTGAGAATCTTAGCAATCGGCCCCCTCAGATTGACAAAATTATAATGGTTTCAGATGAGCTAAACCAGCACTTTCGAGCCAATGTGTTACTGCAATGGGCGCCTGGGCATACAGACCTACCTGGAAACATAAGAGCAGACCACCTTGCGGCACCACGCCATGCTCCTTTGAGAAGGCCCGTACAATAATCCGGAGAAGGGAGACTGAAAGATGGAACGAGAGTTGGCACAGCTCTGACAAGGGCCGAGCGTTCTGGCCGCATCTGCCCCGCCCTAAGCACGCCGAACTATGGTGGAGGCCAAATAGGTCGGAACAAAGTATAGTATCACAATTCCGCAGTGGCCACTTCCCCATTGGGGCATACTTCGCCAGTTCCCGACCTAACTTCGACTCGCGATGTCGCCACTGTGGGAGAGGAGTAGGAGACAGTGGATCATATCCTGTGGGAGAGATCTTCGTCAGCGATCGAGGAGATGGGACGGGTGAACCTTTTTCCATTGTTCTCTACTGAGATTTAGACGTACTCAGACGCACGGCAGAGTTCTTGGCCAGAGCTATATGGGAATAATGCTCTCAGCTCTCAGTTCAATCGTAGTTCAAGTCTGAAAGACCGCATCTCAAACTAAAACATATACCCATTGATACCACTGCACTCTCCCAGAGTATTACTCCCGCTGTAACATTTGAAGAAAGTAAAAACAAATATATCAAACTACATTCACATGTGCCAACACACTATTTGATCCAGTCTAAGAAGGAAACGGAAAAAGTTAGCATAGAATCATTGTCATTAATACGTCTAACTCGATTTAGGAAGCCTTTTTTATATTTCTTTAAAAAAAATATTAATTGTTTGTTCACTAAAAATAATCAGTATCTAAAAAGTGATTTAATACATACAAACAAAAGAAAATTTAAATGGGAGTTCGGCTATTTATTAAATGGTCCTAATAAAATCTTGTGAAATGTTTGACTAAAATTTGAACTCATGTTGTAGTAAATAAAAATATGAAACGTGGAGTTGAAAGAGTCAAACAAAAAGTCAAGCGCTCCTAACAAGTAAAACAGTTGAAAATATGTTCCATTGATATTAAATTCACTTACAGTATACGTTAATGTGTGAAACACCAAGTCTGGTATTAGAGAGAGCATTAAAAAGCTAGCAACGACCACAACTAGCTTGATCACTTTTCTGTCTCTTAAAGAGGCTTGGTTGGAATTATTGTTTTGGACACTTTTATTAACTAATCTTTTCCTCCATCTAGACATCACAAGAAGTTTCAAGTTTAAAATTGAAGTGAAGAGAATCAAAATAGGAAATGACGTTATAAGCATGACAAAAAGTGTCACATATTCAGGATATTCAACTGAGATTCTGTCATTGCGATATAGCAGTCCTACCAAAGTCTTGTTTAGATCAGGATAAAATTTCCAATCTAGGTATGTTTCAGAATACTCCACAATACCTGGAGGTAAGTTTAAGACATAGATCGCTAGCCTAGCTATAACAGTTCTTCTTGAGGTTATGATCTGTTTGATTTTCAACGGTAAAGCGATACAAAGACATCTTTCAGCTGTCATAAACACGTTGATCCAAGATTTTACTGGGACAAATATTCTACGTGGAAATAAGAAGAGTATCGAAATTTCACGCATTGCGAAAACATTTTCAGCTATTGTTACAGTCATTGGAAAAATTGATAACATGCCAATTGCCGTAAGAAATGAGGTGAAACATCTACAATAGAAACTGCAGTCAATGATATATTTGTAGAAGTATTCAGTCCCTGCTTGTAAAAGACAATAATGTTGACAATATTAATGAAAACACCAGCGGCTGTCAAAGTTCCCAAGGGGATGTTTACAATTTGTTGAACTAAATAGTTGGTATCAACATCCATAAAGTCATAGTTCTGTTTTGATTCTATTATATAATTATTTGATGTATTTTCAGACATTGTTGAGAGCTTGATTATAAGTCCTACTGTTAAAGAAGTATTAAAAGTATGTGCAAATTTAGAGGTATTAAATAATATTCCAGATATTTTTTTTTATTTTTTTTTTCAGATCAAATGTCTATTTAGATATATATTGTTTTTAAATAGTTTATATTTATAACAATAAATTACAATATATAATATTATTAAAATATTATAATATATTTTATCAGATAATGAAAGGCTTGAGAGAAGCTAAATCTATAAAACTACTAGACTTTCTACGGGCACTATCGATTCGTGAGTTTCAAGCTACAAATTTGACTTGATATTCCATTATTCCCCTAAAAAGACACAATGACTAGATTGCCACCTTTAAAAATACATGAAATTTAGTTTCTTTACTTTCTTGAACGAGATAAATATAAACTATATATAAATTAACGGCTGGGCTACCTATTAAGTTAAATATCTCTTTAAACTACGTTAAAATATTTATATCTTACAGCATGTTAAGTTCTTTATTCATCTTGACTCTTGGACTATGTTTCGCGTACGTGAAACTACAATTTTAAAGTCAATAATTACAACTCTCTTTGATGAAGCCTTTATTTTTTTCTTTTATTTGTTTTTGGTTTTGTGTATTAATCTTAAGACAATGATAAACCCAGACCAGTGGAATATTTGCACTAGGGACGAATAACGTCTTCCATAAACATTGACTAGAACAAAATTCCGTTTTTTTATTTTCAATGACATATTTTTTTATATTTTCATTGACATATTTTTTTTATATTTTCAATGACATATTTTTTTTTATTTTCAATGACATTTTTTATATATTTTCAATGACATATTGTTTGTATATTTTTATTAACATATTTTTTTTAATATTTTCATTGACATATTGTTTGTTTTTTGTTTGTTTTTTCTTGTCATCGTTTTACAACGTTGAAACTAAAATGTTTTCTGAAGGCCAATATTTAATGATAGTGTTCGTTTGTATTAGGCCCACTTTGTGTCACAGTAATTTTGATATTGTCACAAGTTTTCTTGTATATTTAAAATGGCAAAGCTGTTTTTTACGTTTTTACTCAGCCATTTAATGTATTGGTTTTTAATTGCAAACCAACTATAACTATGTTTTGAATATTTTGTCTGTGAAACATTTTGGATAATTATAATTAAATCTATAAAGAAAATCGTACTTGTGTCATTAAATTTATATCATGTAAAAAATTGACCATGATTTTTATGCAATGCACCTTAATATACTTAATTGACAGTATGGTTAACACCTTCGACCGGACATATATTTGCATTTGAGCAAATAATTGTTTCTTTTAAAAATTTGCAAGTTGCATTTAATGAAGTTTTTCTTTTATATTTGTGGCAGAAAATGAAAACAGTGCTCTTGTACTAAAAGCCATTATTGAAATCCTAACATTATTCCCTTACAATGAAAAGTTATGTTTTAATCTTCCAACATTTGTCGAATCGATAAGTTTTCTCGACACAAGAATTGTTTCTTCAAATACAGATCAAGAGTGCCTAGAGACTTGTACGGACGTTTTATTTATTATGATAATGTAAACATAGGCTGATAATGTAAACATAGGCTGATAATGTAAAAATATGCTGATAATGTAAACATAGACTGATAATGTAAACATAGGCTGATAATGTAAACAAACATAGGCTGATAATGTAAACATAGGCTGATAATGTAAACATAGGCTGATAATGTAAACATAGACTGATAATGTAAACATAGGCTGATAATGTAAACAAACATAGGCTGATAATGTAAACATAGGCTGATAATGTAAACATAGGCTGATAATGTAAACATAGGCTGAAATGTAAACATAGGCTGACAATGTAAACATACATGTAAGCCTATTTTTTAAAACCCCGTATACATATAAATGTTGTCGTTTCTATGGTTAAGTTTAAAAAATCAAATTGAGTTATACATTACACGCAGTGTGTGGACATGATATTGAATTGATGTTCATGTATATATTTGTGACTACTCTAGTTCAAAGGTCGGCAACCTTTTGATATCAGTGTGCCAAAGTAGGATTTACAATTCAGTCAGCGTGTCAAAAGCCTACAAATCATCCTGCTTTATCACTCAAATTCTTGTAAAAGTTACTTGAATTGCCCTTTCTTTAAATTCGATCTGCGTGCCAAGTCTGGCACCCGTAGCTTAGATTGCCGAATCTTGCGCCGAATAAAGCTCTAGTTCATCTTCTCCTTAAAATAATAGCAGCAAAAGTTTTACATAGACAAAAAAGTATCCTTTACAGACCGTGTATAATGTTGTAATGTTCATGTTTTCTAAGTCAAAGCATGCACGGATTTTCTGTGATCAAAACATCGATTACTCTCACACAACAGTAGGCCAGATACCCATCAAAGCTGGCCAGACTCAAGTGCGGGGAGGAGAGAGAGACAGGACGGAGTCAGTAAACCAGATACCCTTCAAAGCTGGCTAGACTCAAGTGCGGGGAGGAGAGAGAGAGAGGGGATGGAGCGCGTGGAATAAACAACTTAAAAGTAGGTATAAAACAAAACAAAAAAATAACTTTTAATTTAGGTCAATGTTATGAAAAAAAAAATCTTATGATAGAAATAATGCATAGTTATAGTTAGCGATCAATATGTTAATGAAATAATTTAATAATAGTTAATTCCTATCACATTTTCGAATGTCAACTAAATAGGCCTAATGTGAGTAGCTCAATTATTTGGAAGATTTGGCCGATGTAAGATTCCCTTTCATGTAAGTGTATGTAATGTTTGGGTGTAAATGTTTTTCTATTTTTATATTTATTGTCCAGGATGCAAAAATAAACTATGGCTTGCGATAAAAACAACATCAAACCAAATGTCGGCTCATCGTTTAGATGTGCGCTACTGTTTGATGTGTCTCAAATGCGGCAGGGATTGCCCCTCCCGGGTTGGCCTACAAAGTTATTCTCAGCGGTGCAGTTGGATACCTCACCCATGAAGCTACACCATTTTCTCTCGAGACAGACGGATGCCGACGACGACTCTTTGATGTACGCAAACTACTTTTGTCCTGTAACCCTGAACAATTCGGCTAGATACCGCGTCTGTGCTTTATTATTAACGGCAGCATTAAATAGGCATTCTTTTTACTTTTGATTGGTGCTACATGATCTTATTCAATACATTATTTTACAAGTCTAAAAGCACAGTGCACAAATTATCACTATTGAAAGCTATGATCGGTTTTAATCAATTAGCCCTTTTTTTTTTTAGTTCTAAAGAATGTTATGGTAAAGTGTACAAAATCATAATGTATTCACAAAAATCGACCTCTTGAATGCTCTGCAAACACGTATTAAGTTTGAACTATTTTTCAAATGCACCTACAAAACTACGCACATTTGTCTTTTGCGGCCTGTGACTAGTGACATTGGGGGGGGGGGGGAATCGAAATCCGGTTTTAAACCGGTTTTATAGAACCGAAAACCGGTTTTGAAAACACACCGGTTTTAACATCCCTAGTTCTAAACAGTCTAACATATTTCAACATAGCGAACATTAATTTGATTAATACAATTGTTATAGGCGTATACTTTTTATGAAATTTCTTTTATTAAAACACATTTAATAGCTTTTGTTTTCCCGTTAGTGTGATCAACAAATACAGTGCACAACAGTGTGTAAGTGATGTTACCTTTGAAGACATATTTTTTACAATACAACTTAATGAGTAATCATTTAATACTAATTAAAATCGTTTGCAATTAAGACGTATCAAAAAACACATTTGCAATAAAAAAAAAATCACAGCCAATAAATCTTGTTAAAAAACAAAAATTGATTAAAAGTAAACAATAGAAATTGAAAAGAAAAAAATACTTTATTAGAGTAGCGTGGGGCTAAACGGCGAGGTCGGGTAAAATGCCCCCCCCCCCCCCCTTTGTTCTCAGTTCACACGTGGTGTCAGCTTCCTGGAGTGCTTTGCGCATGACAACGTAAGCGGCGACCTTTGTTGACGCGAAGTCCTAGCTCTACCAAGCTTGTAGTAAGTAAACTGTAATATTTTTAAAATTTTAACCAAATAATTATAAATTTAGGGTGTCCGTTTATTTAGTGCTAGTAGGCTAAATACAGTCGAATTAAATCAATGCCTGTATTTTGTGTTACAAGGATAATGTGCGCAAACAGTGACACATGTTTGACTGGGTGATTTTCCTTGAGTTGCCTTGTACAGCCACGTGCTTGTAAAGTGGGTAGTGTGGGGCTAAACGCCACGGCACTGGTGGGGCTAAACGCCCACACTGAGCGTTTAGCCCCATTCAAGGGCGTTTAGCACCACCACTGAACTATTTGTTTTATTGACTGTCTGATTACATTTACATGACACAACATTGACTTTTCTTGTTATTAGAGGTTTGTTTGTTCTTTCTTGTCAACAGATAATGGTCCGTGTATACAAAAGAAAGACTGAAAGAGGCAGTTATGGCGAAACCAATTTAGCAGATGCTTTGCGGGCCATAAACAACGGGGTTTCGATAAATCATGCTAGTAAAGAGTTTGCTGTTCCTCAGAGGACCCTTAGAAGACACAGAGACAAAAAAGTTGCTCATCCAGGCGTGCAAAAGTTTGGACGAGGCAAATCATTGATTCCGTCTGACGTTGAGCTTCATTTGAAAGAGCATGTGATAAATATGCAGAGGCGGTTTTATGGTTTGCGTTTCGAGGACCTTAGACGCCTGGCCTTTGATCTATGTGAGAAAGCTAAAATTAGTCATCCCTTTAACAAAGAAACCAAGATGGCACTGGGTCAGAAACTTTATAGCTCGCCATAATCTCACTATCCGGCAGCCTGTATCCACCTGTATAGCACGTTTTTCTGGGTTCAATAGAAACCAAGTTCAACGTTTCTTTGAAATTTTCAAGGATAGTTTGGTGTCCAAATCCTACACCCCAGCAAGGCTTTGGAACATGGATGAGACAGGTCTGTCCACTGTCCAGAAACCAGGAAGGATTTTGGCTGAAAAGGGGGCAAGACTTGTGGGTAAAGCTACGAGTGATGAAAGGAGTTCTCTTGTGACTCTTGTGTGCGTCTGCAGTGCAGCCGGTGTCTTCTTGCCGCCAATGTTCATCTTTCCACGCAAGAGGATGTTAGAATCCTTGATGAATGGAGCTCCACCACAATCAGTAGGCTATGTGAGTCAAAGTGGCTGGACTGATGCACAGCTGTTCACGAAGTGGCTTGCACACTTCGCGGACTTCACAAATGCCTCTCAAGACAACCCCCAGCTGATATTATTAGATGGCCATCACAGCCATAAAACGTTGGAAGCTGTCCAATTTTGCCGCGAAAAAGGCATTGAACTAATATCATTTCCTCCCCACTGTACCCACAAACTGCAGCCTCTTGACCGGACCTATTTCAAAGCCTTGAAAGCTAGTTTCAATGCCGAAGCAGACAACTGGATGGTTTCAAACCCAGGTCAGCGGATCACTGTTCACAACTTAGCTGACATTGCAGGGAAAGCCTTCCTCAGGACAGCACTTCCAGAGAGAGCTGTGAACGGCTTTAAGACCTTTGGTCTGGAACCCTTTGATCCCAAAGTGTTCACGGACGCTGACTTTGAAGGGGTTATGGAGATGGATGAACCTAGAGAAGTAAGTCTATTGACCTCCACTGATAGGGTGCCTGTAGGAGATGGAAGATCCCCAGATGCCAAAGAGGCAACCCTGCAAGATGAAACAGAAGTTCACCAAGCGATAAATGAACCCATGTCATTATGTAAACCACGCCTCGTTGATTCATCCGATCAATCTACGACATTGGTAAAAGCAGCATCTCACACACCATCTTCAACAGCTGCAGATTGCATTTATGACATTAGAGTCATTAAGACATCTGGGGATGGCAGATGTTTTTTCAGGAGCATCGTCACTGGTCTTGATGCAAAGCTTCAAAATGCAGAGCGGGATGAGCATGGGGAGCTAACATCTGTGGTCATGAAAATCAATGAAACAAGCCAGGCTGATGGGCTTCCGGCGCAGGTAGTCTCTTACATGTGTAATTACTTTAGTGATTATGCAGATATAGATAAAGACACATTAAATGCAGATCTACCACAATGGATTAACTTCTCAACAGTTGAGGAACGCATTGCAGCGATGGCAGAACCAAAATCTCTACCAGGCGAGCTAGAAATATGTGCCACTAGCAAGGTTCTGACAAAACAGATCATAGTGATCAACAATAACAATGTTGTTATCCAGCGCTATGGCGAAGGAGAGAATAGTTTTTTAATCGTGCGATTTACAAGTGTCGGTGAGGCGGTTGGTCACTACGACTGCATTATTAAAAACCCCACAGATACCAAGACAAGCTGTATCAGCTCCGACCCCAATGATAGCATCAGAGAGATTATCGCTAATCTGTCCCCTATACCAAAAATGCAGCCTAAAAGAAAATCAACTGGAAGAAAGAGAGAAACTGCAGAAGTGCTCACCTCGTCTCCATACAAGGCCAAACTCGTGGAAAGACAAGCCATGAAAAAAGCCACAGAAGAAAAGAAAAAAGCGGCAAAAGAAAAAAAAACAATGGCAGAAACAAACAAGAAAGAAGCAGAATCAAAGAACAAACCAAAGGCTGGTAATAGCAAATCCAAAGTCAGAAAAGGAAAAAGGAGACATTTAGAATCTGATGAGGAATCAAGTGATGAGGAATGGCCTTGTTTGGTATGTGGCGAACTATTCTGCAACTCCAGATCTCGTGAAACATGGGTCCAGTGTCAAATTTGTTTACTGTGGGCTCACGACGAGTGCACTCCAGGGCTTCCATACTTCATCTGTCC
This sequence comes from Anisus vortex, assembly GCA_949126835.1. NCBI lineage: Eukaryota > Metazoa > Mollusca > Gastropoda > Planorbidae > Anisus > Anisus vortex. The sequence goes on from OX421500.1 coordinate 18,421,329, forward strand.
AAACTGTGAATCTGAGACAGAGTCGGAATAGACATGCCTAAAATGACACGAATCCGATTTTCCTACAATAAAACTAACACAGAGTAAGAACGGACATTGGACAATCCGAATGTTTGTAGACAGAAAGCTGTTGTTATATATGTTTTCTAACTTTTCAGATAATGGGGCAAAACGCTTGTCAAGGTGGGGTGAAACGCCCAGTCTCGGCATTTAGCCCCACCCTGCAGGGCGTTTGCCCCCTCTAGTGGGGCAAAATGGCCAAATAATTTTTTTATTTATTTTATTCACTGTGTTCATTTGTTCAACGTTATCATAAAGAATGTTTGTGTATACAAACCTTTACTGCACCCCAAGCTATACATGCATTTGTGGATCTTTAGAGCGTAATTTAGAAGACTGAGAGCATTTCTTGCTTAAAGGGGGGGGTTTAGCCCCACGCTACTCTAATATATCCGACTGGTCCTGTGGTTAGTTCACCGGACTGTCAACCGACAAGTCGCGGGTTCTATCCTTTCCGCCAACCAATCCCTGCCGCCTTGCAGGAGTTTGGGGCCTAGTGGTAATAATCATCTGTCTAGAAAGCATGTCTGTAAACTTATACGGTTAATTTAAAGATGAAGGCTTTATTGTCTTATATTTCACTTTTTTTTCGATCGCGTTTCCTGTATCGTCCTTGACTCGTTTGTGACTTAGACTCCTTTATAAATGACCAATTATTATTATTATTATTATCCCAGCTGATAACATTTACACATTTTTCTGAACAAAAAATAAATATTAAGATATATATATAAATATTTCTAATAACAATATTTTTTTATGATTATTACTTTTGTTAAGATTGTAAAGAAGTTAAAACATAAAGATTTCGTTTCAAAATTCAGTAAGTAAAAATGTAGGCTATATTTTACACAAGAGAGAGAGACGAAGGCTCGTTTCTATACTAGGGATGAACTAACTAGATCTATGTTTTAAAATAAAAACAGTTGTTGTTTTCTTAATAAAAAGTCATATCATATACTTATCAGCATTACAATATGTATTTTAGCTTTTCAAAATGTTTTCAGTAATACAATAATACTTATAATCTGTTTTTATATTGTTAGGCTGGGCTATAATAGTTTAGTATAAGATTTTAATTAAAGCTTAATTTTTTTGTTTTAACGTTAAGAAGACTTAGAACTTTATTAATATAAATTATTATTTATATATTAAGTTATCAATATATAAGTTTGTCTGAATTTATTGTATCTCAATTGTATATTAGTTCATCATAATCATCAAATTAAAATGAAATATTATTTTTGAAAGTTAAATTGGTTAATAATTATTTAAATTTCTTGAAGTTGATTTTTACTTTATTTAATTATTTTTTAGCATTTTCTTTTCTCTAAGTGACTTTACTTATCCACTGGGCCGGTGTAACCGCGTTCACCTGTTTCTGCTGCCGCCGCGAATTAGGGGATTGTGTAGGTAGCACAATGCCAAGCCGCCTTTACTTTACCCAAATTAATATCAGGTACCCATCAGGTTCATCGATTTTTTTTTACCCATCAGAGCTGGGTGGACTTAAGGTGACCCTCAAGCCCCGGAAAGATATCCTAGACAGGAATGTAAAGTGGAAACGTCCTCCAAAAGAAATTGTTATTCTATAAACAATATTGCAGGTTCTGCGGTGGCTGAACAGTCCGATTCTTGAGTGGCGAACCATGGAACAGCTGAGGCATCTGCATTCAGAAGCAGTCTCTCCATCTGGCGGCTTTGCCTTTGCGTCCTTTCTCCTCATTCTCTTCTCCAGAGATTATATGGCTCTATTTGCCTCAGAGGCAGATACACCAGCATGCACGGCCTGTCTCCATGCTGTACGGTCCACCACAGGCTTCTCACTGGTTTGTAGGTCGATATTTGTAGGGCATCCCTGTAATTTAGCATCGGTAGCCCAGGAACTCTTGTGCCATTCTCCAGCTCTCCATACAAGATGTCTTTAGGGATTCGGCCGTCTTGCATCCGGCTGACATGACCCACCCATCGCAATCTGCGTTGGGATAGCAGGGAGTAAATGCTTGTGATATTTGCATGGTCCATGATCTCATGGTTGGCTATGTGGTCCTTCCAAGTGACGGCCAATATTTGGCCAAGACATGGCATGTGGAAAATGTTTAACTGGTGTTCCTGGCACATGCAGGCTGACCAGCTCTCACTGCCATATAAAAGTGAACTCAGAATTTGTAATGTTTTGAGTCACCAACAAGATTAACACCACACGAAATTAAGGAATATTTCGAATATAATCCACTCTTATAAAGATAAATCTACGCTTAGCCATTGCCTGTACATATTTGCTTACAATTATAACCACTACTGAATGAATGATTAAAGCTAGAATGCAACTATCTGATCTATCTATCAGTATCTCTACTTAATCAATTAGCTCTTGCACATGTAACATATTTGCATAGACTACAATAAGATAGACCGCTTGCTCTATTTTTAGAGCTTATATGTACTTTTTTCCGTGCACAGCCAATAATCTGTCTTAATCTACTTCTACGCTTCTCCTTGTTTCTTAAATAATTCCGCTGTATAAAACTTTCGATTTTAATTTTAATTTTTCACTGAGAAAATCAAAGCGAATCAATAAAACGGAAGTGCAAAGTAATATACGAATCGGGAATTCCGAAAAGCAGAAATATTAAAGCAAGCGGTCCATGTGTATTATAGTCTATGATATAATTTTGAAGTATTTTTTTACATTCCGTATTCGTTGTCAGTATTTATTTTATGCTTATAATTATATCAATATTCTCATATGATATTTCTATTATAATTAATAATGATATCAGATAATGTTATCATTATTATGCTTACATTGGTGTATGTCATCTTGCCTGCTGGCGTTAGCATACACCCTCTCCTTTTCCTCGAACATGAGGCTAGTAAGCCAAGGTCAGCGCATGTTTCGTCTACGTGCTCAATATGCAATATCCACATGGCTAGCGATTCAAGACTCAACTTCTACACCCCTGCCGCCCCCCACCCCCAACCTCCCCACTCCACAGTCTCTTCGTCCAGATCATAGAAATTTCACACGTAAATGACGTTTCCTCCTCTGGTCAGGGAAACAGGAATAAGGGCATCTTTTTGTTCATAATAAGCCGACCGGCGAGAATTGAAACTCTGGCCAAGAACACAAGCCCTTAGAAATAGAAGTCCACTAAGGGCCGGCGCCCCCCCCACACACACACACCCTCCCCACCTGCTATTGGTACTTAACTTCACACACCAATCAAATGCTGAAGTAAAGAGACAGGTTGACCAACCGGATATGCTATCTAGATGTCAATCTTACAACTCCCCATCCCCCTCTACAACCACGTGAGTAGTAATCTAACATCAGAGTTGTCTTTGTAACATGTAAGTTAGTTGTACGACAGTCAGACTCATGGAGTCGATGGGGCCGGTCGCCTTAAGAGCCGGTCGCTCTAGGCCCGCAGTAGGACCACGCAACCATCGCAATTAACAAAAAAAAAGTTAAAAGTAGCAATTTAGTAATCAGAATATTGTCATTTTTCATTTAAATGATAATAGTTTGAAAGTATCATCCAATAAAAGACAAGCAAAAAGGCGGCGGAAACACTAATCAGCTTTTTCAATGACGAAGTTGAAACAATCAGAAAAAGCATCGGAGAACGCCATGATTTGCCTGCAGATGAGAATCTATTCATGGTCAATACATTGGCAGAACTGTGTCCAGTTGACGGAAAACAGTTAGACGTTTCATCACTGGTTCGGAACCTATATTTTGCATTGATGATCCCATCCCAACAAAGATTATGTTAGATTGTCTGGACCTATTACTTCCTGTTATGTTAAATAGTGTAAACAGTAACCTCCTGTCTGTCACGGTCCTTCAAGGCTGCGGTGATTAAGCCTCTTTTAAAGAAAAATGGCCTGGACCCAAACGACTGTAATAATTTTTCGTCCAACCTTCCTTACATATCTAAACTTCAGGAGAAAGTTGTGTCAAATCAGCTTGTCCGGCATCTAAACGATAATAACCTACTAGATCAGTTTCAGTCAGCGTATCGACATGGGCACACCTGTGATACAGTACACCTTCGTGTCTTGAATGATGGTGATACAGTACACCTTCGTGTCTTGATTGATGATGATACAGTACACCTTCGTGTCTTGATTGATGGTGATACAGTACACCTTCGTGTCTTGAATGATGGTGATACAGTACACCTTCGTGTCTTGATTGATGGTGATACAGTACACCTTCGTGTCTTGAATGATGTTTTTTATAGTGTGGACTGTGGTGACCTAACACTCATAGTCATAATTTATCTTAGCGCTGCTTTTGATGTCACTGACCATGAAATACTCCTGTCAAGTATGAGGTTAGCGTCTTTGGCACTGCTCTTTTATGGTTCAGTTCCTACCTGGCCGACAGGACTCAGCGAGTTATAGTCAAACTGTCCTCTTCACAAAAGCACCCCCTTTATCTGCTGCGTACCACAGGGTTCAGTTGTTTGGGTCCGTCAAATGACCCGTGTACACAAGTCAGCTTGGCAAAATTATCGAGAGCCATTGTGTATCTTGAAACATTTTTTACACATAATACGGCGATAGACATGAGTCTTCATCATGATTCGTTCACCTGTGCTGCTGCTAGTATTAGCCCATATGGAGAAGTGTCGTCAAACGGTTAAGGTATGGATGGATGCAAACAGACTTAAATTAAATGAGGACTAAACAGGCAATTATCTGTGGTTCGGATGTCAGTCTTCCGAGTGTCGGTACTACTTCGAGCAAAGTTGGGGCTTCCGAGATCACGTTCTGATAACGGTTAGATACCTTAGTCATTTTATTGACAATAAAATGACAATGGTTCCACATATCAGTGCTGTGGTTAAGGCTTGTTCGTTTCATCTACCCGCCCTGGGTCATCTGCGCCCTGAACTCAATAGAAGGACGGCCAATACCGTAGCAGTCTCTCTTATCTAGTCAAGGCTGGAATACTGCAACAGGTGCCTGTGGGGTTTGCAACAGAACCAGCTGCAGAGACAGCAGAGAGTGCATAACACTGCGGCGCTCATTGTATCGAGGGGTGAGGAAGCAAGATCAGTGATACCACTCCTTGGCTTTTCCCCCCAAGATCTTGGCTTTTTCATTCCAAACTTGGGATATTGGCTTTTTTTCAAGGATCTTGGCTTTTGATATTGTTTTTTTTTTTCACAAAAATATTAGCATTATTTTATGTATTTTTGTGGCCATAATGTATTTTTGGGAAGCGATTAAGAGTCTAATTACATGTGTCATCTGTATTGATCTGCTTATTTATTTAGATTCTGTGTCACCAGCGACAGCTCGGTTATAGCCTATAATAACAGTGCTGAGGAGGATGGAAATTGAGTGAATGGATGAGGTGGCAACGAGGGTTTGGGAGGTGGAGGGGTGAAGAGGTGTAAAATTAATCTAACCTCACATTTGACAACACAAAATAAATTGATCAGACATCAATGTAAATACCCCATCCGCTTATTGTAAGGGAATATAAAAAATATCCTACATTATATGATTATATAGGTTATAAACTGGAAGAAGTTCAGACAAAAAACACGGTGAGGGGGGAGGAGAGACAAATAGTGTAAATTAGTAGGGAGAGGTGAGAGGGGTGGAGGCAAAGGGTATGCAAATAGTAGGCCTATAAAGGGGTGGGGTGTGTGCACTGTTTGGGGAGGGGCAATCATATGTCAGGCTTTTTCTGTACTTGTATATGATTTTACCCTAAACGATTCAAAACTTTTTTTTTTTAAGATTCAAAAGTTGAAAAAGCTAATAAGCTAATAAAACAGATCCTTGAGCTGATTACAATTTAAATTTCGAAAAAAAAAAAAACATTAACAAACAAACATTAAAATATATTTTTTATTATTTTATAAGTTATTGGTTTTGGTAGAAAAAGTGGGGGGGGGGGGCACAAAAAGGTCACAGAGACTAATTATTATTAAAAGTTGGCTTTTGTGGGTATTTTTTAGGAGCTCAACTTGGCTTTTCTGAAATTTTTGAGCGGTATCACTGGTCAATATCATATCTCCACAATTCTAAGGGATCTCTGAATCCCAATGATAAGGAAAATAAATCGCAAACCTATGTCCCTTAAATACGGATGCATAAATGGCACTGCTTCTTCCTATCTTCGAGAACTTATATATAAGTATGAGCCATCAAGGGAACTGCGCTCTTCATCACAGTTACCTTCAAACTCCCAGTGAGGCTAGTGTTGACGTACTTAGCAGTGCTCTTATTTGAATCTGTTGCGCCTTCTTTACGGAACAGTTTATATCAGACACTGAGAGAATCTGATTCAAAAAAATACTTTTAAAAAGAACTTAAAGACCTTTCTCTTTGGCTAGTGGCTGTGTGCCGTACATACTAATACACATGCCACTGCAATTCACACCAAGAGCGAAATTTAATAACATGGGTAGAAAGTAGAAACGCTATAAAAATGACCATTATTATTAATTTGTTAGAATTATAAATACAATTTAACTAAACCACTAAAAGAAACAATAAAGGTTAAAAATATCCAGAAATATTATTTTATTTATATTAATTTTAGAAAAATGCAAACATTAAGTTGTCTTTTTTTAATTAATGTTTTTTTTTTTTTTACAAATTAAAAAAAAAAGTTAAAAGTAGCAATCTAGTAATCAGAATATTATTATTGTCATTTTTCATTTAAATGATAATAGTTCGAAAGCATCATTTAATAAAAAGACATTTTCAAGAACATTTTATCTGCGTACTTCTCTAAATTTCATTTCTGTAAACTTGGCGGACATGGAATATCCAGTGATAATTTGCCAGTTCATACCCTTGTATTGAACGCTACTATTCCAAATACCGTTTAGATTTGATAAATGACATATTTTATTGTTGTTCCCTCTGTACCACCATCCTCCATGACTTTGCACAGCACAAATGGCTCCTGGGTGGATGCTTGGAATATTTCCTACGTCAAAAGTTGCAAAATGTAAACCATTATGAAAACTTAAAGCATCACCTGCATCGCCAGAATAACCATTAACCATCAACTTATATTTTTCATCCGCTCCATATACAACAAATCTATCATAGTGAGCAAAATAATTATTAAGGCCATAGACTCCAGTCATAAGATTCGTAGCGAATAATTTTATATCAATTCTAAGTTCATGCAGTCTCTTTATTGTGATACGGTGAATGTGTTCATTGCCAAGATAAAATTCACCTAGTGCTAAATCACCAAATCCATATTTATATTCTTCCCACCACCTGTAGAAATCAAGATTTCCATTAATTCTTCTCTGAAATATTGTCCATCCACCTCCGTCTGTTTCAGTGTCACACATGACTTCAAGTCCACTGGAGAGAGTGACAATAACTCTAGACATGTTGCTGACCACATCTCTACAGGAGTTAGGCCTTTGAATATTGTTTACAAAAACATTACCAATATCTGTCAATAAAAAAAAAGAAAAATATAGACTCGTTTTGTTGAGAGTATTATTACGCCTATTTGTCAATAAGTATGTAAATTATACTTTATTTTTAATCAATTTTATAAGAACAATCGTATATTGTATATATATATATATATATATATATATATATATATATATATCTCTATATATATATATATATATATTATATTATATATAATTGTATATATAAATTACCCGGCGCTACCAAGGGAGACAATAAAACAGGTCTGTATAGGCTACTTATAAAAATGTCTGTATAGGCTACTTATAAAAATGTCTGTATAGGCTACTTATAAAAATGTCTGTATAGGCTACTTATAAAAATGTCTGTATAGGCTACTTATAAAAATGTTGTAACATGTTGAACGGAAAGCTTTAAATATAATAATTAAAAACATTATATTTTTACTGAAGACTTTTAAGAAATAAATATTGTGATCGGCTAATAAAAAGGGCAATTATTTTTATTTATTGAAATATAAATTGCCCGGTGCTGCTCGTAGATTTACAATCTTTTTTTTTTAAAGTAATATTAATTGATATAAAAAAATGTGGAAAAAAAAAGGTCGACAGTTAAAAAAGGAGACAACACATCAATTTGATCACACGGAGAGTCTTCCCTTGGCGGGGCCGCCATATGTTTTTAAAGACAACTTTTTGTAGTTACCCAGTTCGGACTACACCCAAGTTCTTCTACCATAACCAGAGTGAAACACACCAATGTTTGTCGGGCATAAAGTGCCCGTACGGGAGAGTGCCACTGTCCCGAATACTCACTCTCCGAGTAGGCGCACAGCGTGCACTTACTCTCCACACAATTCCCTGCAATCACACATCTTAGCTTTCAAAAGTGCAAATTAATACGAAAAAGTCAATCCATTGTCCAAACAAACTACATTGGCTTATTTTGTAACTGGGAATAAAGTTTAGACACTGGCCTTCATCGACAGTATTTAAAAAAACTTTAGTTGTGAATTTTAAAGTATAAATTTAATTAAATAAAAAGATATAGATTGTAAACTTACACAAAGAAGAGTAGGCTGATGTTGTAAACAGCAAAATATTGAGCAGAATAATTATATTTAAGTTCATGATGTTATGTTCGAAAATTATTAAGTTGTCTCGGTAAAGCTTTCTCACATGTAAAAAAAAGCTGAAATGATCTTATTGTATCGTGTTGAGTAGATTGCAATGTAAATCACTATCAGTACAGACGTGGTGAGTAAATATTTGCCAACGATCTAACGGATGTTAGATCGCCACGTATTGCTGACGTATATCTTGACTATAACTCCTGTCCACACACATACATACAGAGACAGTTTTAACCTTATTAAAAAAAAATCTTTGTTATTTTACGACTAGACTTTAACATTTTAAATCCATTTGTTACACTACAAATAGCTTTATTGCTTTTGTGACTTTATTTTCTGTAATGTGGATCTCGAAATCGATTGTATGCATACAAAGGATGAATCTGCCTGATTCCATCCTTGTTGTAGCTGTTCATAGCTTGAATACAGCGTGTTACAGAGATTTGGTGTTCTGGTGAGGTAGACATTTCGTATGCCCTGCCAATATAGCCTACATCACTGGATCAAGTCATTCCTACCAGAGAAGATGATCCAAACAAGTTACGGGACAAGCATATCCAAGGTAGCAACCTTGTAGAATGGATTGCCAAAACGCTCTGCTTTGTCCTCCATTCTCTTTCTAGTGTACATCAATGACCTGACAGAAAAGCTTGGTTGTAAGAGGCTCCTACTTGTGGAAGATCTTGTCATTTGGAAATCCGGGAATAAAAATTCAGACATACAACTGGATCTGAAGAAAGACCTCCAAACCATCTCTGAGTAAGCCAATAAATGGCGATTCGAAATAAACTGTTCTAAAACGGTCTATACGCTGTTCAGTCTGGGTATTATTATTCTCAATGATCCCAAAGAGTTAAAAATCGGCGGTGTGACTCTCAATGAGTACTAATCACCAAAGTACCTAGGAGTAGTTCTCGACCGAAAGCTAACGCTACTGAACCACGTCCAAGAGCTGGCCGGAAAAGCTTCGAATTAACTTAATCTGGTTAAAAGAATGGCTAGCACAAAGTGGGTTGCTAATCCCAGAGTATTAAAGACCCTGCATTGTATACAGGGACCGTCGTAAGATCGCAATTGGATTACAGCCTGTCCTTGCAAGTGTACGCGTCCATGATGACCCTTGAGACTTAGCGTCACATCCAAAATCAAGCACTACGTTTTATCTGTGGCAGCGGCTGAGGTGATGGCAACATACCACCCTTCCAGCTTAGGAGAGAACGCGCCGTCATTACGACATATGAGCGCTATAAAAGACTTGGAAAGGGTGGGAATAGGCTGAAGATGCAGTCCTTTAAGCATATTGGGACAAGGATGGTATCTGAAATCAACGTGCCCGAAACAAGTTTTCTCACCGGGAACACACCATCGCTCCCCGGACGAAGTTGAAAGACACCTTAGTCAACACAATTCCCGACCCGAAGCTACTTATAAAAGTAGCCATGAACACGATAATTGTCCTAGCGCCCGGGCAAATCCATGTCTTCACAAATGGGTCGGCAAATGTAGATACCGGTCAGCCGGCTATGGTGTCTACTTAGAATTTCCCCGTAACCCAAATAGGGACAAATTATGTGGGCCTTGCGACGGTCACTGCAGCTACACGGTGCAGAGATAGAAGCCATCAGGTCGTGCTGTGGAACAGATCCGCCTTCACCGCGTTGAAGGCGCCCTCGGCTGATGCATTATCGGTGCTTCAGGTTACTGAGAACCCGATCAACTGCCCGCCCCCTCCAAATTGAGACCTTTATTTACTGGCTTCGAGCTGAGCCAGCGCTTTCGATACTGCGTGCTTCTTCAGTGGGTCCCTGGGCATTCAGACCTACCTGGAAACATTAGAACAGACTAACTTGCGAGAAAAGGTGGGCTGAGCATACCCACCTCTGAGGAGCCAGGCACCAGGCCATGCTCCTTCGAGAAGGCTTGTAGAATGATCCGGAGGTGGGAGACGGAAAAATGGAACCAGAGCTGGAATAATTCAGATAAGGGCCGAGAGGTATGACGGCATCTGCGCCACCCTAACCGCGCCGAACCATGGTGGCGGCTAAATAGGTCGGAACAGAGCATTATATCACAATTCCGTACTGTCCCATTGGGGCATACTTTGTCAGGTGCCGACCTAACTTCAACTCGCGGTGTCGCCACTATGGGGAGGACGAGGACACAGTGGATCATATCCTGCGGGATTACCCTGTCTGGTCAGTAATTGAGGAGATAGGGCGGGTGATCTACTTTCCACTGTTCTCTATGGAGATTTAAATATGCCATGAAAGTCATGAGTCTGATGATGATGATGAATTCTGACAACTAAGTTTGATTTCTGACTAAAACACTGCACCACACTTCATGAAATACAATAATTGAAATACAATCGCTTTGAACTGGTTTAAGATGCGGTTTATTTACAGATTATCTCAGAAATAAAATAGCGTTGAAAATGAAACATACAATTGTTACTAAAATTTTTATTGTGTCTAACGAAGCTTTTAGAATATTGCAGATTCTATGACTTAACTATAAAACGTCTATCTACATACGAAACCCACAAGCGACTGAAGGGAAACTTAAGCGCGCTGCAGCCAATTGCAATAAAAAATGTTTCGTGTGCAGAACGCATTATGATTGGTTGAGGGAGGTGTTGTGCTAGACCTTGACAACTAATACAACTTACTACAACGACAACTTACTAATATTCATATCTACTCTGCATGTTTAAATAATGAAATTTTAATATTTTTTCTAGATGGTTCTATATCGCGCGTCAGCCCGAAATTTGATGACCGCACAACAATTAAGTAAGAGAAATGGAATATTTGGAAAGAGAAAAAAGTTTCTAAAAATATATCGTTCCATTAGTTCAATATCACGCGTTGAGTAAGAATTAAGCAAAAAGCTATTACCATATTCTGTAATAGACAAAGGCTAACCATATTTAGAAAATAGTTAAACGAAGGGGAAAATGACCATATCGATAGTTTAACTTTAGTAGGCTTACTTTATTTTAAACTACTTTAAAATTAATCGCTGGAGTTATTTTAATTTAAGGGTTCTTCCTTAACAATGTGATCCAGGAATTGAATGCTTGTAGTTCTCGTCATTCTTCTCTTGGCGTGATCAGTAGGCCTAGTGTCAGGCTGCCTCCAGATCAATCACATTGAGACTAAGAGTAAAGCTAGAAAAGGACACCCACTCACGCGAAAGTAAGTGCCTGGTTATTAAAACTTAAAAATGTTTTTCACTCCTCCAGCCTCCTCCAACGAGTCCATATATTAAGCTGGACATTCGGTCGCACCTGAAACGGGTAGACCAGTACCGGTACACCGAGAGCACGTGAAAGTCCCCTTTCAGACATATTTGTGAAGAAGAGACCATATATAGAAATGTCCAGAAGTTCTATAGATCTAGATGAGGCAGCAATAATGCTTATAGACCTAAAAAGGCCTATATTGTATTGAAAAAAAAAACAAGTCTTGTTTATATTATCATCATCAATCCCATGACCGTTGAGGTCGTTGTGTCAGGCAACTTTTGCCTATCTTGAGAGGGTTGTCAATAATTGAGTCAACTGCAGCCCTGTCCAATACTTGACATTGTCGAACCAGCATCTCCGCTGACGGCCTCTCCTACGCCCACCTTCCACCGTGCCCTGGAGGATTGTTTTTGTCAGGTTTTTGTGCCGCTACACAATATGACCGAACCATGTCAGTTTGCGTGCGCCGTTTGATTCTAGCCATAATGTTTTTCTTGAGAGCCTGCAATTGAGGATATATACTGACTAATTAAAATATAAAATAATGACAAGTGGCAATGTAGTTTAGTACTATATATATTATTATATTTTATATATCGATATTCTTCTTCTTCTGACTTCTTGTCCTCGAGGAACAGGCGCCGATCATCGACGTCTGTGGTCCTTCCTAGGACATAGGCTGCCAACAAGGGTCCTCCAGGCATTTCTATCCTTGGCCAGTCTCTCCAGCTTCCCGCAAGTAAGGAAAAATTATATTTATCTATTTATTAAACAATTAAACTATTTATTTATTGTTCACCCTACTAGGTTGTTTTTTTTCGGATCCACACGCGTGCGCCTTTTTCAATATAATTCTAATAACTACACATGTACGAGTTCATGAAGTAACTCCGTGGCCACACCTTTCAAATAACTTGACTGTTGTAAAATAGTTGGGAGTGATCAAACTTGGGATAAATTTTTGACAAGATCGTTAGTAAAACGCAAAAAGGATTAGCCATTATTTTATGGCGCCATAAAAGCTTGTACAGTCAGGATATTGTTTTAAGTGTTTATTATTTAATAATTGTTTCTTTCATTATTTAAATAATACAACGAAAGTTATATTACTAATAGTATAATAGATAAGCCTGTATCCATTAATATGCATTGTTTAATCTGTCTTATTTCATATTTGAACCAGTCAGTGTAAAAAAAAAACATTGTTATTAAAGTTTAATAGTCTATATAATATACGCGTAAGTACATAATTTTAAACGGTTTTAAATGCTATTTATTTTAATCATTATACAAAAAATTATTGTTTTAGCGAGACATGTTTATGTGTTTCTCTGCTGTCAGATTTGGTCATTTGGTCAGCAATGTAATTTCCTATTTTTGATATGTCCTTATATCCACTGCATTATTGTTTTCTTCGTGTTTTGGTTTAGTTTGTGAAATACTTTTCTGAGTAGAATTAGTTGTCTTGTTAGGGTCATCGAGAGACTGATTAACTTATTATTTGCATGTGTGAATATGACTGTACTGCTGTTTGGCTTAAAGTTTGAGAGTGGGTTGACTTCTGCTTCTTATGATTCGTTGTATGCTTTGATGGAATCTGATATTTTCACAGGGGGTATGCTGCGTTTCACTTTTTTTCCCCCATTTAATGGCCCCTTGAAATAGATCTCAGAGATTCCGCTTTTGCATTGGATTTGTAAAGATTTATAAGTAAATGCAATTTTCCATAGATCGTTGGGATAAAGTTATAATCAATCTCTTTAAAGGCCAACTCGAGATAGGGCCTAATGTTTGTGTCATGTTTTGTCTTTTTGTTTATTTGTTTATTCCACCTAGGGAGTTAATAATTGTGAATGTGCAGTGTATGTTCCTTTGTGGTTTGTCTTTAAAATATATATTTTGTTTAATGGAGACTGTGTCCTCTGGAAAAGCCCCAATGAAAGATGTCATCCCGTCGGAAATAACAACAAAATGCGGAAGCAGCATCCTGTTACAGAACTTACTTGACCTACTATACAAGTGTTGATAAGATGGAGCAGTACCTAAGGATATGATTGATGCTAATAACCTTATACAAAATCAAAATGAGAAAAGCGACTGTAATAATTACACGGGTATGTCACTCCTTAGCATTGTCGGAAAAATCTTTGCTTGCGTAATCCTTGCCAAACATGCAAACAGAATATACCACGAATCCATTTGGGGGTTTAGCTAAGAAAGTTAAACTCTCGACATGTTCTCGGTCAGGCAGTTGCATAAAAAAAAAATTCAAAAGGCAACAGGAAACCCTCTTCATTTCGTTCTTAGACATGACTAGGCATCTGTGTTTTTGCCCTAACTCTCTTTAGTATCTTTTTCTCATCCCTACTGAACAGTGCCATAGAAAATCCGTGGAAGAGATATACTTGCACGCCCGGTCAGATGGAGGGTTTTTCATCCTTTCCCTGTCGACATATTTCATACCCTGTCCTAGGCAACTGTGTTTAACACACGTAGGCCCTAATATATAAGGACAAATTATATTTATAATGATGCCTGGCAACTAGGTGAGATACACCTTTAGACAGCAAATAGCTCTCAGTATTTTTATTTTTTTTACAATTCAACACACGGTGGCTGGCATAACGAACATCCGACGTTCAAATCATTTGTGCGGACGATGATTTTTACTTCTTCTTCTATCCCATAACCCGAGCAAGGGTCGTTGGGGCACCATTTTTTGACAGTTGGATAATTTTGCGTTATTTGTCTCGGTCCTGCGCCGCCCTCTGGGAGTCTGCAAGAGACAAGCCGGTCCACTCCTTGATGTCATCATCCCATCGTCTCTTCTGCTTGCCTCTCTTTCTTCCACCTCGCACTGTGCCCTGCAGGATGGTTTTCGCCAGTCCTTCGGATCTTGCCACATGCCCATACCATCGGAGTTTTCTGGATTTAATGGCACTGAGTAGATCCTCATGAGGGCCGTTGACGTAGGTGATTCGCTCACGGACAGCCTCATTTGTAACTCGATCTTTGTAGGAGATGTTTAAAATTTACGTAAGCATCTCATTTCCATGGCTATGATTCTTTTCTGGAGATCTGCTGTAAGTGTCCATGTTTCATAGCCGTACATAAAAACTGCCATCGCCAGGGAGCGCATCAGTCGAATCTTTGAGTAAGTGAGATTGTCTTGCTTCGCCAGATGTTTTTTAGCTTGCAAATTGCAGCAGTTGTTTGGGCTATTCTTGCAAGAATTTCCGGTTTGGATCCTACATCGGATATTATGGATCCCAGATATTTGAAGGAGGAGACTTTCTCGAGTCTCTGACCGACCACTTGTATTTCGGATTCAAACTCCATGTTTGCCATAACTTTGGTCTTTTCAGCGTTGATTTCCATGCCATACGCTAATGATGTTATCTCCAGTTTGGCTGTTAACTCCCTCAGTTCATCTTCACTGCTACCTAAGCCATCTATGTCATCTGCAAAGCGAAGATTGGTGACTTGTCTCCCACCGATGCTAACTGTCCCGACATGGTCTTCCAGTGCATCGGTCATGATCCTTTCCAGGTAAATGTTGAAGAGTGTCGGAGAGAGTAGGCACCCTTGACGCACGCCAATGGTTGTTTTGAACCATTTGCCAATGACATCGTTGTGATGGACTGCACTGGTAGCATTGTCATACAGACTTTTAATGATTGCAATAGTGTTGGGGGTGATGTTAAACGCTCTCATGGTTGCCCACAGCGCTTCATGCCAGACTCTGTCAAACGCTTTCTTATAGTCTACGAACACATGGTATAGGTGTTGTTGGTGCTGTAGGTATTTCTCACATATTAGTCTCAGGTTAAAGATTTGTTCGGTGGTACTTCGCCCTGCCCTGAAACCTGCTTGTTCTTCGGCTATGATTTTTTCGGCTTGAGGTTTTAACCTGTTAAGTATTATTTTCAAGAGGACTTTGCTGGGATGGCTGATGAGGCTGATAGTACGATAGTTTTGACACTCTTGAAGGTTACCTTTCTTGGGAAGAGTGATTATAAGTGACTGGGTCCATGGTGTAGGCCACTCTCCAATCTGCCAGATCTTGTTACAGATAATTGTAAGGTCTTAAATATGTTCCTGTGTAAATTAAACTCTGCTAGGTACGTGAAATTAAGTGGCTGAGCATTGTGCTGGCCACATAATTTCCTAGTATGTTGCTTCACCTATAGATTAAATAAAATAATAATTACCCTTGAATAATATATCACTGTCTGTGATACACACCCCTAGGATACATACTAAAAAAACTTAGGAATTACGGTAAATTCACTACACAGATCCCAGAGCTTTTCCCAATTTAGTGAACAAATGATTACCAACAGTAGACTTATACATTATCTTATACATTACAGACGCTCCTTCTATAAAAAAGAAGATTATTGCGTCCTACGCTCATCCGTGGTCCGAGTCTAGTCTTGCATTTTTATTAATGTTTTAAATGATGTTAAGTTACTGGTTTTCCTGGTCTGTTCAGGCAACCCATCCCATTCCCGAACGCCACTCGGGAAGAAGGAGTACTTATATGCATTTGTTCTGACATAAGGGAGAAGGAAAGTGTTTTTGTCTTTATGTTTATCTGAGCTTTGCAACAGGTTGTTATTGGGTTGTATTTCTAAATTAGAGTTTAATGCCTTATGTATTATTACTAATTTACTCTTTGCCCTTCTGTCTTCTAGTGTTTCTAGTTTTAGTGATTTGACTAATGGTGTTACTCTTGTTAATTAAGAATATTCACTAGTTATGAACCTTGCAGCTCTTTTTTGAGTTTGTTCTAATTTTTTAATGTTTTCTTTAGTTGATGGGTCCTATACAGATGCTGCATATTCTTGTATAGACCTAACTAATGTGAGATAGCATTTTAGTTTTATGTTCTTATTACATTTGTAAAATTTCCTTTTTATGAATCCTAATGTTTTGTTTGATTTTTTAATTACTTCATCAATATGAGGGTTCCAAGATAACTTATCATTTATTATTACTCCTAGATACTTAGCATTGTTAGTTTGAGTTAGTTCTTTACCATGAACTAACTGTTTCTTTTTCTTGGATACCCTTATTAGTTGGCATTTTCAACTTCACCAACAGGGAAGGCAAGAAAGTAGAAGGAGATCATTGGCACAAAATTGATTTGGTTGAAATGAAAAGAAAAGTTTCTGTTGGCTGTCGATGCCTCAGACATCTTTTTCCCATTAGACATATATGAGAAACATTCCTTAGTAGTTTACCAAAGTATTATGTTACTTGAAGAACATTAATGCGAATGATCAATTGATCGGTTTCACAGGTTGGTGCATATATTTTCAACATAAGCCTACTGCAAGCAACTCCAACAAGTATGGAATAAAAGTATGGAATAAAACTATTCTAGGCCTAAAAGTAACTAAAAGTAGGCCTATGTTTGTTTTTTATAGTTGATAGGCCATAATATATGTTCAGTAAGACTACTCATTTATTTTTTGTTAACATTAAAATGTAATATATGAACTTATACACTCTCAAATAATCAACAGAAAAACAAACAGCCCAATAAAAATGTTAAAAAAATACTTCAGATGGTTTATTCCCCTGTTAAATTATGTATGGGTGTATGGGTGTATGGGTGTATGGGTGTATGGGTGTATGGGTGTATGTGTGTATGGGTGTATGTGTGTATGGGTGTATGGGTGTGTGGGTGTGTGGGTGTATAGGTGTATGGGTGTATGGGTGTATGGGTGTATGGGTGTATGGGTGTATGGGTGTATGGGTGTATGGGTGTATGGGTGTATGGGTGTATGGGTGTATGGGTGTATGGGTGTATGGGTGTGTGGGTGTATGGGTGTATGGGTGTATGGGTGTATGGGTGTGTCAGTGTTAAACCAGGTTGCAGGGGACTGTATACAAAAAGTTTAGCTGCCCCCCAAAAAAATGTTCCTTAACATACTTTTAATATTTTTATATTCCCATGTGTTCATGTCAAGTACCGGTACCTAGAGAATTAGGTAAAATATGAGGACAATTATTGAAACAAGAAAAGGGTTATTAGTAATAGAAGTCCCTTACCGGATGGATTACTCCAAGCTGCGGGGCAAGGGTTTAAGCTGACCAGGCTGAGATTAAAGCGAATTATCAACAGAAAGACTTTCCAACTGCGACTTCTCAATGAGCAGCAAAGAAAATGAAAGAATATAGGCTGCCCTCCGCCCAACTCTCGCTTTCAAGTGCCAGCGATGCAAGAGTTTTTCAAAGATAGGACTACACAGACACGGCAAATATTGCAAAACTGGTGACAACACAAGGGCGCCAATCTAATCATTTTCTGACAAATGAAGCTAGTAGGCCTAGTTTAGGTAGCCTATATTATTATCTATGTATTGCGTTAGAAGAAGTCAACCAAATATAGGGCCTATAATTAAGTTTTCAGGCAGACTTATTAGCTCAATTTGATCATACGGGATACTTTCATATCTCTTACTGAAATTGTTTTTAAAGTAAATGTACACAATCTTAACATTTATTTGCACGTTTTTTGTCAGACAAATACAGTTTATGTGATATTTGTTAAGTGGAAAGATTTGTTTCTATTTCAATGTTGAGCAGAAAACATTCCCGACAAAATTTAAGTTTTAACAAGATTTTGCCATGTACGCACAAAACATTTCCAACCCTGCTAAAGGGCCTTAAGTTAGCTCTGCCACGCATTACTGGCAGATGTTTTTTTTACCTCCCCTTACACAACTCACTCCTTCCTACACACATACTACATAGTACTACATACAGAAACAATTTGAAATAGAGGACTATAATGTCAACTTGACATTACATGTGGGCGCTGTTTACGTTAGTATTTTGTGACCCCCCCCCCCCCCTCCTCACTCACTCCCACACACATAGCCTACATACATTTTAACCACAATCATGAACTAGAAGACCATACTGTAACTTGACATTACACTGGACGCTGTTTTAGGTATCGACAATATCTTTTGGAACAAAAGGCTAATCTACAGTTTCCTTTATTGCATTTATTCAAATACCTTTCAGGATGGTCACACAATTGGCTGCATTGTTGTTTGCAATGTTAACACAGCGCCTAAGCCTAGCTAAAGTTTTAACTTGATTCTCTCTATTTAAAACAACAACAAGATTACTTTTTTCTTCGTCTTGTAACTCCAGATGTTGCCCAGTGCCGTTGCTATGGATTTTGGGGCCGGGGGGGCTTGGCCTCTTTAGGGGACCTGCATTTTGACATTATGACATGAGAAAAAAACAATTCGGACACTCCTTTGGGGGCCCCCTTAAGTAGGGGCCCGGTGGGACTTTCGAATTTGGACCCCCTCCCCCCTCCCCAAGCTACGTCACTGATGTTGCCTTTAAACTATGTAGGTCGGTGACTTAAATTAAAAGTGTGATTAATTGCTTTGTGCTGTACGAGTGGTCCGTTTGAATGTGTTTAAGTTTCTGTGCTCTGTGGGTGCTATGATTTGTGAGAATGTAAGTAATGGACTTTTAATGTAGGTGTATTTTATTATTTGTAATATAGATATAGACTTGGGGGACTGTTTGGTATAAAAATGATGTATGTAAATATTGTTTTGTATTTTGTGAAAGCCCTGAAACGAGGTTAAGCGGCTAGGTCTTGCGTCATTTTTCGGAATTCTTTTTCTGATTGTCTTAAATTGGGTTTTCGTTAGTGTAGTTTAATTAAAGTAATAGGTAGAATTTTTATTGTAGTTTAATTTAATATAGGGTTGTACATAAGGTAGATTTGTAGATATTTAGCAATTAGAGATTTAGAATAAGGATTAGCACTTTAGTCAACAGGAAATAGTCATTTTGAAATTAGTTAGAGCGAGAGTTAGAGTTGCCACCAAAGACGTTCGGTCAGCGTCTATAAATAGAACAATTAATCAATCACTTCCGTCTGAAATGGCCCATTTTGTGGAAGACCAGTGGTCAGATTATGGCGTAGTTGTGTGTGGCTTGTTCAGATATGACGTGAGTTGAGATTTAATTACTTTTTAGAATTTTTATTCTATTTTATACTATGTCTAATTTTGTTATTTTATGTATATTGTCCACTTGTCTATGATAAGTGCATTGATGGGAATGGATTAAGTTGGAGGTTTTGGGAAGGAACATTATCCGCCATGTTGGCTTCTTCTTTTTAAATGTATATTTCTTTTTATTTCATGTATATTATTATTTTAATGTAATGTTGCCTTTAATGGCCGGCATGGGAATAAGTTTTGGTAGATGTCTTATTTCATGCTTGGTTTTAACTGGTATGTATTAACCAGTGAGTGGCCTAACTCTGTGGTACAGAGTATAGAGCGGTGTTGTCTTGTTCTAGTCTTCATTGACTAGAGCTGAGTTGATTCTTATGTCATAATTCATATTATGTTATAAGATGTACAAGGAGTATAGGTTCATGTTTGAACTGGTTATAGTTGGGACTATGCTATGTAGTTTTTATTTACTGTATATAGTACATATATATTATGCTTATGTATATAGATGACCATGTTCTAATGTGTATTTTTATTTCTCTATTTCTATTCTATTATATTGTAGGTCGTAATGTCGGCCTATGTTGGTTTTTAGTGGGGAGTTGAAGTTTGGTTTTTAGTGGGGAGTTGAAGTTTGGTTTTTAGTGGGGAGTTGAGGTTTGGTTTTTAGTGGGGAGTTGAAGTTAGTTTTTAGTGGGGAGTTTAAGTTGGTTATTTTGTTTGGGTTCACAGTATGTTTAGAGTTTAGATAGTATAGGTTTATTGTTGGGGTTCAATTTGTTCTTTATGATTTTTATGTTCCCTTTAATGGGACGAGTGAATTTTCTTGAATAAAAAGTAATTTGTAATTTAAATATGATTTTAGTGTTTTATGTTTAGTGTTCAGTGTTGTTGGTCTGTTTAGATTGTAATAATCCTTCTGTCCCAACGGAAGTGTCACGGAAGCCCAAAGTCCCCTCGTGCCCTAGTTTAGATGTATTTAGTAATGATTGCTGTCCTTTACCCACAACCCTCTTGAATTAGTAGTAACCACCAATAATGTAATATACCACCGCCCTCCCCTCGCCCCACCCTGTTACAAATGGTGTCAGAAGTGGGATTCCGTGCTTAAACAGACCAATGATTACTGTTTTTAGCTTAGGAAGGTTAGGTTTAATGGGTTGGAGGTTAGGATATAGGTAGAAAAAAACCAACATAGGCATGACTGGTGAAGAACAAGCCACACAGACAGTGTATGTCTTCCTGCACCGTGAGAAGCCGGTCAAGCTATTCCACGGCAGTAACCACCCAGGCGACGTGGAGAGCTTCATCGATGACATTAGAGGTGCCTGGAGGGCGAGACGAGTCATCGAGAACGAAGAGAAGAGAGACGTGCTATGGGCTCACCTCGGCGAGTCAGTGAGGGCAGAGTGTAGGTGCCACCCACCGGAGGTGAGGTCCAACCCTGAAGAGCTGATCAGGGTGTTACAGTCCGTCTACGGGGAGAAACGAAGTATCTCCAAATTAATGGGCCTGTTTCTCACAGTCCATCAACATGTCTCAGAGACCGTGAGAGCTTACTCTCACCGCTTGCAGGCTGCATTTGATGCCCTGTTAGCGCGACAAACCTGTCTCTCAGTGGCCCTCACAGATGCCGTAATCTTGAGGGACCACTTTGCAGAAAACTTGCTGGACCCCCTCTTGAGGAAGTACCTGCGAGAGGAGATCCATAAATACCCTAGGACCTCCTTCCTAGACCTCCGGGATACGGCTATACGCTGGTCCGAGGAGGAATGTTATGACCACTCGATGCACTCTGTAGCTACGACTGTTGAGCCAAAACAGCCGGGCCCAGAGTTGGAAAAATTGGTGTTGGCACTGGCCAAACAGGTGGGTGAGTTATCAACAACAATAGAGTATCTGCAGCGGTCACAACAAAGCCCTGATGCTCATCCATACCCACAGCGTTCAGGTGAACCAGACCACTACGGTTATCATGCTGGATACTGTGATAACTGTTGCAGCCCCGACCACCTTGCTGGAGAGTGCCTGAAAGGGAGGCAGTCAACTGTCGGAGCGAATGGCACGATTCATCACAAAGATGAGGATTCTACTCTGTCGAGCCAGATAATAGGCACCCGCCCTGCCGCAAATGTCAGCCTCAATGGGCTATGTTGTGAGGCCACGATTGACACAGGCTCCCTGGTCAGCACAGTGACGGAGAGCCTATTCACCAACCAAACTGCCAGTGTTCTACCAGAAGTTGGGGATACCCAAACTGTTAGACCCCAGTCAGTCATGTTTAAAGTAGTTGTGCCAACAGGACCGGTAGTAAATAAAGGAATGGTTCAGGCGGCACAGTTGCATTGCTTGAAAGTGGTTAAAGAAACGGTTTCGGTGGACCCTATGATAGTTAATGTGAGATCGGTGTGCCAAACAAGACGTCAAGCTGTACCAGGAGAGGACTCTGCTCTTTTTTCATTACACTTCTGTTTACTTTTTATTTGTAATGATTTTCTTTCCTTTTTTTATGTTTTTATGAAAATGATATATTTACTTTTTGTATGCCTTTATTACCCATTTTATGACATGTTGACTTTTTTGTGTCGTGTGCGTAGATTTTTCCTTTTTGGCGTACTTGGACGCTACGTATATCTCATTGTGACTTTGATGTCAGATGTTTTAAGAGTAGGTACAGCATTTTTTGTCCCAGTGAGACTTTCACATTTTCCACCTATCTTTAGGCTGCATGCTTTTTATGTATGTCCCAATGGGTAACTTTTTGTATTGATCTAGGGCCAGAGGGGTATTTTTTGTATGATAGTTTGTTTTGCAGGGTCGCAAAAAGAAAGTTAGGAGATGAATGTAGGTCGGTGACTTAAATTAAAAGTGTGATTAATTGCTTTGTGCTGTACGAGTGGTCCGTTTGAATGTGTTTAAGTTTCTGTGCTCTGTGGGTGCTATGATTTGTGAGAATGTAAGTAATGGACTTTTAATGTAGGTGTATTTTATTATTTGTAATATAGATATAGACTTGGGGGACTGTTTGGTATAAAAATGATGTATGTAAATATTGTTTTGTATTTTGTGAAAGCCCTGAAACGAGGTTAAGCGGCTAGGTCTTGCGTCATTTTTCGGAATTCTTTTTCTGATTGTCTTAAATTGGGTTTTCGTTAGTGTAGTTTAATTAAAGTAATAGGTAGAATTTTTATTGTAGTTTAATTTAATATAGGGTTGTACATAAGGTAGATTTGTAGATATTTAGCAATTAGAGATTTAGAATAAGGATTAGCACTTTAGTCAACAGGAAATAGTCATTTTGAAATTAGTTAGAGCGAGAGTTAGAGTTGCCACCAAAGACGTTCGGTCAGCGTCTATAAATAGAACAATTAATCAATCACTTCCGTCTGAAATGGCCCATTTTGTGGAAGACCAGTGGTCAGATTATGGCGTAGTTGTGTGTGGCTTGTTCAGATATGACGTGAGTTGAGATTTAATTACTTTTTAGAATTTTTATTCTATTTTATACTATGTCTAATTTTGTTATTTTATGTATATTGTCCACTTGTCTATGATAAGTGCATTGATGGGAATGGATTAAGTTGGAGGTTTTGGGAAGGAACATTATCCGCCATGTTGGCTTCTTCTTTTTAAATGTATATTTCTTTTTATTTCATGTATATTATTATTTTAATGTAATGTTGCCTTTAATGGCCGGCATGGGAATAAGTTTTGGTAGATGTCTTATTTCATGCTTGGTTTTAACTGGTATGTATTAACCAGTGAGTGGCCTAACTCTGTGGTACAGAGTATAGAGCGGTGTTGTCTTGTTATAGTCTTCATTGACTAGAGCTGAGTTGATTCTTATGTCATAATTCATATTATGTTATAAGATGTACAAGGAGTATAGGTTCATGTTTGAACTGGTTATAGTTGGGACTATGCTATGTAGTTTTTATTTACTGTATATAGTACATATATATTATGCTTATGTATATAGATGACCATGTTCTAATGTGTATTTTTATTTCTCTATTTCTATTCTATTATATTGTAGGTCGTAATGTCGGCCTATGTTGGTTTTTAGTGGGGAGTTGAAGTTTGGTTTTTAGTGGGGAGTTGAAGTTTGGTTTTTAGTGGGGAGTTGAGGTTTGGTTTTTAGTGGGGAGTTGAAGTTAGTTTTTAGTGGGGAGTTGAAGTTAGTTTTTAGTGGGGAGTTTAAGTTGGTTATTTTAATTGGGTTCACAGTATGTTTAGAGTTTAGATAGTATAGGTTTATTGTTGGGGTTCAATTTGTTCTTTATGATTTTTATGTTCCCTTTAATGGGACGAGTGAATTTTCTTGAATAAAAAGTAATTTGTAATTTAAATATGATTTTAGTGTTTTATGTTTAGTGTTCAGTGTTGTTGGTCTGTTTAGATTGTAATAATCCTTCTGTCCCAACGGAAGTGTCACGGAAGCCCAAAGTCCCCTCGTGCCCTAGTTTAGATGTATTTAGTAATGATTGCTGTCCTTTACCCACAACCCTCTTGAATTAGTAGTAACCACCAATAATGTAATATACCACCGCCCTCCCCTCGCCCCACCCTGTTACAACTAAATTATAAAGTGGTTCTCAAACCTTTAAGTTTAATGAATATATTGCCTGGAGGCCTCATAGACTTTATTACCCGGTATTGATAGCTAGCGGTCCATCGGAATATTTATGATTAACATTAACTTTAAATTACAATTAAATTGGTTACTTATATAGCGCTTCTATCCATGCTATTTCAGCATGCTCAGTGCGCTCTGTAAACACACTGCTGCCTGCTGGCACAAATATGTTTACAGGCCCAAAACTCCTGCAGGGCGACAGGGATCCGTCGGTGGCCGGGCTAGAACCCTCGACGTGTCAGATGGTTTTTGGTTGACAGTCCGGTGAACTAACCGCTAGGCCAGCCGGCTTCACGAAAGTAATATTATCTAAAGGCCTATAGCAGGGGTAGGCAACCTTCACTAATAATGTGCCAAACTAGGATCTAAATCATTCAGCGTGCCAACAGCCTAAAAAGTCAACCTGCTATATGATCTTTTTTTAATACATTATTTTTATGGGACAATTACCGTAATCGAACTCCTTAGCAAGACCCAGGCTAAAATCAAAAGAGATTATAGAGAAAATCGTTACAGCGTTTTATATTTAAAACATAATTGATGATGATGATGATGATGTGTGTCCATCGTTTCGATGACGATCATCCTCTATCAGAGTCATGATTTATTATGAATTCGGAGATGGTTAAAAAGGCCAATTCTTGCCCGAAGGTAAAGATGATCAGATGAAATGACAATGGATTGACAAGGATGACTTGCGCGTGAATTGGATTTAAAAGAGGAAGAGCTGCGCAGCGTCATCCTCGCTCTCTTTGTCCAGTGGCAAGACAAAGTCAAGACGAGTGGAGTAGAGATTGGATGCAGTGGATGACCAGGGCATTCTACGTGTCATGCCGTGCTCTATGCATTCCACCACACATTGCTGGGATCGCCTATTTCAGTCCGTTGATAAGCTAGTGATTCCTCCGCGCTGTCCGTCGAGTACCTGACTTCACATGCATAGGAGACAAGCCTGATTCACCAGGGTTTTAAGACCCTTAAAAACACAATTAACGTGATTGTAATTATCGTCCTTTTTATTTGCAGTTACATCAAATACAATATTTTATTACTATACTTTCACATTTATGTTAAATTAAATATTGTCTTAACATTATCATTTGTTATTCAAGAAGAGGATCTAACACCTGCATATGTTAATTACATTTTGATCTCAGATGAACTGGAGTTATATACTGTATATCATTAAGCGGAATAAATACGAAGTAATTATACAAACTGGGTAGGTTATGTAATGTTTAAAAATATAAATTCTTTAGTTACAAGATATTTTTATAAATTTCAAATACTTTTTTTTACTGTTTGATCATTTCAAGACTATAAATTGTAAGTCATTCTTGTTTTATAAGGTTCAGTTTTAGGGCCTATCCTTTTTGCTGTTTACACTAGCCAGCTTGGCAGAATAATTGATAGCCAAGGATTATCTCGCAAACTATATGCGGATGATACCCAGCTGTACAAAAGCTTCCACCCTGATCATAATGCTTGTGCTGCCGCTGTTAATGCAGTGGAAGAATGCTGTCTAGCGGTGAAAGCGTGGATGACTGCCAACAAACTCAAACTGAATGACGACAAGACTGAGGCAATTATGTGCGGTTCAAACTTCAATCTTAGGAAAGTCGATATTCCATCTATTAAAGTAGGGGCCTCTGATATCTTTTTGTCCAACACTGTCAGAGACCTGGGCTTTATCATTGACAGTAAATTAACAATGGGTCCACACATCAGTACTGTGGTTAGGGCATGCTCCTTCCATCTTCGTGCCCTGGGTCAGCTGCGACCTCTGATTAATAAAAAAACAGCCAATGCTTTTGCTGTTGCAACAATACAGTCAAGACTAGACTATTGTAACAGTTGCCTGTGGGGTTTACCCCAGAAACAACTGGATAGACTTCAGAAAGTTCAAAATACTGCAGCACGCATTGTGTCACGAGTAAAGAAGCATGACCATATCACTCCAATTCTCAAAGAGCTCCACTGGCTCCCTGTGACGAAGCGCATCGATCATAAGATTATGTCCCTTACCTATGGATGCGTGGATGGCACAGCACCTGCATATCTCAAAGAGCTTATACCGAAGCATGTCCCGTTAAGGATGCTGCGATCTTCAACACAATCTCTCCTGGAAATTCCAGGTTTGGAAGGTCACAGAAAAAAGACTCTTGGTGTACGCTCGTTTGAATCTGTGGCGCCTACACTGTGGAATGGCTTACCTGAGACACTGAAAAACTCTGTGTCAAAAAAAGCATTCAAGAAGAATTTGAAGACTTTTCTTTTCAACTAAGTTGATGAAGTACACATCCATCAGCAAAATACTTGTTTAAAACTATTTTAAAATGTTATTGTCGTTTCGTGCCTCCATCGGCCGAAACCTTGTTTAAAACTATTTTAGAGTGTTATTGTCGTTTCGTTTTTGTGAGCGCGCTGAGCATGCTTGCATTAGCATGGAGTGAGGCGCGATATAAATGACCAATTACTTTAAAAAAAAGAAACATATTAGTATTAGAAATATTAATGCAAATAAAACGGGTAAATTATCTCCCTGTAATTAAAAAAAAAGGTGTCCACATTTGATTCAATAGTGATGCCAAACAAGTTTTGTAAAGTGACAAATATTACTGACTAATTATTATTATAAATATAACAATATAACATTTTGGCATTCATTACACAATTTAATTATAAGAGGATTAGAATAATGTATGTTAAAAAATTGTAAATAAACATTTCATGCAGTAATTGTTTGCCCATTTAAGGAGTTTATATTTTAAACATTAATAATTACAGAAATTACATTGGTATTAAATACGTCAATTATATTTATTAAAATAATAATACAAATAAATGTTTCTTTCTGTTTCAGAATTAATTATATTTATGTTTAATTAAAGAACATGAGCATAAAAATTATTTAAAATGTAATTAGTCTGTATCAATTAAAAATGAGCGGTGAAGTGTAGGTGACCTCTTTGTATGCTTTAAAAGAGCTTTCATGTGCTAAGAAATCTGTTCACAAGTGTAAGATGAACTAAATGCTGAAAGTAAAAATGAATGCCTAGAAGTTGAGAATAATAGATGACTTTCGTAAGAAGCTTCCTTGTAGACTATTTCCGCAAATGGGCACATTGAAATGACCAATTTTTTAATAATTTAAATTCAACTTGCTGCATTTTAAAATCACCAATATCACTTTAAAAAAAATATCTATATAATTTACATCTAAAAAAGTTGTTGTAAGATCAAACCAGTTAGGCTTGATGTGGTATAAAAAAATTAGTCCATTAATTTGAAAGTCTTAATTGCCTTTGATTAGAAAACTCATCTTTGAGTGCTTCAATGCAGGCCTACTTCTAAAAAAAGCCCAACTATCTCTCTTAATATAGGGATGTAGGCTACATGTAGTTAAATGTTTTCTAATGGATTTCACGGCAAGATCTGTCTAGTTTTGGTGCAAATCCATTCTGGTCTAGTTCTAGAAGCATCATATCTCAATTCCGCACTGGCCACTGCCCCATTGGGGCATACTTCGCCAGGTTCCGGCCTAATTACGACTCGCGGTGTCGCCACTGTGGGGAGGAGGAGACAGTGAAGCATATCCTGCGGGAGTGCCCCCGTCTGGTCGATCGAGGAGATGGGACGGGTGACCCACTATCCACTGATCTCTACATAGATAGAGCCGTGCTCAAATGCACGGCTGAGTTCTTGTTCAGAGCTACAAGGGAATAATACTCCCAGCTCTCGCTTCAGGAGTTCTAGTCTGGTCTAGTTGTCATTGTAAATGCGTTCAACTAACAAAAATGTGTCACTATGTCATTCAGAAACATCGGCTTCAATAGTCAGTTTTCCTCATTCAAAACCGGAAAATTTTATTTTTTTATCAATAAAAAACACCTCTAAAGGTCTCTCGATGCCATTGAAAATCGCTCTGCGTGCCAAGTTTGGCAAGCGTGCCTTAAGTTGCCGACCCCTGGCCTATACTACTATAGGATAGGTACTCCTTAGTTATTAATTTTTTAAATTATTATATTATTGTTTCGATATGATAACCCAATCTGCAATGACCTTCTAATCCGTTCTTAGGCCTATAATACACTTGGGTACGTTTAGCCATGGCTACTCTATATCATTTATGATTATGCATTTAGTTTTCCTCCATTTTACTTTAATAACAAATAAGGTGGAAAATATGGCTGACACTTATGTGAATGCAAATTATTCTTGGAGTCTTGGAGTAATCTTTGTAGATCCAAATTCAAATAGAGAATGACCTATTTCAATCCAAAAGCAGTTAATGTCCTAAAAGTGGTTATTTGTTAAAGTACTTAGATATGCTGAAAGAAATCATTTTTCTGATTTTTGGTAACTAACTTTTATTACTTTTAACTAATAATGATTTTTTATATTTTGGATATTCTTAGCATAATTAGCCTATTCTAAGTCTGCTGATAACAAAAGATGTATCAATTTATGGAAGTCAATAGTAGTGTCAATGAGTGCATGAAGTCATTGTCTCAATGTATCATCTGATTTCTTAAAGTTCGTTAAAGCTATCCGATTTTTCCTTATAATATATAATCAGACTACAACTACAGCACGCAGAGCCGGAGTGTTGCTATTTGCTTCTACGTTGCTAGAGAAATCTTCATCTGGGGTAGAAGACGTTATTTTCAATTTTGAATGGAAATTTGCCTCCAATTTAGAATATTTTAATTACATTTTAACCCACGAACTGTGGTCGGCCGATTTTTTCGGCCGCAATTCCCGTTCCGTAGTGTGACGGCCGAAAAAATCGGCCGATCAAAATCATGATGAAATAGCAACTTCCAATCCAGTATTTTAGAAAAACTATAGCTACTTCCGTTTACTAATAAATAAACTTCCGTTTTTTCGCTCTTCTGTGCGATTTTTATAACTTTGAAGTTATTTTTACCATGATGGTTGTCGAACTAATTTGCGGTAGCCATTTTAGTAAAATAGACGTACCATATGGCTTACGTAATTAATCAATTTTGAATATTTAAGTGATGATATAATTGATTCAGAAGATCATTTTTTAACTACGTATGAAGATAATATTAAAATTATTTTAGTTCCATCTTCTAATGAGTCGGAAAGCTGAAATCGGATGCTTTAGGCTTAGGCGTGCCTAGGCCTAGAACTAAATTAGGCGTCGCCCGAAAATTGATACCTGATAGTACCTATTTTTATTGATTGTAGACTATTGTGGCTATTAATTTAAAAAAAAATGGATGTTATTCAGTCTTCTGATACTATTTTTCATCAAATTAAATCGTTTTAGACAAGCTTTTGTTATTTTTTTGTGTTAATTTCTGCCTTGTAATGTCCGTGACGTCATACTTTGGTGTTTTGAAAAAAATAGAGATATCGGCACAAATTATTTTCTCAAAGGCTATTAATAACAGAAACCAATGTAAATAGTACATTTTCTAAAAGATAAATAAAATAGCTATTATGTTCAATAAGAATTTTAATAATGTGCCGATAAAAAATGGAGTTAGACGTACTTGAAAAGAATATTTTTTTTTTCTTTTTTTTATTCTTGACCACTCTAAGGTCAAGGCCATGGTCAAATAATTTTTTTTTTTTAAATCAAAATAGTTTGTTAGATTCCCCATCCATTCCACTTTCCAAAAATATATAGTTATTGGGGTCTGGCAATAATATTTCCTTGTCATTTATTGCTATTTCTGATGGCACCCAAAATGCTCAAAAATTCCCCCACACTACAGACAATTCTACTATTCTACACCACAGTTCGTGGGTTAAATTTTAGCAATATCTTAAGAATCTCATTTCTTATTTTTTTGTTCAATCCAAACAGTCTGAAATAATTACTTAGATTCCTATTTTATTGTAATTGTAGTATAGACCCCACTTTTGTGTTTTTTAATGCCCTAACTGCTTTTCTCCTATTTGAAATAGCTTTTTTTTTCATAATATAAAAAGTCACATTTTAAATCTTGTAATGCTCCATGTTTTTTAAAGCTCTAATTTTTATACTTGAAATTTATATAAAGTAACATTGTTAACATCAAATTATCTTGACCCCAACTGTCAAACATTTTCAAACGCCCTCCGCCTATTATGTGGACAAAATGAATTAACGACTTATGTGACAACTTAACCTGAAGAGTGAATCTGCTGTTTGTCAATATTGTCAACTATGACTATGACTGCAAAACTACAAGTCAGGTAAATAAGCCCATCCAGCGATTTTAAATACAGGTAAATAAGCCCATTAAGTCCAGTGATGTATTTACATACAGGTAAATAAGCCAATCCAGGGATGTATTTACATGTAGGTAAATAAGCCCATCCAGTGATGTATTTACATACAGGTAAATAAGCCCATCCAGTATGTATTTACATACAGGTAAAAAAGCCCATCCAGTGATGTATTTACATACAGGTAAATAAGCCCATCCAGTATGTATTTACATACAGGTGATGTATTTAAATACAGGTAAAAAAGCCCATCCAGTGATGTATTTACAAACAGGTAAATAAGCCTATCCAGTATGTATTTACTTTACATACAGGTGATGTATTTAAATACAGGCAAAAAAGCCCATCCAGTGATGTATTTCATTTACATACAGGTAAAAAAGCCCATCCAGTAATGTATTTAAATACAGGTAAATAAGGCCATGCATTGATGAATTTACATACAAGTAAACAAGGCCATTCTGTTATGTATTTACTTAAAAGTAAACAATATCATTTTATACATTAAATTATATTTTTCAGGCAATACTTGTGGTGCTTCCACTTTCCACAATGACAATACACTGGTATGCCTTGATCCTTGATAAACTTGATATGAAAAATTGAATATTAAAAAAAAAACAACACTAAATTGTAATTGTACAAAACAACAATCAAGAATTTCAAAAAATAATATCTTTTAATGATAACTTGTATACTGAATAAATGCCCAGGACAGACAGCCAGTTTTGATACAATTAATCTAGATAGCATGAACCATAACTCTCAAAAGCTTGCTGCAAAAAACTGTCTAGGTTCCCTCTGCTGGAAGGTTTGATAAAGCCAGATATTCAGACAGTAGGACAATTCCTGATGACTTGATATTCCTTTATGTTCAGTAGAATTTCTGTAAATTAGGAATAAAATAGTTTAAAACGTTGAATCAATTTGGTCTGTGAATATAATGTAATTATCTTTGTGTGGGAGTTATAAGGTCTCATGAAAAAAACAGACGAGCACAAAGGGCTCTTTTGTACAGGGTGTAACAATAGGTTTGAGCTTGGGTGGGGGCACTCCCAAGCTCTGTCCGGGCTCCAGCCACCCCCACTACACACCGAAGGTGTGCCGTGTAACAGTAACAATTCAGCAGCATGTTATTGTTCATGGCGGTTCCTCTAAGAATCATTATCGTGGTGGCTCGCCTGTGTGCCTACACTAATGCTATATAACACACATAGGTACAGACATCCAGGCACCTGTTGGTTCTGAGATGGGGTTGCTGCGTCTATTGTTTCCTCCCCACCGAGACCCTGTGGCCTCTTGGCAGTACAATGGGTCTCAAACTAGCAGCAGGAGCTGTCCCCAATGCGTTCGCTCGCCGGTGTTATCTTAATGTGATCGTACCTGGGGTTTACACACTCCGCCAGTCTTTGAGGCCCATGGGTAAAGAAGTGTGGGGAAAAAGACTCACCAACAATGAGACTAGAAGAAATATTTGACGTCAGCAATATCACAGACCAAGTAGAAATGACAAGGTGGTGATGGCCTCAATAGGACTTTTCCCACAGATACAGATTCCCATATGTAGCCTTGGGGTGGATTCTACCAGGAAACACACCTGTAATATAAAATAAACACAGTAAATTAGAAATGGATTTTAAAAAAACAAAACAACATTGTGCTATACATTTTAAAATGTGAAAATAATGAAACATCAATATATATGGCTTTTTCTTTAAACAGCTATAACTATAACGGAAGAAAGACTCACCACCAACATTGAGATAGAAGGATGATTTGACATCAGGAACATCATTGACATCAGGAACATCATTGACCAAGTAGTAAGTCTCAGAATCCCTTGATTATCTTCAGGGTGAACTCCGCCAGGACAGACCTACACATCAATAAAATATACACACATTAATACTTTCTAACCGAAAAAAAAGTATTATAATTTATAACATTTGTCTTTACTTTGAAATTATGTAGAGCTAATGATGCAGTTTTAACAATGCTTAGGCTGAGCTAATAAGGCAGTTTTAACAATGCTTAGGCTGAGCTAATGAGGCAGTTTTAACAATGCTTAGCTGAGCTAATAAGGCAGTTTTAACAATGCTTAGGCAATTACCCAGGTCAGTACAGCCTTCTACTCTACTCATCTCTTTTTGTTAACTGAGAGTTTAGGAAAGAAATGATAGCTGGCGTATGTGATGGCAACATAATTTCCCAATATGCCACTGCCTAACCCTATGAACCAACATAGTTTAAAAAGACATACTTCAAACATAAACATAATTTATATCAAACTTAGGCTGCATACACAATGATAATGCTTTTCACACATAATTCACAGTTTAGCTGAGTGTTCAGATTGAAATTGCAAAATGATTGTGTTTAAACCCTTTGTATGTACTGTCTTGTAAAGCACAATGTCTTTATCTGAATTTTAAAAAAATTAGAGACATATTTAACAGATGGGGAAATTTATACTGCAGTGTGCTAATACTTTGACTAGTTTAGATGCGTATAAAAATATTTGAACGTAATCTACTTACTGTCATCTTCCTCTGAAACTTTTCCTCAACAATCATCCATCTTTAAAATCTGAAGACTCTCAGCTCATATCTTTATGATGTTGAGGGCTTACACATCTGTAACTTGAGACACAGTAGACCCAATACACCTATCTTTTATCATCAAATTTCTCAAATGTCTACAATGCAGGATTGATCTGTATAATCAAGTTTTATAAGTCTGAAAAAAATACATTTTTAAAATTGTATTTATCATCTACAATGAAATTATTTTAAAAATTCTTACACTTATTTGGATAACGGTTATCTTCATTATTTAAAGAAAATAAAAAAAAATAAAACATAACATTAAAAACAAGTTTTTTTTCCTATAAATTCATTATGTGGTATTGTGTAATACATTTGTCACTGACAAAGAAAGAAACAAACTAACAAAAAGAAGTAAATATATCTATAAAAGATAAATAAAATAGTGGAAAACATGTCAGGTTGGAGTTAAGAAGGATTTTTCAATGCCCACTAAAGTCTAAGGAAGAAAAAGACCCACTGATTCTTCAGAGGTTGGGGTGGAAGGATGCTGGTAAAATTTTGAAAGAATGTGTTAACATTGGCTTAATACCTATGTGTAAAGTTTCAGTAGCCTTTCCAAAGTCAGGGCACCATAATAAACATACAAAGTTTTGCACAGTTAATATAAATGATTTTGAAAATGATCAAGAATAAAGAAAAATTAAATACAGCACATAGATGCATTTTTTAACATATTACTAGGCCTAAGCCTTGTACAAAATGTATATCGAGTATAGAGTATATTTAGTATAGTGAGTATAAACTCTATACAAGTAAAACTGAAAATATCAAGAATATAGGCCTGTAAATTAACTTATGATTAAAGAAGAACATTAACAGTTTTTAGGACCTACCTTGACATAAACCTTTTACTAAATGTTTTGCAGGCACAAGAATATACACCATATGTAGTGGTCCCTGTCATGTCAACTCTTTAACACTTCTTTAACACCTGTCTATTGCACTGGCACAAATCCAAGAGCTAGAATTATAATTTAAAAAAATATGTGTAAAATGTCAAAGTCTTTTTTGTGTATATTACAACTCAAACTAAGCAAAGTACAGAAACTATTCAGAAGCTAGCATATTCCTATAATTTAGGCTCTCTTCCTCCTTTCACAAACGGCTGTTAATAAAAGAGCTTTTGACCATTTAGCATTTGGTTATTGCCATCAAATAGTAAACTACATAAAAATATTAAATGAAATAATTAGTAAATATAATTACCTCAAGGTTCGATGTAACATTCACATGGCTTGAACAATGGCTTCATTGAAGAGGATTTGTATGTGGTGTCCAGCCTTGGTTTAAACAGTGCGTTGCAAAGTAAGGGGCAATGAATACATAAAATCTTTCAACTTGGTATGTTGGTATTCATTCTAGATTCCAGAAACTATGTTCAGCTTGAGAAGAGTTTATGTCCCAGTCAAGATGGAAGTTGCTGCTCTTCAATATACCTTGACAACTTTAGAGTCTTTTCCTAACAATTCATTTTGTTTTTAGAAGTCTTTATGACCCATGTGTCACAGCCAAGAAAAAAGATCCAGTGTTAGTTTATATCTATTTGTCCTGTCAAATTGTGCTGAACCTCATTGAAATATTGCTAAGTGTTCCAGATTCTCCATCATATAGGTGAAACTTTGCTTTCCACTGTTTATCTTCTTGGTCTAAAGCCTTTTTTCTTAGAGCAAATCTTGACTGTTCATGATTCTTGAAGAGCGGGAAGTGTAGGAAGGCAGACTGTAGTCAGTCAAAAAAGAAGCATTGGACAACACATCTTTTAAAGTTTCCAGCAGTATCATATTTACGTAACAAGGAAAGATGATATGAACTTTTTTTCAAAAAACAGTTAACAAGAATCACATTTCATCATTTGTGATAGTAAGAAAGCTTGCACCACAGAAAGTAGACTATGATTATTGAAAAATGTCCATTTGTAGCAAATGTGAATAAGATTTTTATTTGAAATATTACTATAGAAAATTTTCATTAAAAATGTTTAAGTGGCAAGATACTCCCTTTGACCATAATGAGAATGGAAGAAAGTTTTCAGGCAATATAAATACAAGAATATGTCAACAGCTGTGTTCAAAGTTGCAAGATATTAAAAATGTTCAACATTCACAGGGAAGGTATTGCTTCAATAAATATGGTTTATGTTGGTGATAGATTATTAGAGGAAACTATAAAACAGCACTGGGAAAAAATACAACAAATCAGGAAAACAACATGCACTGAGATCTTAGGGAAGAGAAAAGAGAGCAAAAAGCACGGATAACACCAGAGACATGGAGCAAGATAGAGACTAGGAAAGAACTGAAACAGAAGATAAACCAATGCCAAAGTAAACAAGACAAAGAAAACTTGAGAAGACAAAATTGGCAAATCAACTGCACCGTGAAGAAGAGTGCAAGGGAAGACAAAAGGCGTTTCATTCATGAAATAACAGAAGAGGCAGAAACAGCAGCTGGACAAGGAAACATTAAAAGATTGTACAAGATAACAAAAACTCTGTCTGGCAAGAGTTCCAATCCCAACAAACCAGTCCAGGACTGGCAATGGCAATGTCATAATAAGTGATGCAAGACATAGAGATAGGTGGGTCCAACACTTTAAGGAGGTACTTAACCGACCCCCACCATTATCTCCGCCGGATATCGCACCAGAAAATGAGCCCTTAAACATCAACTTGCTCCTACTAAGGCAAAAATCACCAAAGCTATCAATTCTATCAAAAACAGTAAGGCGGCTGGACAAGATGGCATTCCACCAGAGGCACTGAAAGCGAACCCAGCAGTATCAGCATTCATTTATAAAATTACTGTGAATCGAAGAATCTTAAAATATGCAGGCATAAAATCTAGACATCAAACCCTAATAACAGCTAATAGTGGAGAAAGTAGAGCTAATTGGACAGACCTGAGTTCAGGGTCTGAGAAAAAGTCCTTAGGCAGAAAACATACGCTTTCTAGAGAGCAGGAACAAGATCTGATTTCAAGAATGTTCAGATTGTCAGACATTGGTATGCCTATAACTCCAAAACTCTTGAGATAATATGTTTTTGAGTTTGTGGAAGCAAATAATATTAGTCACTTCTTCAATGTTAACCAAAAGCTGGCAGGTAGAAACTGGTGCAATAACTATTTAAGCCGCTACCCAGAAATAAGCCGCAGAAAGGCACCAATTATGAACCCAGCAAGGGCACACAATGTGAAGCAGTTCATTGTTAGGGACTATTTCGCCAAGCTAGAAAAACTAATGGCATTCATTACACTGCTTTTTTAACACACCAGAAAGGATATATTCAACATGGATGAAAAATGCATCAGGCTTACAGTACTTCACTAGCAAGCTGTTATTAGCAGCACGGGGACCGGAAAATGTAACTGTGGTTGGCTGTGCAAATGCTATGCGAGGTGCTATACCCAAAATGGTAATTTTCAAAGGTATTAGGATGAAGAATGAGTCCAGTGACATTTTGCCACCTGGTTCCACTTCTTTCTCTTTTTTCTTCGGATCAACGATGCCTTCGTCGATGCATTAAAACCAGAATTTCTAAGCGCTACACCTATTTGTTTAAATGAAATCTGAAATGATTTCCCTTTTTCTGGAATTATTTTCTTTCAATGTGTTTTCACTGAGAAAGAAGCATTTGAATCAGTTGTTTTAATATTCTTTTCAAATTTTGAAATTTATAAATATGGAATCTTGCGAGTCCAATCCGCACATCCATATGGAATGTTTCAGGCATACCATAACTTATTATGCATGGTACTAGGATTATTATGTATATAGTGTGTAGTGTAAACTTGAGTTTTCCATGGATAATTAATTTAAAAAGTCTCCGTATAAACTGAATATAGTTTCTAGTTGCAACTTTTGGCAACAACACTTTTCAGTCGTTTTCTTTTTTGTGGTAGTGACAATGGATAATAAAAATTTTGCTTTCTATTACATGCTTTTTAAAAGTAATACACAATGACCATTGAATCATTTCTTTTATGGCTTGACCAATTTAATAAATATAAAAACTGTGGTTAGACTCTGCTCATTATTGATGGCGCTGCTTCCCATATAAATATTAGAATTGTTTAAATGACAGAAAACTTTGATATATACATATAGTTTGCTTACCAAGCAATACTACAAATGAACTGCAGCCAATGGACAAATCTGTCTTTAAAGCTTTTGAGTCCTATTGGGATGAAGAGTTGTGAAATACTGGAGGACTAATCCAGATAGAAAAATAACTAAATCTCTATGTAATACTGGAGGACTAATCCAGATAGAAAAATAACTAAATCTCTATGTAATACTGGAGGACTAATCCAGATAGAAAAATAACTAAATCTCTATGTAATACTGGAGGACTAATCCAGATAGAAAAATAACCAAATCTCTCTTGGACAGACTTTTTACACTTTGAAAGACATCATTTTTACCACCAAAGAATGTCTCAGTTCAGTATGATTTATGTTCAGCATAGGCCAAATAAAAGACATGCCAGGTTTGGGATCAACAAGTTTCAGTTGTGTGATTCCAATGGCTGTATTATGCACATTCAATTGTATGGTGGTAAAGACATCGATGTGCATCACAATGAAGGACAACCGTTTGCTGTTTGTCAAACACTCAACAACGGATACCACCTTTATACTAAGCCTGCCCTGGCAGAATTTCTTCGGCAGAAAAAAACATTGCTATCTGGGAGCATAAGAGCCAACTCACGAGGAATACAAGAAGAAAGATCCTCCAAACTCAAGGTTGGAGAGTGTAAATTCTGAAAAAAGCCAATCCTCTCTTTTTGAGAAAAAAAATCACAATCAAAGCCATTTTTAATGCTTTCAACTGCTCATAATGCAGTTATTGGAGAATAAATTATCAAAGGAAAGAACAAGATGAAACCAGCTCTTATCTTTTGATTATAATTTATACATGGTAGGAGTGGACACCAGTGACAAGATAATTTTCCACTACCCGTCAGAGAGATCTACCCAACACTATTGCCTTGTGACTAAGGTGTCTAGACAATTCACTTATAGTGAAAAAAGGTATAAATGAAAATATGGGCTTTGTAGAGCCATTATTTATCAGTTACCAAACAAATGGCTGCAATTATTGCAGCAATAAAGAGTTTTCATCACCAACTATATAAGAAGAGCCATTGCAGCCTTTTGAAATAAATACATTGATGACAATGTATGCCACAGAAATTGTTAAGGGCAACACTGCAATGCAAAAGCTCCAACGACGCCAAAGACATTTAGTGTACATCAGGGGTGGCTTCAAAGAGCTACTAACACTTCAACAAAATCTTTGTTGGCTTTAGCAGCTGAAAAAGCAAAGGAAGCAAACAGCACAGAACTATGTGAAGACAATATAACAAACATTACGGTTAGCTTCGATTGCACTTGACATATAAAAAAAAGGTTCTCATCTAAATTATTGAGGTGGCCATCAATATGCTAACTGGACTTGTTGATTTTGAAGTTCTTACAACTTAATGCCATGCCTGTATCCTGGCATCAAAAAGGTATGACATTCATTTCAAGGCCTACTCTAGCTGGAAAGAATCATACAGTCATTGTGCAAAATTGTGCAGCCTTATCAACACTGAATTCCTATGGGGATGATTACGCAATCATTAAACCAGATTGTGTAAACCACGCTGACAAACATTTCAGAACGACATTGCTAAAGTAATCAAGGATTTAAAACTAGGAGGATGAGGCCTCGGTCAACTAAATGAGACCGAAGTCAAGATACTTCAAAAATACTATGGCCATGCCATCAGAAATAATCTTGGCAATGGAAATGCCATGAGGATGGCTATTTAGACTGTCCCAAAGGCAGAGACAGATGTTAGTTGGGAATATTCACTAGTTATGAACGATGAAGTATCCTGTTATTCCTGTATCATGGCATCAAAAAGGTATGACAATCATTCAAATGCCAACTCTTACTGAAAAGAATCACACAGTCATTATTAATATAGTAATAAATCGGAGCTGTCAAATGTTCAAGTAAGTAGTAAAATAAACATCTTCTTTTAAATATACGAATCTAAACTAGATTAAATATGAGTTTAATTTAAATTTGTGGTTTATACTCGTTGTTTGTTATTGTTTACCCGTAACCCATGCCATGAATAAATGGTCTAAAATGGGGCGGGGGGGGGGGGGGGGGTCAAGCCGCACTGTGTTGACCTGGACGGCACGGGGAGTTAGTTTTGTGTTAAGTGATAGTGTATCACACAAAGTTATAACAAAGTTATAACAATGAATAAAGGATTAAATATATCATAATTTAACTAAATATAGCTAAGCTTATTGAAGAATTAATTATAATATTTGCTATGGTAGTCTAATAGACTACTAGTCTATAGGCCTAGACTTTAAAATTACTTTAACCATAAGCCTTATGATAAGGCCTATCATCTACTGATCTAGTCGGCCCTAGTCCTATTTTATAAACATACAAAAACTTAGTAGGCTATGATACTAATACTATGTCCCTTTCCTCTCTGTGGGAAATAATGTGATAAACTTGTCCTATTAGTTTATAATAAATGATTAATGAGTTAGTATTGTCTAGGCATTTATGGTAAATTAAACAGAAATGAATAGTGAATAGGCCTAATGAGGCCCTAATGCCTAATGGAAACACAGAGAGCCTATGTAAACAATGCCTGTGCTGTTGCTTTAGAAAGCTGTTCTGAGACTACAATTTGGAATTAGATTTTCAAAACAATTTGTATAAAAATATTTTCTTTGTTTAATATAGAGATTATAATAGTTTGATGATTTTATTGGTTATTTTCACAGCCAGCAAAGTGACGGATTGTGTGCAACATTTCTTGCAAGTAACAATGGGAGGAGATGTGACTTCCCCTATGCCTACAGTCTTTAAAACTTATTGATGCTTCATTCATTAACTTAAGACTACAGGAAACAAGACAAATAATGATGTTATAAAGTGGTTCCAAAAGCTGTTGCCCCAAAGTGCTAATCATTATCCAATAGTTCATCTTTTGAGAAAAATGGACTGTGTGATATCTATTGCTGCAAACTAGTTGGTACATATTCTCTAAATAATTATGCATCAACTTCTTTTTAGTTTCCATAGCTTTAAAAAAAATTGGTGTCAATATGATTACGGTAACTCTATTTGATTATGATTGCACTAACGTTTGTTAAAAATGATAGTTTAGTCATAAATTATATTACAATATATCCGTTACATAGTATCGTTACCCAATTTATGATAGCATTTTAATATTTATTTTTATTTTGATTCTGTTTATTGTATTATCATAATGTGCTGCTTTAAATACTCTTTAATTTGATATATAAAATGTTTCTGTAAGTTAATTAGAAGATATTTGATGAATAATTCAAAGTTGAATTTACTTTCAATATTGTGAAAAATTAAAAAAATTCGGAAAAACTTAATTTTTGTCTTTTATAAGCTTTGTAACTTTTGAATGGATGGCTTTATCTGACTGAAAAAAATTGGGCTTTAAGTATGTAAACTTCTGAACCAGTACACCAAGTTTGGGACTTCTAAGATTGTTAGTTTAGTAGTTACAGGTCCCCAAAAATGGACAATTTCACGGGGTGAAAAATAGCCAATTTTGTATCGATTTTTAACAAATTTTGAAAATTCATAACTTTTTTATTTATTTAGCTATTGTTATAAACAAGGTATCAAACTTCTTGTATTAAAAAAAGTTCTATCAAGTGATTGTCATTAAAATAGTCTAAATGTTAAATAAAATTTTGGTTTGGACTACCTAAATATAGTTGAATGCTACTTGGGGGAAAACTTTAATTGAGTTAAATTGTCACCTGCACCCCATTGAAACCATTGCCAGTTCATGCAGATCTATATTGAAAGCACAGGAGTCTGAAAAAGGAGTACTTTTTGGAAAAGTACTGCATGGCTGGCAATGTCATTTTGCAACTTAATAAACCATGATACAAAGATGGGAAAGGTGACCCAAAAGGATTTAAATTTTCTTTTAGAATCAAACAATTTACCAAGAGGCCTGCCTCATTCCTCGGTACAGAGGAAACCGACTGCATATTATATTTCACATCAGTGGAATTTGTATTAAATACTATGATTTGTTTTTGCCCAGTTTTTAAACACCAGCACAGGGGGGGGGGGGGGGGGGGGCTTCATTATTGTTTAAAAAAAGATTTTAACAATTTAGTAACAAAAAAAAGAACTGTGTGTGTTGGGCTTGATAGGAAAGACATTGAGTGAGCCATGGATGAAAGCCTTTTATCAATCATCTGAGGCATCCATGAGCCATATGGAATGGATAAAGATAATCAAGACAGT
This sequence comes from Anisus vortex, assembly GCA_949126835.1. Taxonomy (NCBI): domain Eukaryota; kingdom Metazoa; phylum Mollusca; class Gastropoda; family Planorbidae; genus Anisus; species Anisus vortex. The sequence continues at coordinate 18,463,024 of OX421500.1, forward strand.
TCTGCAAAAAATATATGAAGTTAGAGACAATGTCACTTCCCTAATTCAAAAACAAGATTTTTTTTTTTTATATAATTGGTGGGGATGAAATTTTTAATTGCATTGTGACAATCTGTTCCAGGGACTCAGAAACATTACTAATGATTGAATCATGCTGGACTGCTGTTATTGAAGTAATTGAAAGACAATTTAAAAAATTGAGGAAATTCTATTAAAAAAACAGGAACGACCAGGTTGAACAATGTCGCCGCAGAAGAAGTAATGGGAATGTTTACTGCAGCCACTCACCGTGGCACAGTGTAAGCCACACTGACAAACATTTCGGAACAGCACTGCAAAGCCAAGCTACTTCAAAAATACTATGGCCATGCCATCAGAAAAAATCTTGGCAACGGAAATGCCACTACAGACAATAATCCACTTCAACAGACAGTTGGTGTAAATACAATAAAGCTTCGTCAAACAAAGAAAATGTGCCTAAGCATGGACCCTCAGCATGCCAAACATTTTGTGGGAAAACATCTTGTTCCAATATACGAAAGAATGACGGATGTGAACTTATTAAACATAATGTTAACGGGGCAACTCAGAATGCTAATGAAAGTTGTAACAATCTTATGTGGGTTCATTGCCCTAAAAACATATGTTTTCTATAACAGTCTGTACAGTCAAGTAGAGATAGCCATTTCATAATTTAATGCTGCTGCCTCTGCCACAACAGACTGTATGAAGTTTCTCGTCATTGAGCCTAAACTTGCTCAAATGGAATAGGCAGACCGAAAAAGGGTAAGGTCTTCTCAGATAGCTCAAGGGGATAATAGAAAAAAATATTTACAAAAAAAGACAGGAAGGCGAACGACGAGCCATTTGCCCATATATAAAAAGCCAAAGGCTTACAGTGTAGGGCTGGGAGTTCTAAAAAAAAGTGTTTTCAGTTATTTTTTATGGTCTTTTATAAATATTTTAAAAAGCACTCCAGCAGAGAAAGCTGCCAACCTTTCAAGTCTTTTTAATCTTTTTGCAAAGCAAAAATCATCAACAGATTTATCTACATACAATACATTAATAGAACAAAATCTAAAAACTTGCATCTCCTTATGCTCTTGTCAAGGACTACTTAAGGGCAGACTCAAGAAAAAAATGTTATAATTCACTAAAAAAATCACTTTTGGGAAAATGGTCGTAATACCTATTTTAACATCTAAGGAACAAGTTCTGCTAATTCATTTTTACTAAATGATTGATTAAATATGTTTTAAAACGTTTTTAAAATGATACCTATTACTAAATTTGGATGAAAGTCTATTTATTTGCTAACTTTGACCCTTAGTTACGGTACTAATGTGAAACGAAATCACCATAAGTTGTATATCGTTGGAAAGCTCTCGGCAAGCTTTTTTGTTTACCCGCTTGACCTATTTTCGTCTATAAATAGTGTGTCACGCAAAGCTTTGAAAACGAGACCATTATTTTCAATTATAAGCACTTTGATTGGCTAATGGGATAAAACAAAAATGATTCTGAGGTGAAGAGTTCCGATATTGAACATCTTTTGTGTGCGAAGTTTCATTTCCGTCATCTTGCTTCCAAGACTAACAATTTCTGGCAGCCATTTTTTTCACTGTGAATCAACGTCGATATTTTTACCCATTTCGAAACATTCATTGGTAAGTAATTAGTTGAAATACATATTTCAGATAACTAATTTCAATTCAGTTTGGGTTGCTTAATTGGTTAATGGCTTAATAATTAATACAAAACTATTATTTTGATGTTCAAATTAAAAAAGAAACACACACGTGTAACCGGTAATTTTCGCTTCGAGTCCCATACTCAGAATACTGCCATAAATAATAAAAAATGATATCTTGCCGCACTTATTACATCTATTCATTTATACATAACCTAAACGTTTTGAATTAAATAATAATTAAACTACTGTGATGACTTTTATAGCGCTAGGCTAGGCTAAACTTAGACACTTGGACTTGGGAAAGTTGTCTTGTTGTTTATTTTTAGTAGTGTAGTCCATTATCAATTATAATTATAGACTATAATACTACTGTAAATACTAAACTATAATTTATAGTCAATGAATGTTATGCTATAGGTTATAGATTTATGAAGTATTTTAGTATTTGATCAATAAACACTGACTTGAATTATGATTTATTTTTACATGTATTTTTATAACTTATAACTATAACATAATTTTTTGTTTTCTTATTTTGCAAAATAGCTTGTGTCCTGAGTAAAATGCCCAAAAAGGAATCTACTCAAAGAAAGAATCAACGTAAATCAAGCAGAAAGCTCCAACTTCAGCATTGCAGAGCTATGAAGAAGTTAGCTGCAAGTCATGAAAAAGAGTCCTTGCCAGAAAGCGAGGAAATCGCATCACTCTCACCAGCTGCACATCCCGGCTATGAGGAGATTCAACGCAAGGATTCTGCATCAAAAAGAAAGCTTGCTTATTGCAACGCAGAGCAAACCACCCAGGCGCAGTCAACATCTAAACTGCCTAGATGTTTTGTCGACATGAACATATTTCAGCGTTTATTTGATAATCTGCTTTGCCCTGAGTGCAATGAGTCTTCACTTCATCTTGAAACAGATGACAAAAGGGCAAAAGGATTGGCACTACATTTCACTATTTCATGCTCTGAGTGTAGTTATAGTGCAAGTGTGATGTCTTCGGATAAACTGGGCTCCTATGCCTATGACGTTAATCGTCGTTTTGTTGGCGGCATGCTAAATGCCGGATTAGGCCACGGTGGAGCTGAGAAATTTTGCAGCATCATGGGCATCAAAGGCATTAGCCATAATACTTTTAATGACCATATTTCTGACATTTATTCTTGTGCTAAGGACTTTAGTGTATGTCAGCTGGACAAGGCAATAGAAAAAGTCAGGGACATACACGGTGCCAGTGAAACCGACATGTTGGATTTAGCTGTTAGCTTCGATGGATCGTGGCATAAGCGAGGCCACACGAGTAAACACGGGATAGGAGCTGTCATTGAGCTTGAGACAGGCCTAGTCATTGACTATCATGTTTTGTCCAGCTATTGTCAGGTATGTAAATCTTCATGCTTTTTTTATGCATTAAAAATTTTTGTTACATAATTACTATTCAACAAATATTATTTTTTTTATTGTATATACTTTTCATATATTTGTAAAAAAATGTTAAAAAGAATTTTGTTTCATATTTAGATCTGTGCTACTACTGGCAAAGATGTTGAAGAAAAGGACTACGACACCTGGTTTGAAAAACATCAACCGGACTGCTGCAAAAATTACACTGGGTCTGCAGGTGGTATGGAGGTTGCTGCCGCTAAAGTTTTGTGGGCAAGGTCAATGGCTAAAAACCTGCGCTACACAACATTGATCAGTGATGGAGACAGCAAGACACTGGCAGAGCTGAATACCCTCTCCCCATATGATGACACAGAGATATTAAAAGAGGAGTGTGTGAACCACGTCTCTAAAAGGCTGGGTACCGCTTTGAGGAACGCTGTATCAACTGAGAAGAAGCGAGGCGTGACCTTAGGAGGCAGTAAATGTGGTAGCTTGACACAGGTATTCTTTTTTCTTTGTGTATTGTTTTCTTATTATAAACATTCCACAAATTAATTTGAGCATTCTATGTTTGAAAACGAGTCCATTATTTTTCTTTTTATATTAATTTGTATGTTCGAACATCCATTTTTTTTTCTTCATCAGACAAAGATGACATTGCTGCAAAAGTACTACAAAAATGCAGTTATTAGCAAAAATGAAACTGTCGAGGAGCTGAGCAACAAGATATGGGCTAGCTTTTTCCACTCAACGTCTTCTGACGCAGAGCCAGCCCATCACCTTTGCCCTGAAGGAAGCGACTCCTGGTGTTACTACAACAAAGCTCTTGCCAAGGGAGATGTGTTGCCTAGCCATGAAGGGAAGAGTAAGACATATTTGAATGCCACTGTGGCTAATTATGTAAAGCCCATCTATGAGAGGCTGACTGACAAAAAATTGTTAGATAGGTGCATGAAGGGGTTGACCCAAAACCCAAATGAAAGCTTTCATGCTGTTGTGTGGGCACGTTGTCCTAAGCATATTTTTGTTAGTTCTAAGAGGGTTACTGTTGCTACTGCACTGGCTGTTGCTGATTTTAATAGAGGCTCAAAGGGTTTTTAGACTTTTCTGAAGCTATTGGGTGTGATGTTATTAGTAGTACAGTCAGTCGGGGTGTTAGACGAGATGAGCTAAGAGTGAAAAAAGCAGAAAGGAGTGAACTTGTTGAATGCAAAAGACGGAGGGCTAAGAGAAAGTTTGATAATTTTAATGAAGAGGCTAATCATACAACTAGAGAGGGTCATTTATATTTAGCAGGAGCTGCTGATGATTAGGTATATTCATGACAGTATTTTTTAGCCTTTTTCTTTTGGTGAATTCTTGAATAGTTTATAACATTGTGTTTTTAATTGCAGTATCAATATCTTTTTATCTTATGTGTCGGGGCCATCTTTCTGATTGTTGCGGCCTTTGATTATCTGTGGTTTGTATTAGATTTTTGTGTTGTATTGCTAAGTTAGAATGTATTGATTTATGAACTTTATGTAGTAATACATTACTACTTTGCTCTATACCATTTGCTGTAGTATTTATAGGTTGAGTGATGGAACTATTAGTGTTACTTTTACATTAGCCATTTGTGAATATTTGATTTTTTTTTTTTGTTCCAATACTTATGTTATTTTAATTTTAGATTGATGTATCCCATACAAAAGATGCATGTTCTAGTATAGGTCTATGCAGCATTTGAGTACTTGTTTTTTTTTTCTGATGCCTAAATTTTAGTTTGATTAGTCATTACTTCATCAGTACCGGAAATGTATTCCATGATAATTATTCATATGTTCTAACGTATAATTACTTTGCATTTTTTGTTTAGTTATCTAGCTGTTTTCAGATTGTAACGGTTGATATTTGTGTCTTTATCTTTGATACTCAACATAGATCTATATCAGGCATGTTTTTAAAAAATTAAAACTCAAAATTTAAAAAAAAAAAAAAAAAAAAAAAATATTCCAAGAAAATTGTTTCTAGTATGGTTTTTATTTTGTCAGTTGATATAAATATTTTTCAACATTTTATAAGTGTTCTTATATTTTTGTTTTTGTAAATGCCTACTTGCAGTAAAAAATAACAATAATATTAAAGTAAATAAAGAGGAATTTTAAAAAAAAGTGCTTTGAATTTGTTTTTTTCATTTTTCTCATTTTGTTGTTTTTTAACGTCTTAGATTTGTTCGATGGAGATATCTTCATAACAAAGTGTCCCACAGGGTTCAAATTTTCTGTGTTTACTTCTTACATATATATCTATTGGATGACAGATTTATTTGAAGATAGCTTCAAGGGTTATGATTTTAAAAGAAAAAATTTGAACATTATTATTTTTTTAACCTGTCCAAAACCTAAGATTTGGAAAAATATTTATAATTTATTTTCTATTAAAGATACAGCCGAATCCTTCCGTCATCCAATAGATTTAGGTAATCCGAAGGTGTCTACAAAGTTTTAACTAAATCTGACAGATGGTTATAAAAATATTTACGGCGGTGTATATTACTAAAATTACATAGGTCGTAACTTGAATGACCCTTTTTTTTAAAAAATATAAATAATTTTACAAGTCAAAACCATTTAAGCATGAACTACTAAGTCATAATAGTAATATATTGCAAAAATACAATTAAAAATTGACGTTTAAGGAATTTTGCTAATTCACATGAGTCTGCCCTTAAGAAAGGACGTGCAAGCTTGAAAATCTGGCTTCCCTAGTGAAGGCCAGTTTTTTTTAACAGTAGCGATACACTCCCGTGCCGCAGTGATATAAAGTAAACTATTATTAAGTAACTAACATAATTCTTTACTAATATGATTTATTGTATTAATGGTTTATGTCATTTTCATTTATTTAATGACGAAGATCGATTTAATAGCCACTAAAATGTCTTAATAATTACCAAGCATGAGCGCACTATTTTTTAAGACGTATGAATAGAAGACACACTTTGGTTCCAACATGGATACTTGTTGTTGATATTTTACTTCACTGTCTTTGTTTTTAATTTTTCGATTGTGTATTTTTATCAAAATGCCTAATAAATGCATTTGGAGCTGCTAGACCACCGAGGTTATCTAGTTTACAAGCTCAAGATCTTTTAATGCTAATTATTGGTGCTGAAACATCAGAAAATTATACTGAATCATATTCAAGAGATGATATTGAGCCTTCGGGTGGGTCAAGATGAAAAGAGGGGTCAATCGTAGTGGAAGTGAAGATTCACATACTCCTCCAGTTCCTGCAAAAAGAAGCTGGAAAGATGCAGGAAACATACATCTAGAAGGAATATTGCTACTGTTAACCCTGCTTGTTACCATTGAAGGTGACATGGGTGACCCGTCAACTGATGGTGAAAGTAGGAAGTAGAGAGAGGGTGAAGAAGTTTGTGCTTCATCTCATTGTAGGGAAACAGTGGGCCACACCTAAATTGACCAGAGAATGCTACTCTGTATGACTTTTTTAAACAAATCAGTACTGATGAGATTGATGATTTGCTGAATTTAATTAATTTATACAGTGAAAAAGTGATGCAGAAAAATAGCCCCCTTTTCCAACACCCTCATCGTCATCAATTTCCATACCGGAAGAGAACATTGAAATTAAAGGTAAATTTAATTTTAAGCTTGTTGTATTCCATTGTGTAATAAGTTTGTAAATATATTAGTTTTAATTCTATAACATGGCATTCTTCTTTTTTTTTTATTCTATAGACCTGCCAGACTCAGATGTTAATGCAAATGATGGTAGTGTCGAACCAGACGAGCTACCGGTACCCAGTTCAAGCCAGGGACTTCTTTGGAAGACATTGACATCCGAGGAAAATTTGATGACCAAAGTGCCAATCTTTACAGGTCCAGTAAGAGAAGACTATGTCCCAAGACAACCGTATGACTATTTTTGTGACATTATGACAGATGATGTGCTAGAAGAAACAGTGAAGGAATCAAACATTTACAGTAGCCAAAAAAATGTTAACAACCCTCTTTGCCTGACAGAGGCAGAACTTGAACATTTTTTGGGTGTCATATTAAATGGGACCAATAAGAATAAGTCGTTGCCGTATGTATTGATGCCCTGCAATTACTGACGAAAAATTGATTTTTATAAATAGAGTAGATCCAATTGAGAACAATGTGTGGTCCACTGACGTTGCCCATTTACCAACAATTTAATAAGAAGACATGCCCAGCATATGAATATCCTGTCTATAAAGTTAGTTTTTACACCCGTCAGCAATTTAAAGCATTGAAGCAGCTTGTAGCTCATAATCAGCTAACCTCCGGCTGGATGAAAAGTATAATGAGCCATAAACCCCAAAGCAGTGAAAACTTTATCATTAGTTAACAACTTATCTTAAGTTTACAACTTTTATCTAATTTTATATTATTAAATATTATAACAGTTTCATTCTAAAAGAAAGTTTGTGTGTGTATTACTTATAAGACTTGACATCTTTTAAAATGTAGGCTAACCCTATCTAATGAGCATTAATAATTTATTATGTTTAGGTCTACCTGCATTTCTAAAAGCATGGCATAGACTGGCCTTGTAGATTATATGCCTTGACCTAGATTTTTATTTAACATTTTTAAAGTTTTTATAAGCATTAGATTAGAGATAGGTGAATTGACTTCATTATTATTATTTTAGGCCTAGTAAATTATAGGGTATTTTAATAATAAAAAAGTAAGTTTTGAGTATTGTGACAGTGAATTGCATATACCGGTATTTTAAGATCATGAAATAAAAGTATGGTGTTTCTTTATATTTTTTCTAAAGGTTAACCATTCCCAGTCATTAAAAACCCTTCAACTTCAAGCCTTGGGTAATCTTTCAAGATGATGGGACCATTGCCACTGCACATTGTGACTGCATGGCTGGTATAGCCAAATCTTGAACACATGTTGCAGTATTATTATTTGCTGTAAATGTTACTGTGAGATTAAGGGACAGCTAACACAGATGCCAGCAGCATAAATAGTGCCTCCAAAAAAGGAAGTGATTTTTAGTGAAGCCTGTGATATAGATTTTTCATCATCACTGCTGAAAAACAAAGGCAAATGGACAGCATAATTTAAAAAAAAAAATTGAAAAGAAATAAAACACAAGGTACTGCTCTAAGCAATGCAGAAATAGAAGATAATTTTTTGCTTCAATCCAGTCTTAAATTTCTGGTATAAAACCCAGCAATTTTTATCTGTTTTACCACAGTATCCGGCAGAATATGTACCATTTTCTTCACTGCCCATGGTAATTACAGATCTATACTCCATTCAGTTTAACAAAGAGAATTTAAGCACTATAGCAGAACACTGCAAAAAAATATTTCTGACCACATCTCTGTAAGCCAGAAGGAAGCATTCAATGCAGAGAGTAAAATCAGACAATAGCTGAACTCAAAGTTGTGGGTGACTCTTAGAACTGGCAGAATAACAGCGTCTGTAGCCCATCAAGTGTGCCACACTAATCCTGATAAGCCTTCTATAAAGTCTAATCTATAAAATATGCCATCTTTGCAAACAGATGAAACTCAATGGGGCAAAGAACACTAAAAAGATGCACTAAGCTGTTATTTAGATGAAATGCAGTCTACCCATTTAGACTTTCAGCTAGAGAGGTGTGGGATCTTTATAAATCCCTTGGCACCTCACCTGATGGCATAGCTACCTTCATCTGTCTTGGAACAGAAAGTTGTGAAGACCCAAATTTCTTTCTATTTAAGGAGAAAACTTTATATTAAATAAAATGCATCCTTATTTTTAGCAAGTCCAGTTGCAAAACTGTGTATCTGGTTTGTACTATTATTGTGACTTTAGTTTGATGTCTGACCATTAGATAACTTCATGAAATGAATGGCAATGAACTAATCGGCACAATAAGAAGTTTAGAAAAGTGAGAGGAATGAAATAGGATAGTATTCATGCCATTTGTAGATTCGAGACACAAAATGTTTAAGTGTTGTTAAGCAAAAGCAGCCACCAATACTGTTCAGACATAGCCAGTTAAGAAGCTATGGTGAAATCACAATCAATCTACAACCCACAAAAATATTTGCAAAAAAGGAACAGTATACAACCCACAATAATATCTGCAAAAAGGAGCAGTATACAACCCACAATAATATCTGCAAAAAGGGCAGTCTACAACCCATTATTACATCTTCAATTGTATTGTCTCTAATTACTTGGAGGTATGTGTAGATCAACAGACTGGTTTCAGATAGGTAAAGGCCTGTCACACCAAATTTATTCCACTTTTGATGTCCTTGTCTGTTCCTCCTGATACACTGACAACACTCAAACAATCTCACTTTTGACACCATGTAATGATAACCGTCATTTATGTGACAAGCGGAAACGGGAAACAGAACTGACGACTGTATGGTAAGTCTAAACACCAATACATATCACTACACCCCTGATACAGATTTTATAAACTTGATGGTATCTAAACTTCATTTTTTTTTAAAGCTGTAATGCCTGAATTGGTTGGCTATTTATATTAAACTAGTGGTTATGTCCGTCAAAATGACGGAGACAGAAATGATTAAAATGTGTTTTGATAAAAGAGAGTGTGTACCTTTATAAAAAAAAAGCTGGCGTGAATTGGGAAAACCCAATAAGACTTCACATTTAACATAGTAAATGAACGGTGTGATAGCATTTCAAAGGGTTATTATTCTGAAATGGTGCTCAGTTTAGAACCTTAACATACAGTGATTAGTAATATGCCTACGTTTATTAAGAATAATAAATTGACGAATTAAGCAATATTGTTTATATAATTATACAAATTTCTTTTGGAGGACGCTTCCAATTTTTACATTTGTGCCAATCTGTCAAACGGCCTAGAAGCCTATAGCGAACAAACATATATATATATATAAACTATTAAACAACATTAGACTAGGCCCTTCCCACAGTTCAGAACAGGGTACGGGAGAACCTTCATTGGTTATCCCCTAATATACTCCCCAGGAAGATAAAAGAAATATTCCAAAGGTACGCGGAACCAGGCACTAGCTTGGAGCCGCAAAGAGTACCAAATGCGGCCGACAAATGGACGGCCGTAATAACCCCTAAAAAGGTAGTGAAATTCCTCACTAACTAAACCTCACATACGAAGGGGACCCCAGACAATATAGGGCAATGTGGCTGTGCCTGGTAGGAGACAAAGGTGCTACCAGTGCGGTGTGGATACACACTGGCCGAACTAATGCAGAGCACTAAAAACATATGCTGCAGCGGCAGCCCCTGCCACAAGGGAGGCACTAGCGCCTGCAACAACCCCACCCCCAATGATGACGAAGGGTACACAACCGTCTCAAGTAGAAGGAAAAAACCTTGGTCACCTTGGCTACTTCATTAACTTGAGTGTTGACAACAACATAAAGCCCATTTCGCTGTCTACTTCAGCTAAGGCAGGCATTATTGACACTGTCAACAGTAAAAATCCAGCCATTCGCAGCCCTGAAGTGTTTCAGGCTTACAATCTTGCCATAGGTGGTTTGGATTTAGGCGATGAAAAACTGTATATGTACTTGTCGTTAAGAAGAACTCTAAAGTGGACCAATAAAGTGTTTTTTTCTTTTTTTGGTAGAGCTGTTTTAAACAGTTTTATTATAATATAATTAGATCATAATCATGAAATTCAATTGTCAATTCTGTTTTTAAATAAGTCTTTTATTGTTAGACAATGTGGGCTGTTGTTATTTTTGATGAGCTGAGAGACATGGACGCTGTGCCTTATTTGTGGATCTTGCAATGCCAGACAAAAGTTTATTGGTCTCCCTACAAATCAACATGTAAAGTGGCCAGACTTATAAGAAACAGGGAAAGTCTCAGAGATTTGTGACCTATTTTCTTGTCAAGAGTTTAAAAATTGTTATGGTAATAAATTTTGCTTTGCTTTGGTATTGGTTATCTCCTAATATACTTCCCAGGAAGATAAAAGAAACCTTCCAAAAGTACGCGGTACCAGACACTAGCTTGGAGCCGCAAAGAAGGTAGTGAAATTCCTCACTACCTAAACGTCACATACGAAGGGACCCCAGACAATATAGGGCAATGGTAGCTGTGCCTGGTAGGAGACAAAGGTGTTATCGATGCGGTGTGGATACACACTGGCCGAACCAATGCAAAGCACCAAAAACCTATGCTGCAGCGGCAGCCCCTGCCACAAGGCAGGCACTAGCGCCTGCAACAGCCCCACACCCCAACGATGATGAAGGGTACACCACCATCTCAAGAAGAAGGAAAAAACCTTGGTCTTAGTCCAACACAGAGACATCCCACCCCCCAACAAACTCTAGACCAGACAAGCAGTCTGGACCAAAACGTCACCTCCTCCCCATCCCCAAATTAACCCACAACTATCTATTTGGAACCTAGCACTAAGCAAGGAACGCTCCCAAGAAACAACCCCTAGATCCCTCCCCAACTCCCCAGTAAAAATATGCAATACCAGGAGGGGAAGCCTGCCCTTCCCCTATACAAACCAAGAACAAACAAACCCCCGAAAAGGCTAGTTCAGAATCAACAAGGTTAGACTCAAAAGTAAGCAAGAAATGCCATCTCAAAATCATCCCCAGAGGCCCTTCCAACTCTTCCAATAAACACCCCAACACTAGAGAAGAAAGCCCTCCCTCCCCTACCCCTCTTACAGTCCTACAAACCCCTACCAAAGATGAACTGACAGGGTCATGATTTAGTCAAACCCCTCCAGAACTAGTCATTGACTAAGACCGTAGGGCGGACGAGGACTGTAGGACAGATGGCACTAAAGGACAATCCGTCACATCAATAATAAAAAAACAAAGCTATAAAAACAAACACTTTTTACAAACAAAAAAGGACAGTCAATGAGGACAGTCTCCATACAAGTTTTTTTCATAAAATGTTTTCAAGGGAAAGATTCAAGACCATATACTCATCAATGCTGCATGTAGGCGAGCCGGATTCTGAGGGAAAGGCTAAAATAGAACCCTTTATAAATATGCTTACTGCAAAGTAGTGTGATGCATTTACCCCGTTCCGATCTGTCTGCATAGATGAAATGATCATTGGATGGAAAGGTGGAAATAGAAGCAGTACAATGTCACAAAGCCCAATAAATATCATATAAAGAGTTTCCGTTTGGTGGACAGAACGACCGGGTACGTAATAAACATACTTACATACTTTGGATCTGAAACTTTGTATGACCCAACAACTGACACCAAAGGGGGTATGGCTTATAAAAGTATTTGGCACCCTGCTAAGTGCAATAGGCAAAGGGTATCATATCTTTGCAGACTGATATTATACCACCAGGGCCCTTGTTGACCACCTCATACCGTGCCACCAGTACTACACTGGAACCCAGTCTAACAGGGTTGGCTTCCCAAAAGCATTGAAGCATTGAAGACGCTGAAGCTCAATGTCATGGAAGACAAGTACTGGATGAAGGAGGACAATATTGTGTGTTTTTCTTGGAGAGATAAAAAGGCCAAAACTCCAGTCATTATGTGCTCTACTAAAGCCTTGGTTGTAGATAGCATTGGTACAAAAGGCAAAGAGGTACCTGCTGCCATTGATTCAAATAATCACAGCATGAATGATATGTAATGAACATTACTATTCAAGGTAAGTAATAATTGTAAAAAGTATGCAAAAAATATATGTATGCTTATTATAATAATATATTTCAATGTTTTTTTTTCATTTCTAGGAGCCTTTTGACTTTTTAAGAGTGAAAGGCCTAATACAAACATACAGTTTAAAAAGTTTGCAGAGCTTCCCCCTAAATTTGTCAGAAAATTGGGTGCTTTAAATGTAGACACTTGTCTATGCTTATATTGCCTAAATGTAAGGTAAAAAATAGCTTCTATAAATAGAATGTGTGCCAAATACAGCAACCTTTTCAGATTACCTGATAAGACCAGGATCACAAATTTCTTTCTATGTTCAAAACCAGAAGGCAGCAAATGACACAACTTGCAATGCATAATTGGTGAGTCAACATTTGATTGTTTTTAATTATTAGTGTTACAGCATATATGTAATTTGATTTTTTTTTTTCAATTAATTATTCTACAAGTTTCAACTAGTTAATTGCTTCAATTTTATTACAGGTACTTGCATTGCATGCAAAGATCTAATGGCCAAATTTGAGGTTGTGTGCCAACTATCAGGGATGCCAGCAGGCCTAGACAAAAAAGCCTGAAAATTTTTTTCTCTCCAAAAAACTAATATGCAAGCTTGAACGCGCGACAATACGTATAGTGAGACAAACCATAAACATTATTTTATATTTTTTATCATAAAGCCTGAAATCCGGCTTTAGCCGGAAAACTGGCATCCCTGAACTATACATGGGTGAATTTGTGTCCTGGTCACACTGGGAAAGACGGGCCACCTGGGACACAATGAAGCTTGATGTTTATGTCAAAAGTGGACAACTAAGGTTCATTAAAATATAACTTTCATTATATAATTTACTTTTTTAGTATTCATTGATTTATTAAACATTTATGTAACATTGTATTAAGGTTTTTTCTTGAAATACTTTTGAGAGGTGCTGTTAGAATTTGTACAGAAGGATTGCCCTGCAGCCAGCCCTAGGCACTACCTTCATGCAGCATTCTTTCAGAGCGTTATGGCAGTTCAGCCAATATTCAGAGATAAAATCAGAGCGTTATGGCAGTTCAGCCAATATTCAGAGATAAAAAACTTGACAAAGGATGGAGAAGTAATGCTTGTCATGGACTTTGATGAAAACAGAAAAGCTATGCACAAAGAGGTCTTATATTTTTTTAACATTACATGCATTGTTAAATGTGTATAATTAGAACCTATGGAGGAATTCAAAATTCAATATAGCAAATGAAATGAAATAATGCACCTTTGTTTTTTTTTTTTTAAAAGGCAAGAACAGCACACTTTAGTAAGAGCCAGATCACCCTTCATCCTGTCGTGGCGTTTTATAAAAATGGAGATAGTCTGATGATTATTACTGATGGCATTCAACATGACTATCATTCTGTGCATACATTTACAATCAAGGTGATTTAATTTCTCCTTACTCTTGCCTCCTCCTACTTATCCTACCAAAGCAAAGGCACAAGAGGAGTATGCAGAAGTTCACAGAATAGTAAAGAGAAATATCAAGAAAGACAGGAAGGACTATATAGATGGACTGGAGAAAGAAGCAGAACAAGCAGCGTACAGTGGAAACTTAAGACAGCTGTATGATATTACCAAACGCCTTTCTGGCAAGTATGTCAAGGATAAACAAGGTAAAACCATCAATAGATTAGATTAACAAATGAATAGTTGGGCTCAACATTCTGAACAACTTCTAAATAGGCCCAAACCCCTTACTGATACCCCTAATCAGTAAGCCAGCAAACAAGCATCTTCTTATTAATTGTGAAAACGGCCATGAAAAAGATTAGGAGAGCAATTGCTGGTATAAAAGATGGGAAAGCAGCTGGGCCAGATAACATACCAGCAGAGGCTCTAAAAGCAGATGTGGATTCGTCAGTAGAGATGCTAATACCCACTCTTTGAACGGATTTGGGAAGAAGAAAACACACCAGCAGATTGGAAGGAAGGTTACCTCAGCATTCACACCCTTCCAGTCAATCGCTATTGATGACATGATTATTGGTTTTAAAGGGTGACGGTAATAAAAATCCATCAAAGTCATCTAAGTACCATATAAAGTGCTTTGGACTAGTGGACAGCAGCACAGGGTTATGTTGTCAACATTTTGCCCTATTTTGGATCAGAGATGTCCTATGATCCAGAGTCTGATTCTGATAGTGGGCTAGCCATACACAATTTTTAAACGCTTCTTGGATCAGTGGAAAGTGGCTATCATATATTGGCTGATCTCTTCTATACCACCAAAGCACTCATTGATTACTTAGTGTCCCAAAGACACTATTACACTGGTACTCTACAGCTGAATTGCTACTGGACCTAAAGCAAGTAAAACTGGCTCACATGGAGAGCAGATATTGGTTTAATGTTGAAAAAAACAATTTATATGTTATATGGAAGGAAAAAAATGTCCACAAAAACAGTTATTATGGTTTCAACCAATGCACAGGCTAGTGAAAGTATTGATAAAAAAATGAACAGCCATCAGTTACCCCCAACTGCAACTTCAACGTGAACGGTTGCGATTGAGCTGACCAGATGCTCAGATTCAAAACAGAAAAAGCATAAAATGTTGTAAAAAACTGTACCATTGGATTATGGAAGTGTGCATTTGCACTGCTTGACAAGGCCTGAAGGTTTCAAGAAAGGAGATTTATTGCTGAAAAAGTTTAAACTCTCTTTATTAGATAAGCTTCAAGAAGCTGCTGCTAAGGTAATGCCAGAGTGTATAACACTGCATCTATATTAGACAAATTTGATATAAAAAAAATTATCTAAAAAGACATAAAATTCTTTTAAAAAATTGAACTGTCTATGTGTCCGGCAACCGGACTAAATAGTTCCGGATATATTTTTACGGTGACCTAAGTCATGTGACCAACCAAATAAAAAGCTGCGGGAAACATTGTTACGTTAGCATTGTCACTTGACCGCTGAAACTACAACTAAAATAAAAATGGCGTCTGACCTGCATGTTGGCAATGAATTCTATTCTTTTGAAGCAATCTAAAAATCAGTGGACATTTATTTATATGAAAAAAAATTTACACAGCTCAGCTGTACAAAAGGAATTTGAGGACAATAGTCGGTTACAAGAAATATTTTCCTACAAAGGCACATCTCAAGATTCCTTAGACATTAAAACATGGGGAAATCGATTTCTTTTGTATCCACTGCGGAAAGTATAAATCCATTGCTGTCAGTCGAGTTAATCAAAGGCATAGTTTTTTATTAATTTATTATTATTGTATTTATATAACACATTAAAATCATAATATATTATAAGAAACGTTCACACATTTTAATCTACAAAAGCTGTATAGCATAGTGTAGTATAAAGTAGTCTGAGTACTGTAGAGTAGCCTACATTAGAACTACCCAGGACAGCCAGGAAGTCAAAACAAGCACCAGAGGCTAGCAATTATTTTCTTAGTCACATTATAGTGTTTCATTTATGGTAAAAACACATTTATGTAATTTTTGTCACACATTTTAGTAGTATATGACATGAAATGGATTTTTTTTATGATTTGAACTTCCCCCCCCATAATTACATAAATAAATTACTGTTTCATATTCATATGACAGCCCTGAAAAAAAATGTGTTTGTTCTATGTAGTACTGGCTGTGTGTGAAATGGATTTCAAACATTTATCTCAATTATTTGAAAAGATATTGATTGTTGAAAATGACCTTCTAACTAATTTGAAATTTATGAAAATGAAAAAATTCATAACTTTCTTAATATCATTGCTAAATCAATAAAATTGGTAGTTTTATTCTAATGAAAGGGAGCTCTATTCAACAAAGAAGTTGAATGTCAATTTTAATTTGAAATTTTCATTTAAAATACCTAGTAGTATTCCTAGTAGTAATACCCAGTAGTCATAATTCTTTTATTAACAACCAAAGTCATGAAACTGTTCAATCAGATCAAATTGACATTGCCATTAACTGAACACTCATGTTTGCCCCAAAACTTCTGTGATCGTGACACAGATAAAGGAGTTGGTAGCAGACCTATGTCAGATTCAGATGATGATTTAATTACTTAAAAAGTGGGCTTTACACCACCAAATAACACACGCAGCTCTCAAAGAGCTCCTTTAGTTTTTGAGACTGAAATTTGTGGATATGGATTTGCCAGTAGATCCACACACATTATTAGGGACTAAACCTGTAAGTGTTAATGAAATAAAAGAAGTAGCTGGTGGGTCATATTATCACTTTGGGGAATGTAATGGCCTTTTTCAAACTTTGAGTGCACATTCAAGTTTTGTAAAAATTAAATTCAGATATGCCTACTACTACCTTTATTAGCATAGTATATGTCACTATCTTGAATGATAATAACAATACGTTCAAATTTTTGTAGCAGCTAAAATGTAGATCTAATTTAAATATACGTACATATTAGGGTTTAGTTTATACTGAAATATAGGCTGGCAGACCTATTTTAAACTGTTTATGCCATTTGATTTTGTTAATCAATGTTTTATTTTTTTACAAATTGGAATTGTTTTTAAACATGTAGGCCCTAATGTCCCAATAAGAAATATTAATGATACATGTATTATCATTACACTTACTCATAATTAGATTCAATTGTCAATTCTGTTTTTTAATGTCTTATTATTAGACAATGTGGGCTGTAGTTATTTTTGATGAGCTGAGAGAAGTGGAGGCTGTGCCTTATTCATGTATCTTGCAATGCCAGACAAAAGTTTATTGGCCTCCCTACAAATCAACATATAAAGTGGCCAGACTTGGTGATTGTGAGACTGAAAGTGATTTAGACACTGGCAATTTAAATGATTCTTTACCAGATAAGAGCATTAGTTTAAATTTATTTACATTTTAATTTCTTGGGCTAGTGTTGAATATGGGCTTAAACAATAAGCCTAATAGGAATGCCTACTAATTTGAGTCAGGTTGCCTACCCATTTTAATCTAGATCAATTCCAAATAATTGTAAAGATTATTCATTTTAATGACAATGACAAACTGCCTGAAAGGAACCATGAGGATTTCAAACTGTTCAAGATAAAGCCCTTGATTAAACATTTTAACAATAAGTTCAAGTTCTTCTACCACCCAGATAAGAACATTAGCATTAAGGAAAGCATGATATGCTTCAAGGGCAAAATATCCCACCTTCGTCAATATATGTTAAATAAAAGGCATTCAAGGTTTGGCATAAAAATGTGGTGCGTTTCAGATAGCTCCAATGATTATCTTTGCCAAATGGAGGTTTATACTGGAATACAGAAACAACCAAAGCAAAAGTCGGCAAGAAATTTTACTCATGAGCTAGTCGTGCGGTTGTTGACTAAGGCTAACTTCCTTAATCGTGGACACCATTTAGGTTTGGATAATTACTTTACATCAGTTGATTTGTTAAAAGAAATGTACACTGAAAACACAAATGCTAATGGCACAGTCAGGGCCAACAGGAAAGGGCTGCCTGAATTTTGTGTAAAAAAAAACAAACACTTGAAACACAAAGAAACAGAGCCGCCAGGAACGGCAAACTCCTTTGCCTTGCCTATCAAGACAGCAGCATAAAGCCCATTTTGCTATCTACTTCAGCTAAGGCAGGCATTATTGACACTGTCAACAGTAGAAATCCAGTCATTCGCAGCCCTGAAGTGTTTCAGGCGTACAATCTTGCCATAGGTGGGGTGGATTTAGGCGATGAAAAACTTTGTATCTACTTTGTCGTTAAAAAGAACACTAAAGTGGACCAATAAAGTGTTTTTTTCTTTATTAGGTAGAGCTGTTTTGAACAGTTTTATTATAATATAATTAGATCATAATCATAAGATTCAATTGTCAATTCTTTTTTTAAATAAGTCTTTTATTATTAGACAATGTGGGCTGTTGTTATTTTTGATGAGCTGAGAGAAGTGGAGGCTGTGCCTTATTGGCGGATCTTACAATGACAGACAAAAGTTTATTGGCCTCCCTACAAATCAACATGTAAAGTGGCCAGACTTATAAGAAACAGGGAAAGTCTCAGAGATTTGTGACCTAGTTCCTTGTCAAGAGTTTAAAAATGTTATGGTAATAAATTTTGCTTAATAAATAAAGAAATGTGGATCAAGAGGAAAACATTTTGACAAATGAAGATAATCTAGGTACAGATGTCTATGCTGAAATAAACAAAGCACCTCCAAAACCTCCTGGGACATTTCAATATAAACACATTTATGAAGAGATACTTTAAGATACAGATAAAAAAACACAATCAACCAGTGAATACTATTCATGCTCAGTCGGATTCGGATGCAGAAGACGCAAGAAAGTTTACTTTTTATTAGCTACATGGTTATTGGTAGTACCAAATGAAATAATTTGGAAAATGGAAAACGAACACTTCGACATATACTTTTTCTTTAATTCTTTCTTTACGTTCTGACCCAGCCAGCACCTTAGATCATATTCATGAGATTCAATTGTCAATTCTGTTTTTAAATAAGTCATTTTATAAATAGACAATATGGGCTGCAGTTATTTTTGATGAGCTGAGAGAAGTGGAGGCCAGACAAAAGTTTATTGGCCTCTCTACAAATCAACATGTAAAGTGGCCAGACTTATAAGAAACAGGAAAATTCTCTGTGATTTGTGACCTATTTTCTTGTCAGGAGTTTTAAAATGTTGTGGTAATAAATTTTGCGTAAGGATAATTAAACCCCATTCTAACTTCGTTGCTCTTAAAATAATATTTTTTTTTTTTTAGTAAATAAAAACTTTATTCATTTTCAAACAACTTATCATAATTACTTTGGACTATAGATGGTTTAAAATATATGAAATATTTTTTTAATAAGGGGTGTAATTAAATTAATTGAGCTCACTATATATGTAAAAAATGTAAATAAATGCAACTTTGACTCTAATTATCCGATTTTGATAATTTTTTCACCAAAGTTCTTATTTTTAATACTATTACCGTAGTTTTTAACATACTTTTTCCCTATGGTAACTAAATTTTCATTGGTCGAACCAAAAGGAAGTATTTCAGTTTCCCAATTTTGAACCAATCAAAACAATTATTAAATCTCATATGCGCTTTGGCTTTTGTTATTAACACTATAATAACACGCAGTTTTGCTTTTAAAATCGTTCAGGTGGATTTTATGTGTATTTTTCTCTCATTTTTAATATCTGTGCTTAGTTTCTTTACATTACATTTTGTGAATTCATTTGATAATGGAAAATAAACCTATAAAGAAAAAATATTGTCCGGTTAAGTGTAAATTTCATGGAAATAGATATACTAAAACAAAAACTACAGATGAATCTGATTTAGTCGATTTAGGCCTAAACTCTACACCTAAATAGTCTACTGATACTGATACTATTGCTACACCAGAACCTAGTTCTTCCTCATTTAAAAAATTAAATAAGTCTGTGGATGAAGCTTCTAAAAATCCAAGTGAAGCAAAATGTGTGGATACAGAATTTTTGATGTTGAAAATTTTATGTCCTTTATCCAAACATTTCCTTCTCCATCTTGCTTTTGTGAGCCATCTGATGAGACCTTCCTTATAAAAGGAGTCACTAAATGGCATTGACAGTAATATACACATAACTTGTAGCAGATGTAAATACAATTTTAATTTTAAAAGCTGTCAGGAAAATATAAATTTAATACTACAGCTGGCCATGTACAGTATTGGATGCCACCATGAGAAAACCAAGAAACTGCTTGCCAATATGGACTTACCACTTCCTGTGAGTGTACCAAGAAGCAACGTTTTCAAAGAAAGAATACATGCAGCTACAAAAAATGTAGTAGAATCATGCATGCAAGAGGCAGCTTTAGAATTAAAATCAGCCCAGGGCACAGAAGTCACTGTGTCTTGTGACGGGACCTGGCAGCGTCGTGGTTTTAGCTCAAGGAATGGGGTGTCCACTGTGTTGAGTGTCAATGGCAACAAAGGGCCTTCTAAGGTTGTCGACACATTTACATTAAGCAATTATTGCGACGCTTGTGCTAAAGCTAGAAAGCGCTTATCCGATGAAGACATCAATAATTGGACTTTGGCACATGCAGATAAGTGCTTGAAAAACCACAATGAAGTTCTGGGATGATGGAACCTGTCGGCATGATGCAAATATTTAGACGGTCTGCCACCAAATATAATTTATTTTAGACTGGATATTTGGGGGATGGTGACTCTAAAAGTTACAAAATAGTAGCCAGTGCAGAACCCGCAGTTTATTCGGGAAAAGAAATTCAAAAATTCAAACGCTGTGGTCATGTCTAAATTTTATGAACTTTTAACTGTTCAGCAATCACTGAAGCATTTCTAAGGTAAAGACTTATGCTTATATAACTTATATCTAAGCTATTTATTTTATAAATAATTATAAGCCTTATGTGTGACAGGCCTAATTTAAAAAAAACATTCAAAACTCTATTTTTACCTTTGCCATATTTATTTATATTCTTTTTTTCTGAATGAATGTTCCCAGAACATAAATAATATACTGGAAGCTGATACACATAGATTGAAACTGATGGCACAACGCCAAGATAACAAAGAGAGAGCCAAGCTAGCGAAGGCAGTCAAGGATGGCAACCAAGATTGTTTCGTTACCCTTACTCCAGAAAACAAATTCTTGTGTGATTTGATTTCAGCAGAATCTCAGACACTTGGTAGAAGTCTACATCATATTTGGGCAGATGGTACTGATTGAAGGATGCCATATATTATTGTGACAGTAAAAATATAGACTTTTTTTTATGATTTTACCACCAATGTCATGTAAATTAAAATTTATAATGGGTTTTTAAAAGAGCATTTTGTGAGTGTTGGGTCCGGACTTTTACTAGTAGACTCTGGATTTGGTCTTTATCTATTCAATATAGGCCTATTCCCTAGTTTAGTCTATCAAACTTTTATCAATATTTACATAATAATGAAATGAATTACAATATTTAACTGCTATGCATGTATACATTTAATACAAATAAAATTAATTGCATTTACTTATAACATTTCAGGCTTTCTATCTCAGACAGGACGTTTCCAGGGTGCTTCCGCATAAGCGCTATGCGACAAAGGCAGGCCCTGGATATGTGATGAACATCACAATCCAAAGTAAGAAATTTTGAAATGTTTAAAAATACTTTTATAAGAAAAAAATATTTTTTATTATTAGAAAAGAAAATTTTAATAATACAGTTTTCCCTTTTTTTCTAGGGGCATTTAGGCTTTTTAAAAGTGAAAAGCCTAATGCCAAGGTCCAGATGATCAAATTTTCAATGTTGCGACCAAAGAATGTTAGTAAATTAGGGGATGTGACTTGTGTCTGTATTTACTCCCTTAATGTGCGGTACAAAACATCCAGCATCAATCTGATGCTTTCTATGATGGGCAACCCAGTTAAGCTACCAGAGGAAGGCAGTATCCTAAAATTAGTCTTAAGTTAGAAGATGCCAATTGGTATCAAGTAAAGTGTCTAAACGGTGAGTCCAACATGGACAATAAAGATTATTAATTTTACTAGTAGCTTTCTGTAATGTTTATTGTACATCTTAAGCAGATTTCTAAAAGAGCGTCATAATTTGATTGGCAGGTACCTGCAGTGCATGCCATGACCTCTCGAGTAAGTTGCAAACGTTGTGCCAGCCTTACTTAGAGACACCAGTTTCATGGATGCACTGGGAAAGGCGCACCGTCTTGGATGTTGTGAAACTGGAAGTATTTCCAAAGACGGGACAATTAAGGTAAATATCTTGGAATATATCACTTACATAAGCTTCTGTACTTTATATTTCCATGCGCTATAATTTAAATAATAATCATTTTTTTAAATTAAAATATATTATCAGGGACTTGCTGTCAGAATTTGTTGACAAAGATCTTTTACAGCTGGTGAAGGGGTGCCCTTTCATCATGCACCTCTTTAGAGCTATGTGGCAACAAAACCAATATGCCGACTTAAAGAACTCAGACATGCCTACCCCTAAGGACTAAAAAGAGGAACAATCTTGATGAAAAAGAGGATTTTTCAACAAAAAAGCGGAACACTCTTTATCTAACAATATTTTATAAAAAAAAAACATTAGCTATTTAGAATGTAGATATAGAATCTAGGCCTACGCTTTACAGACAATTCGCAATGGATCTAGATCTAGATTAGTAGGCCTACAAAAAAACATTAAATTCACATGTTTTTCTTTGCTGAATAAACTCCTATGAATATTCCTTCCTATAACACTGAATTCGTTTTTTTACAGTTTGAACAAGTCATATTTAAACTTTCTGAGGCAGGACGTTTAGATATATTCACAATCTTAGCAATACCGGTACAGTAAAGGAAAGGAAGAGTCATTGCCAAACATGCGTATATCCAAAAAAACAACGTCAGAAAAGTCCAGAATATCTCTTTTAATAAACCCAGAAAAAAACAAGTAATGATAATTATAGCATTGTGACCTTATTTTTGCCATGGTTTTATCAACCTAGACACAGACAATTTGGCGTAACAAAACTAGTAAAAAGCGGAACGGCGGAACAAAGTGTTTTTTTATATAAAAAGGCGGAACAAATACGCCAAAAGCGGAACGGTAGGCATGTCTGAGAACTGTTTACAGGAAAATTAGCTATTACTGGTGATGCCAAAAACCAAAAGGTCACGTATAATGAGGTATAAAATGGATTACTACCTGATAGTATATTTTTTTTTGAACATTTTCTTTTAAAAGTTTTTAATAATAAAAAATTGCCATACATTTTATGTTAAAAGGTTATTCAGGAAGCGAAGATAGCCCATTTTGGCCAAGCCCAAATTACACAGCACCCAGTAGTGGCTTTCTACAATAAGGATGTACAGTTGGTACGTCACAGTTTGATGTTTGTCGCAGATGACATACAACATGATTACCATGCTGTGCATATCTTAACGGTAAAGGCCTTGGACTTTCTTTTGCCACTACTGCCACAGCTCAAGTTAGTATTCATTTTTCTGATGGATGTGCTGCTCAGTACAAGGGCAAAGGGACTTTTGCTGACCTCAGCCTCTCCTCAACAGTCAAGTTTGAGAGGATTTATTTTGGATCGGATCACGGTAAAGAAGAAGCTGATGGGGAGACAGGTGTCCTGAGCCAGGCACTACACAGAGCAGTGTGTGGCAACAGAGCTACCATAAAAGATACCAGAGACCTATATGAGTGAGGTGTCAGAGAATTTACCAAGGCTGGCCCTCTCTTCAAAAGGGACTTTTTCTTAGCCTAGATTCTACCTTCAACTTGTGTAGTTGTCTTTGTTGTAATTTGCAATGACTTACTGCACTTTTAAATTTTTTATCTACTTTTAGTTAAAAAAAGAGTCCCCATTCCTCCATAATTTCAAGTATGAAAACATCAGGTTTGCTTGCAAGCAAGGACACAGGACAAAGAAAAGTACAAGCCAGGGCATGAGGCAGAATCAAAGGTAACCTTTCTTTTTCAAATTAGATAACAATTGGGATAAAGTGAGTTGCTCTAATTTCATTAGGTAGTCCAAACCCAAATTTTATAACATTATTATTTGTCTTGTTTCCTGTAGTCATAATGCATGGAGCATCAATAAAGTTTTGGGACTGTAGGCATAGGGGACGTCATGTCTCCTCCCATTGTTACTTGCGAGAAATGTTGCACACAGTTGCACAATTGCGTAACACTGGTGAAATAATGTAATGTAAAGTTGTTAGTGTACATAATATGAACCAAGATCCTTGTAATAAAATTGTAATAATGAGACAGCTGATGGAAATCATACATTCATGCTTTGTCTTCCCTTTGTTATTTTTCATAACATTTAAAATTGACTGCCCAGCTTTTGTCAATGTACATCTGGTAGAAGATGCAGATCCTGCTAAACTTCAGATAACCACTTGTAACCTGGTTCATGAGAACCACCCAACTGGACCAGAGGTGTTGTTTGTTTTTGTTTTTTCTTAATATATTTTCTTATGTCGTGTCTGACAATATATGTATGAAAAGCATATGCTAGCCCTCCAGTGCAACAATAAATGTTTTATTTTAATATGTTTCAGTTTTCACGACTGTATCCCGAGAACAGAAAGCCTGCCATGGCTAGCCCCCTCAAGACTCTTCTATCTATCAAGTCTGTTACAGTTCAGGCAATAAAGGAGATTGTTGGACGCGAAGGAAAGGTAATTTTTAGCCAAGATGTGCATAATATGAAACACCAGGTGTGTGACCAGGGTAGCTCAGAGGAAAGTGTTAATGTAGCTGAAGTGCTGGAATCGTTGCAGGCTGAGGGGGGATGTTTAAATATGGTACTAAAGGCAGGGGAGTTTAAGTTTTTAGCTTTCATGACAAAGGATATGCTTTGTAGCCTGCGTCATTATCCTGAGGTCCTTATAATGGACACGACCTACAAGGTCAACAAAAATAATTATCCGTTGTTAAATGTATTTATTGTGGACAACAACGGCCAAGGTAGGCCAGTGTTTCATGCTTTTCTGGCATCAGAGGACACTTTTATTTTATCGTCTTGCTTGTCCTTTTTTGTCAGTACTTTTAATTCTAGTCTTACTAAGACTATATTTGTTGACAAGGACATGGCAGAGATATGTGACATTCGGTCATGTCTTCCGTCTGTTTCGATTTGACTGTGTGCTTTCCACACAGACACTGCTGTCAAAAATGATCTTCAACAGAGAAAGCTCCCTTCCCCTCAAATTTCTCGTTTACTTGCTCTATTTGCAGAGCAAAAATCCTCTAGTGATTTATCTCAGTACAATGCCCTCAAAGACAAGATCTCTGAGCTGTCTTCTCTTGATATTCTTTCCTATTTTAATCCAAACTGGTGAAATTGTCCCCAACTTTGGGCCGCCTCTTTTCTGAAGTCTTCAACGTTTCACATCACAACTACCAATCATGCTGAAACGTTCCATCAAAAAATCAAACGTGTCTTATCTTCTAAAACTACTCTTTCTTCTTCTATTATTGAACTCCTTGCAATGACAAAGAGCACCACGCAGTCCAGAGATGCTTCTGCCACTATTCATGCAATGTCTCTGAAGTATAATACTAAACTCAACTCTGATATTGTAAATGCAATACAGAATGACCTAACACCTTTTGGTGCAAAAATTGTCATTGAGCAGTTTTTGCTCTCTAAGAAGATCCATTATGTCTCTCAGTGTTCTCTATAGGTATATTCTATCATCTTTAACACCAGGCTCATTTTCTTATGACTGTACTGTAGACTCCTGTTCTTGCGATTTCTTTGTAAAGTTTCATTTACCCTGTCAGCACATCTTTGCTTTGCGTTAGATCTTTGTCTGCCAATTTATCAATGTGACAATCAACGGTTCAAAAGCACTAACATGGCTTCATCTATTTGTGAATCAGGTGATCACGGCATCATACATGAAATTCTGCCTTCAAGGAATGCAAGCACACCTGAATCTAGATTTCATATCACAAAAGAAATAAAGGCAATTGAATCTTTTTTCCATGCATGCTTTTTTACTTAAAACGTGGTTTTAGCGAAAATCATGGAGAGATATTATTTTTATTAGAATACGTGTAAAATGTCATTACCAAACAATTTATAAAGTAGTTTAATATGTAATATTTCAATTACGATAAGCCATTCATTTATGCATGTGGGTGGACATAACAATCTCATTCAATGTATCCATTCAAAGTATTAAACTAATAATAAGACCTTTAGGCCTAATGTCCATTTCTTTATAAATAATTAATATCAATACGAAATACACTCTACGTCTCTCGTTTGTACTTGAAGTTAGGTGGTCAAATAACAAGCTCGCCGGAATAACATATTCCGAATAATGTGTCCAGCAGTCGCCGGAAGAATATCTCCCGCAATCTTTTGTTCGGTCGCCGGACGTATATCTCCCGCGCTATAAGTCCGGTGCGCCGGACGTATAGACACTGCCTATTGTGAAACCTGCCCTATACGAGTATAAAATTTATAGCAGGCTAAGTAGGCCTAATTTAGTTCAGTTAAAGTTCAGTATCATCATAGACTATGATTATAGTCTCTGGTATCATTCAGTATGAGTATGAGTATGTGATATGTGTATGACGGTATGACTCAGTTACATTCTGTCATTCAAGAGTATGCTAGGCTAGGCCTATTCTAGGTACTTTGATAAAAATTTCAAAATATTTTTTTTTAATTAAAATGTATTGTAAAAGATAGCCCTTAATTTCCATATTCCAATGACACCTCATTTACTTTTCTATCTTAAGTAGAAAAAAAGTTACAAATTTTTTAGTGTCAGATTTTGAATACATGGAATATATAGGAAAAACTGTGACAAAAAAAACTTTTTTTTTCCACTAAAACCATTCTATTTTTAATAATACACAGTTATAAGACTCAAAATTTTACCAATGATTCTTAACTATATGTACTTTAATATCACAGTGATATTTGTGACATTGTTTATCATTTAGAGGGAGTAAAAAAAAGATATCTTATACAAAATGTGTATCTGGACGCAGAGATTTACTACATAAAAATCTATAACTTTTGAACGGTTAAAGTTAAATGCTTGAAACTTTACACATTTATGCTTAATTATATATACTTTAAATATGGAACACAAAATTTCATTCATATGCACACATTTGTTTTGTTTTTAATTTTTAAATCAAAAATGTTTTAAAAAAATGTTGTTAAAATAAAATGATAGATCGTAACGAGTAATGAAAATTATTGCAAATGTTTACAAGCAGCATGACAAGTGTTTCATATGTAAAATATAGGCCTACTAGGTCTTTTATATTAATGAAACAGAAATTTTTTTTTTTTTTTAATGATAAACATAATGGTACAGTGGCCATGCAAGCGGCAGCGAATTCGGCTGGCGTACTAAATGTCTTGGATTCAAATCCTAGTTAAGTCTAGGATGTGATTTTGGTTCTGGAGGGTGTCATTCACTCTATACAGCTTTGGTGGGTACCCGACTTTAGTTGGGGTAAAGTAAAGCCAGCTGGGCATTGTTCTTGCCACACAATCACCTAGTATACTGTGGTCACAGGAACTGGTGAATGCTGCTTCACCTGCTCTTTGGAACAATTTGGCTCAACATGATTCTTAAAAATAAAATTCTTTATAAAGATTTATATATATATAATCATAATATCACATTTAAAATAAAATGTATCAAAACTTGAAAAAAAATGTTTTATAACTAGAACTATAGGCTATGAGGCTATGTGTGTGTAATTAGATATCTTTATGTGATTTATGTGGAATTAAAATTGTGTTCCATTGGAATATTTGTGTTCCTGTGATTATTTCTTAAATTTAAGGTAAGATCTAAATTTTCTTTTGATTTGTAATTTTGTTCATTAATTCATTCATTATTTTTAGGAGGGGGGTCAAATTAAAAGTCTTATTTCTCAATTAGTAGGCATATAATTATTGAATTAGGCTAATTAGGATTAGGCCTGCCTGACCTAGAGAAATATACTAATTTTAGCCCTTGAGAATAATAATATAGTAGAGGCTTTAAAGTTAAAAGTATGCATTAGCAATTAATTAAGTTAACATTAACATTACCATAATTAGTCAATTAGTATAGTAGGCCTAGTAATTTTTTTATTTGTAAGGAAAATAAAAACAAATTAATATATACCGTATATAGGCTACTAAGATCGACAAAGCAATAGCCTAAAGCAAGGGCGATATCCAATGCACTAGCCTAAGTCTATGTCACTGCATTAACACTAGATAGCCACTGGGCAAGGCCACTAAATTAGTTTTAATAGTGCTAGGCCAGTCATATTTTATAATGAGGGAATAGCCTGAATAGGTGAATAGGAATAGACTATGACTAGGGCAGATCTACAGGCCTACATTAAAAGGCATTAGGAGTCTTAGGATGCATTTAAACTTATTTCTCATAAGTCATAAACCAAAAGGCCATAGCCATTGGTAAAAAAAGTGGGCTAATGTCTATAAAACAACATTAAACTTATCCTTATCGAGATATGTTACCAAAGTAAACAAATATTTTAGCCATTGGTTAGTCACTATTTGATCACGTGACACCTAGAGCTTTAACTCAATAGCTACCATGGCATTTCCCCCTGTTTTGCCCGTATGGCCAGCCCGTTTTCATGACCTTATTTTTTTACATAGGCCCAACGCAATCAAAGCTTTTTTTACAGCTTTTATTATGAATGAAACCCTAAGTGTTACATATCAAAATAAGCAGAAATAAAAGCGTATCTATAATATGCTAATAGAAAATTTTTAAATTCTAGAATAAGTGTGAAAGTTAAGGTGAAAGTAAGAATGTTGTTTGAGAAACAAAGACAAACAAATAAGAAATATTCAACTTACAGTCTAATAACTCCGAAAATAATAATCCGAATAAAAAAGAAACTTTGCGATCCTATTAAGAATTCCATTGAAAACACTCGTTTCAAATTTCATTAATTTTTGTTCACAAATAACAAAGATACTCACAAAAAACTAAACACAAGTACAGTAAGAATACTAAGGGGAAAAAATGGAAAATTAAACCAGACATCGCCAAAAAATCATTTTTAAACACAAAAAAAACATGTGTTCCAGTTAATATTTACATCTGAAAAGAACGCATACGGAAGTAGACGATTAAAAACAAGGACGTTAGTTTATTATTTCTAAATCTTGGATTGGATTTGGACAAAATAAACTTATAAGGGTTTCTGAGCCGCAAAATGCGGCTCGTGGTCTTGCGAGACGGCTGGCTTGAGCCGCAAAATGCAGCTCATGGTAGGGTAGACTGCTCTAACTTCGACCAGTTTCTAACTTCAACCGATTTCTCTATAGGGCGCAGAAAAAAAATTCTAAAAAAATAACGATTATGATTGCTTAATTAATTATTTTTTTATCGTCTCGCGACTGAAAGGCAGGAAAAGTAGTCTAAAAATATAATTTTTATATATAAATAAATATATATTTTTAGCCGTTTTAGCGGACGACACCGTCTAACAGAGGCTTACACTGCGACCTTTATCTTTTTAGGACCTATGCGGAGTATGCGTTGATTTTCTAGTTTTTCTGATTATACAGTGTATCGCTTCACAATGCTTAAAAGATGGGTTTTTTATGTTATTTATTGGTTTAAAAAATATATATAGCAAAGAAATAGGTTAAACTACATATTGTTTTTTTAGTTAGCCTTTGAAAAATATTTTTTTATAAAAAAAAAAGAAAAACAAAGCGGTCGAAGTTAAAACCATAAAATGTATACCTCGCTCTAAATTCGACCAGTGCAAAAACTCTATTTTCGACCTATCTATATAGACCTATATATCACAATTATGGCCTACGTAGTACTGTGCATGTATTTAATACAAACTGGCCAGTGAAATCTCCTTTAAAATTATAAGTATTTAGTTTAGATAAATAGTTGTAGATTTTAAAACGTTATTGTTTAAAATAACATTTCTCTGAGGCTATTTTAATGAGCGGTCGAAGTTAGCAATCAGCTGGTCAAAGTTAGAGCAACCCCGGTCGAAGTTAGATACATATAGGCCTAAAAAAACTTGGGGGGTAGGGAAACTAGGGGACTTTTTTTTTGTATTCCTTAAAACTAGGTATTTGCATTGGTCGGCGGCCATATTGGTTTTTGCTAAGTGACATCTTTTGTACAAACTCGCCAGGTTTTTCGAGTTCTTTTGACTAACGCTATATATACATTTGAAAAAACTAAAAAACGTTATCGGAACTTTGTACTATCATACTTTACTATTCATTTTCATTGAAAGCGAAAGTAAGGCAACCAGTGGCTATAAATATTTTTTAAAGATCGCGACTTTTTTTAAGCTAAAAAAGCAGCATAAAGTAGCTAATTTTTACCAATATATTTAAGTATTCCAGTCTAAACGACGTTTAATGAAACCTATATGACGCAACAGAATATTTTTAGATCTTTAATTTCATATATAATGTTTGTTTGTAAAACATTGCAAAGTATTTTTATAATTTTGCGAACTTCGACACTATGATATTACTATGAAATGTCGGCAAAAAACCTATTTTCGATAGCGCCTATTTAACTTATAATTCGGTGCCGATTTTTATAGATTATGTAATTATCTCACTTGTATATGAGTAAATTAAGATAATTATTGTATGAACTGTGATTTAAAATACCCTGATTATGAAATAATGGCCTTTTGCGATTCTAAAATATAGAAATATAAATATTAGAAGACAATTTATGACTTTTTTTTTTTTACTTAGGCCTATGGTCTATAGACTATAGTCTAACTATAGTCTTATAAAAAGTATTATTATAATGTAACTTATTATAGTAGCCTACTTATAGAGTTATGGCTCAGTGCTATCTAAAACATAGATTGTGACTAGGCTTATCTAGGCCTATGGTCTTTGGTGGGCCCTATGGTTGCTATGGCGGCTATGGACACTGTGCAGTATGCTATGGTCATGGTCAAAGTCTCAAAGACAAAGAATAATTTCTGTATTATGTCACATTATGTGGCTAGGTTTAGGATTTAGAATTTAGAATCAATTTAGTCAATGGACAGTCAACTTCAGTCTAGGTCTAAGTCTTTATTTTATACTTCTCAAATTTAGTTTATATGCCTACTTTAACTACTTAAATATTTGAAACAATTTAAGATCAATTAATAGTTTGAATGTCCTGATAACTTAAGAAAACTTAGAAAGTAGGCCAATCAAACATTTAAATGTCAAAAATGATGATACAAATCATACTACATGAACATTATCATCAGTTTTATAAAATTTATGAAATAGGCCTAATATGAATAATATAAATGAATCTCAATTCATAGCCGCCTTAGGCTTAGGGATTATAAGTTAAAGTCGTAGATGATGGAATTATTTTAATAGCCAAAGTGTTTCTGTTGTGCTTGTATTGTGTAAATAAAATTGAAACAACTAACAAACAGATGAAAAATAAAATTCAAGTTTGAATAATTTTATTTATAGACACAAATACGCTGAACATACAAAAACATTTACCAGAAAAATTGTACCTACCTGGTGGCCAAGTGGCGAGTTTATTAATCGGTTATTGTTTTTTGAAATGATATAGTTGTGAAAAAGGAACAAAAGAGATGAATTAAACTCTTTATTCTGAGCATTTTGATATATAACACAACATATATTTTTAAATTTTGAAAATTCCTCCCCCCCCCCCCGATCCTGCTCCGCCCCCACATTTAGAAAAAAATGCCAAATCAGCACTAAATATGAATCCATATGTTGCTTTTAAGATTATTTACATAGAGTGGGATGAGATGAACATTTTGTATTATATAATTGATGGTATATTTTGCATATTTTCTGACTTATTGTGAAAAGCCCACTTTTTAAAATAAATTTCCTATATTTCTTTGTTAAGATGTCCGGTGAATTTTCTTCACCTTTAAAAATTCATATCTTCGCTTCTAATTGACCTAGATATATAAATTTGGTATCAAAATTCAGCATTTAATGTCCTCTATCTCATGAAATAGGTTTTATTCATCTTAAAAATTTTTTAAAAAATTATGCAAGTAGCTACTTAAAACTATTGGCTAAGAAGTTTAGTACCCATCCAATCAGCAGAAAGAACACGAAACAACTGTGAAAAAATAAAATCGCAATCATGATTGGTTGCCGATTTATAGCGAAAAGAAAAACGAGATTGTTGCCGTTCGTAATTTAATCGGTCGAAGTTAGAGCAGTCTACTCTAGTTAAAGAGTTAATAATAAAATAAAATGGTGGCAAGGGCTGAATATACCAACAAGTTTCTTCATGAAATTAGAGATAGTTGAGAAAGTTTTCATGTTTCAAAATTGATAAAACTTTGCAGCTAACTGATTATATATTTTAGTTTTGAGTAAGGATTATTTTCAAAAACATTTCTCCAACCTTTCACTTTCAAATTAATCCTAGAACAGGAACGAAGTTTTCAAAAGTACAAAATCCGAAATTAATTTAAAGTAAATCAGTAAATCACCAGTAAATGTTCTAAATTGTGAGCATTAACAATAATTAATTACCTAAATATAAAAAAAAACAATTTGTTAAAAATATCACACAAGAAACATTTTAAACATAGTAGTGATCGGCATATTTTTATAATTCGAATCACAATTTTTCGGAAGAAAATCGGCAACGCAAAAATGTGGATTCGCAAGTACCTACCTATTCTATTTAATTCTAAGTCTTCTATTTAATTCTAAGTCTAAGTTCTTTACCTTCTGCGTTTTTACTTACGGCGTCCATCATTCAAGCATATTTCGTGTCCTTCAAACAGACAAATATTTAGGTTTGCGTTGTTCATCTTCTGTTTTCGGTTTTCTAATAAATTGACGA
Source organism: Anisus vortex (assembly GCA_949126835.1). Taxonomy (NCBI): domain Eukaryota; kingdom Metazoa; phylum Mollusca; class Gastropoda; family Planorbidae; genus Anisus; species Anisus vortex. Next base: position 18,496,134 of record OX421500.1, read on the forward strand.
TGATAAGTAGATCTAGACTAGATGATAAAAATTACGTTCAAAAAGAAGAGCCACGCTTTCTGGTGATTTTATTTTTCAAAGGAATGAAACGGAAGTAATCGAATCTTTACACCGGTACACTGAGCTATATAAATGTTTAGGTGACTTTTAAACAACTGGTTTATATTTTTAGACAAGCCACATTCACTGCCTTGCTCCGGGATTATAAACTACAATGTACCGGTACAGAAACATATAGGGTTATGCCTAATAATTTTAAACATATAATTAGGCCTATTATATATTAATTATTTACTGAAAACATTTTAGGAAAGGAATTTAATTGCATAATTGTAATCGGCATGTCTTTTTATTCAACAAAAAGTTTGGACTATCCCGGCCTGACTGAGAACCCAACAACACTCATCTCCCGCAAGCGTCTAATATATAAATTTAAATAGCCTATTAGATTTTACTTACTGAAAATAAAATTTAAAAACAACTTAAGTCCTGAAATTCTTTACAATCTTAAAAAAAGAATTAATATTAATGGAATTTTTTAAAGTAGAAAATAAAAGAAACAAGTTAGGCCGATATCAGTGGCGAATCGAACTAAGGCAAGGTCTTATAAGTTTACAGACGTTCCTTCTAGATCATAGGTTCTCAACCTTTTTCGGCTCACCGCCCCCTTTTACACTTTTTTTCCGATCACCGCCCCCCAACTTAATTTTAGTGAAACGTGTTAATTAAAGGGAGATAATTAACCCTTTTCATTTGAGGTAATATTTCAATTTGTTTTTCTTTTATAAAAAATTAAATGACTTGCATTCATAACTTTGAAATGATATGATAGAACTGTAAAAATTATTTGAAAATTGTATAAATATTATATGACTAAAGAATTTATATGAATATTTTCAAGCATTTTAATTACTACCCAGTTTGTATAATTACTACGTATCTATACCGCTCAGCTATTGTGGTTACTTCTTTACAAAGGATTCAAACGCATATAAGGACATCTCGGTAAAACATCAAAAGAGTAATACAAGAGTAATATTAGCAGATGTTAAGGCGACAGTCCGGTGAACCAACCATAAGACGAGACGGCCGCATACCATATTTGCCAAATACTGACCCCCCCCCCCTACTTCATCGAAAAGTCATTGCGATTCTTATTTATTGTTCAATAATATGTATGCCTACTGTTGGGAGATATCAGATATTTAGTAGCACTTGCGTTTACATCATATTTCATCCAAAAACTAATCGATTCAAATAGCTGAGTTGTTGAAATTATAGCAGGTACGTATGTACCGCCCACTTGCCCTTCATCGCCCCCCAATCGCCCCCCGGGAATGTTATCGCCCCCCTAAGGCTTCTAATCGCCCCCTGGGGGGCGATATCGCCCCCGTTGAGAACCTATGTTCTAGATAGAAGATTATTACGTCCACTAGGCCCAAAACTCCTGCAGGGCGACAGGGATCCACCGGTGGCAGGGCTAGAACCCGCGACCTGTCAGTTGGTTTTTGGTTGACAGTCCGGTGATCTAACCGCTGGACCAGTCGCCCCATTCATTGCCCATGGCCATGGCAGTCTGATACGCTTAGGGCTTAAATTAGGCCTCCCTCTCAGCTAGGAAGGACACATGCAGAAAGCGATATTGCAAAAGTAAAATATGAAAAAATAAGGTCACGTGTCTTTAAATTTAACAATGGGGATCAGAAATCACACATACAGACTTCTTTATATAATAGGCCTACATTATATTTATATAGATAGATGAGCTAAAATATTGCACGACGTTGCCCTGGGAAAAAAATGCAGGCCTAGACAATAGCCTATAGCCTACCTCTAGGCCCAACTACAGATAAACATTTTATAAAATACAATAAACAAAAGGCTATAATAATTTAAGAAAAAAAAAAGTATTATATATTGTCCCGTGTCTCCCTCTCGAGGTGGTCTCTTGGGGACACCAGTCCCTCTATGCAGGATCTGCTGTCTGTGAGGATGACGATGAGGCTGACAGGTGGGGTAAGCTTGTTGATCAGGGTCGGGGTTTCCCGATTGGTGATGTTCTGCTTTATGGTTGCTGGTTGGAAAACCATCTGGGAGTGGGAGGGAGCGAGAGGTGGTGTGTCCATTTGGGTGTGAGATAACTATTCCACTTCCTGCAGTTTTGGTGGTAGGATTTGTATAGCCATCTGTGTAGATATGGGTCTTTTTTTTTGTGTGCTTTGTATTATACCTCTAGCATGTTGACTGGGGGTGATCTATATGTAGTATTTGATAGCCCTTCTTTGATGACGATTCCTGGGACTTCTTTGGACAATAATGTTGTAATGACTGTTCCATTTTAACAACAGGAGCGAAAATACGCATTTTTTGCAGATGATTATATAATTTAACAATAAAACTGAAAACGATAGTGAAATCTTACAAAAAGTAATATATTAATTTCAAAAATGGTAAGCTAACTGTAGTAGGCCTAGGTATTTTCACACAGAAAAGTGTCAACTGTTCAGAGTAGGCCTATCAAAGAAAAGGAAACAAATCTTTACAAACTACATGTACAATGTACTTCAGTCATGGTAAGCATGGGCCTAAAGACCTAACCAAAACTAAAATTGCAAAGTAATTAAGAGTAACAATAAATGTGACCCTCCACGATGAAATGTGTTGCTTTGTGCTTTGTGCTATTTAGAGATATACCCGTCTGTCATAGGGGTGTAAATATGAAGTTTTGGATATTGATAATTTGTAATGATATATTTTTTTCTGCTCATTACTGTGTTTCTGTGTTGAGTTTGTTTCTAAAATAATTATAAATAATAAAAAAAAAATCATTTTAAAAGTAACGCCCTGTATTGTTTCATGTAAAATGGAAAATAGTAAATTTGAATTTTCTCAAAATCAGGTTTCAGACAGGGGCTACAGTATAACATGCAAGCTGAGAGACTATTTATCCGATTTTTAAACGGTTTTGACCATTGAATTCAACATTCAAATCACTATAAGATTAACTTAATAACTAAAAATTAACCTAGGGCACAATACGACTCATTTCGTGGTGGAGGGTCTCAAATAATAAGTTTTCTTGGAATCCACATATTGATGAAGTAATTAAAAGCTCTAATCTAACAAAGCATTAGGCTGCTTAAAAATGAACTTTTACAAATGACGGCCTCATTGATAGAATGTATAAGTACGTCATAAGTTAAATTTTTCGCATTTTTGCAAAATGCAAATTTACACTTTAAAACTCCCCAAACTTTAACTCCCCAAAAGTCATATAGATCTATTAAAAAGGACAATAACCGAATATATTTTATGTTGGATAGTAGATCAATATATTTTTTTATCATATTTCACCAGTCCATGATAATCTCATCATCCTTCTTATTAACCACATTTCTGCTGCCTCCAATATTTTCCTTGTTTCATTGCATATTGTCACACCCATATACTTAGCAAACCAATTATCATAAATGATAAACATAAATGAAACTTTGATTAACAACATGGGTTTTTTAAACAATTTTAAGTTCATGTTGTTTCTATACTGTAATAAGTTGAATGTGTTCATTGCCGAGATAAAATTCACCTTCACCTAAATCACCAAATCCATATTAAATATTTATATTTCTCCCATCCCCTAAAGAAACTAAGGTTTCCATTAATTCTTCTCTGAAATATTGTCCATCCACCTCCGTCTGTTTTAGTGTAAGACATGACTTCAAGTACACTTGACAGAACGACCATAACTCTAGGATGTTTGCTGACCACATTTCTACTGGAGTATGGTCGAACCTTCTGACAAAACACTATAACTACACTTAAATTCAGGATTTAATATATTTTTTATATTTTATTTTCACCGTTTTTTTAATTTCTTACCACAAAATAGCAGTTTCTTAAGTATTATTTTATTATCTAAATATGAGATAAGGTTAACTAAATATTAAAAAAAATGCAGTTTCCCAATTTATATATTTATAGTGTTTTCTACATGGGCCTTATAATTAGCAGATGGGTTAATAAAGTCCATTTAAGGCATGTTACAAAAATATTAATATTTTGAATTATAACTTCTGACTCAATAAACAAACTACATGTTTACAGGGAGAAATGAAATCAAAAATATATTTCAAAAATAATGTTTTATGGTTTAGATAGCTAATATTCTGTTAAGCGTGCCCTAATACTCTCATGTACCTTATAATTATGAGCTTGAATAATAATAATAAGTTTATTATATAGCGCTAACAACAAACATGTTGCAAGCCCAGAGCGCATTTAACATTGAACAACAAAAACATACATAGAGCACAGATACTATTCTATAGGCTTTCGAGATAAATATATACAATTGATATTACATGAAAGGATAATATAGAGCTATTTGAAAATTTATAATCTCAAATCTTTACACACACAAAATAAAACAGAGCATATGAATTTAGTATTTACTCGGGATCTATCAAGTTCATTCATTCTTTAGGTAGATAAAGAGAAATTTGTGGAAAAGGATCCACTTCCTTCGTAGGGGCATGCCGTTCTCTAAGAGAACGATGCATGAAGGACTGCATTGAGATCCGCCCTCTACTATGCCAAGAATCAGCTATCCTCCTAAGAGGCGAGCTCTTCTCCAGCACCTTTTACCACTCGAATGAAGTGATAACGGCTAGCTTTCTGTGCGTGCAGAGTGTGGGTACGTTTGCCTAGATTTCTACCTTAATCTTTAGGGCTGTTCTACAAGTTCCACAGATAAGTCAGAGGGCATGATTTTTATAGTTCATCGTCTTTAATTTAATATTTTAGGCCTCGATTTGCACCGGGACGCCATTATCAATTGCGATGTTACCGCTCCAATGTAAAGTTCTATTGCTAACATCAAGGGTCTTCATAACCTGACTAATGAGTGAGTCACTAATGGCTAACTCCTGCCGTGGTTAGGCTCATTTTGGTGACGGTGGTCTTCCAGCCCGTTCGCTTGCTATTTTAGGGCTGCCGTCTAGGACGGGTGCGTGGAGACGAAATGATGCACATGTGCACCAACGGACTGGGTTAAACATACCAGTCCCTTCAGTGTGTTACTGTATTGTTCTTTATTATTATTATTTCAGAGGCGTGTAATATTACATACTGAATATTTGTAACATAAATACTTGAGCACACATTGGTTCCATTCAGATGAGAAGTTTATTATACATAAAACATCAATAGACGAAGCACATGGTTCACAAATTATTTATTGTGCATAAATTGTCAATTGAATCATAAAATCTTCATAACAGCATTCTTCATATGCCATCATATAATTATTATAACTTGAGCACTTTATCTAGCTCCTTATAGGATTCTTTATTTACGGTATAAACACTTTATAAACACTATTCAAAGTCCACACTTTAGACTTAAATCAACTCAAGTTAAACACTTTTAGTTCAAAAAAACGTATTATAAAGTCAACCTTCTATCTCAAGAATCAAACTTGTACTCCACTTTCACCCTACTAATCTCTCCCTTGTCAACTCTGGATCACTCATACAAAATCATGCTTTTCTTGCTTACTTAAGGCTAAGCCACACTATACTCAAGAATCACGTTTTGACTGGAATCATTTTTCACCGAATCACTAGAATCTTGTTTTGGTGCGAATCAAAATACTATGCTTCACAATCAGCCATGCCACACGTAAAAGCACATTCAGAGAGAATCATGAATCACGGAAAGTGTTGAGACTATTCTTGACGCGCCAATTCTTTTTCTAACTTTTTGAGAATGGACATTTATCATTTTGATGAACAACATGCCATGATTGCGCCTATCTTCAGGTTGGTTCTTTTATCTTTTATTCATTTTTTTTTCTTACTGAAAACCAGAAGTGATATAATTTAATTTTTAAACCAAGTTGTTTATAAGTTTAAATTAAAACCCAGTGCCCAGCACCTCCTTTCTGCACTGAAATGATTGGAATAAATGAATGATTATAACCCTTATCCTACTACCAAGTTTACCTATAGCTATATACCAATTACCTAGAATTGCAAACCTGCTTCTAAATATTATATGACATATCATGAATTATTTTTAATTGTCAATAATTCTTTATAATAAAAATTTGGAAGGGGCCCCTGATGGGAGAATTTGCCAAATTTCATTTAACACTTTTTTAAACCATTATTTTGGTCACAGTAAGAGTACAGAATAGTGCCCTCTATTTTTGTTAAATGCACTAACACTACAGTTCTTAGAGAAAAATATCCATGGATGTTGTTGTTGTTATTTAAATAATAAAAATGTGTTAAAAAGAATTTATTTTTATTTAAGGAGACAGCTATCAATCTATGCATTTCCTGTATAGAATTAAAAGATCTACAATTGGAGAAATTATCCCAGAGATGTGTTGTCTTATCACAAGTGTTCTTAATCATGGTGGTAGGTTTCCTTCAGATATTAACTAGATAATTATACTAAATACCATCAATAAGCACTATGAATACAATGTGGATGAAAGTGGATAAATAGCTTGTTGTTTGTTTGCTTTTATTTAATATATACAACTGCACTCAGTTGCATTGTTATATACAAAATATTTGTGTTCATTAAATCTGGTTTAAGCAATATGAATGTTAAGCATAAATCCTACAAACTTTTCAGTCTATCAAAGAAAAACATATATAAAACTAAAAGAAAAGAAAAATAACAAGACTACAAAGTACAATAGAGCAAAAGTATACAAACATTTATTTCATTTTTAATTTTTTTAACCAACAAGTTGACAACTCAATGAAGATAAAAAAGTATTTACATCAAGTTTACTTATTTATTAAAAACAGTGATTACACATGGTCACAGCTACTTCTGGTGTAATGGATACACCGATTGAGATGAGATGACTGCCTTGTGTAAATATAACAGACACATTATAACCAATATATCAGACACTAAATAACCAATATAATGGACATTAAACTAAATAACTAATAGCACAGGCACAATATGAACAATAGAAAAGACTCAATATAATTAATAGAACAGGTACAATTGTTACAGTATTATTATTAATTCTGAAGGCGTGTAAGATGGTGTAATTTTAAGATAAAGAATATGAGTACACCGAAATTGTCCATGATACTATAAAATCTTCATAGAATATAGCTTCCATAAGCCCTGTATATATTCATCATCACTAGAACATTATATTCCGTTCCTTTAACAACTATTATAAGTCGACTCTTTTATAATTGAATAAAACTTAAGTTAACACATTAGTTCAGTATACATTATTAGAAAAAAGCAACCTTTCATCTAAAAAATCCAAAACATACTGATCTTTCATTCTAGAAATATCTACCTTGTCAACTCTTGTTCACTCATACAATAATCAGACTTTTCTTGCTTTATTAGATTAAATATTTAATACTATTTCTTTAGGTAAAAACTTCACTCACTCATAAAACTCTTACAAACATGCTTCAGTGAATACTAAAAAGAACTGTAGCTACAATGTGAACAATAGAATAAACTCAACTTTCAAAACAAAACGTCAAATGATGGTAACTACCAACATGACCATAACACCCTTTACTCAGTTAAGTCTTCTCTGAGGAATTTATGACAAACTTCCTCAAGCTCCAATCGAGCTATATGCAGCGCTTTTAAAATTTGGATCAAATTCAATGTTGAGCCCACATTTTTCGCCAGAATGGAGGTTGGATCCTCTTGCTTTAAATGCCTATCTTCAATAAATTGAAAGAGGGAAGCATGCAGGGGATTTTCTGTCGGTTTTCTCTTGAATGGTCTGGAAGGAGTTGCTGCTGCTGGTCTTGAAAGGGTTGCTGTTTGTGGTAAGGAAATTGTTTCTGCTGGCTGGCTTGGCTCATGACTGTCAAATGAAGAAGTGCTTTGCTGAGACATGGCAGTGTCAGCATCCTCTGCATTACTGCTTGTAGCAGGTGCCTGCAACAGACAATACATACACATTGTATATTAACAGTAAAAAAAAACTTCATCAGTAATATTAAGGCTCTTTGCAGGGGCCTGCTATAGACAATATATTATGTATTATAATAATAATAATAATAATAATAATAACGGTGCTTATATAGCGCATATCCCGTTGGTGACAGTTCTATGCGCAGACGACAGTTACTGAATACAGACAGACAACGAAATATGCAGTAATACGCTAATTCTGCTGACGAAATAGGTGAGTCTTCAGCCGGCTCCTGAAGGTGTCATAGCTAGGGCTCTGGCGAAGCTGTAGAGGGAGGTGATTCCAAGCGGACGGTCCTGCGTAGGAAAATGAACGTTCGCCAGCGGACACTAGCCTGACACGAGGGATCCGCAGAGTAAGCGCGTCAGATGCCGAACGAAGTGGGCGGGACTGGGTGTAGAGCTCCATACAAGAGCGAAGATAATCCGGGGCGCAGTTATTCAGGCACCTATAACAGAGGGAAGCCAGCTTATTATGAGTAAAAACAGCATATTAAATTGAAATACTATTCTGTTTTAGATTCCCAAAACTGCTGATGAATGGAAAAATGTAGCTGATGACTACAACACAAAATGGCAGTTTCCACACTTTAAACCTTTCCACTGGCAACAACAGCACTAATAAAGCCAGAGAATTGAGGAAAGAACTAAAGGAGTACTTCTGGAACGAAGGGCAAGTGCCTTTTCAGTGGCAACATTTATATGGGAGGCAAGCACAGCCATGAGATCATAAGAGTGTTTATTGAGCATATAACAATCTGGTTCAAATGTTTGCTAGTTCTTTGCTACAATGACCAACTGAGTTATATTTTTTTGAAAATGTTTATTTGTTTAGTTTTTTGTTTTTTTTAATTTACTATATTTGAAATAGTCTCTGTGCTGATGTTGACCATTCCTCGCAGAAAACTCATGGCATTAAAATATGGCCACTTGCTTGCCCGAACATCCGTAGTACCAGAGCCACTCTGTTTATAGCTGCGAGTAATGCGAAGCTCCCTGGTGTAGTTATTTCTCAGAGCATGCATTTTTTTCTTATATTTCCATCTGAAAAAAATTAAAACAGTTGAAATGTATACATGTATTTTTTGCTTTTATTTTTATGTTTATTGTAATTTTCTTTATTATGTAGATCATTTTTGGTTTTAGTTTGTTTTCCCAGAATAATCAAGGCATAATGATATAATCTGTCTGTACCTATTTGACCTACAATTAAAATATTTTTCATCAATAATTTTTATAGTCATTCTCCTGGACTGTCCTACCTTAAAAAAACTATAATTAGAATAATATATGTTGTCCAATACCAATACAGTAGTGGACCATTCATATTCAAGACCAAGTACTTTAGTACAGTAAAACCATGTGAAAAATAAATGTCACCTGTACATCTATATTTAGCTATTTAGTTTGCACACTTCACTACTGTTTATTTATTTAGGGAAAAACTTCACTCACTCATTCAATTATTTAAAATCATGTTGCAGTGAATAAAACTGACCTGTAACAATTGTCTTTAGAGAGTTTGTGTTGGTGTCGAAATGGTGCGCAGGTGCACCAAAACACTTCTGGACCCATGAACCCCAAAGCCGATGAATTGTGTAAACCACTGGTTACCCGAGTCAGACCAATGGGCCAATGCATGGGACTCAGAATATAATTGCTTGTACGGTTAAACCCTTATCTTTTTTGGTTCATTCTGGTCCCATTAGTATTGCACACTCACTACCAAACTATGGTGCCCCCGGGGGTGGATTGTAGTGACACATCAGTAAGAGTTACATTCATTGTCCTGATACGGCTGCTTTTAAAGGTGGTCTTGAGAGAATATGTTCGTGTAGGTCGGTGACTTAAATTAAAAGTGTGATTAATTGCTTTGTACTGTACGAGTGTTTCGTTTGGATGTGTTTAAGTTTCTGTGCTCTGTGGGTGCTATGATTTGTGAGAATGTAAGTAATTGACTTTTTATGTAAATATATTTTATTATTTGTAATATAGATATAGACTTGGGGGACTGTTTGGTATAAATATGATGTATGTAAATATTGTTTTGTATTTTGTGAAAGCCCTGAAACGAGGTTAAGCGGCTAGGTCTTGCGTCATTTTTCGGAATTCTTTTTCTGATTGTCTTAAATTGGGTTTTTGTTAGTGTAGTTTAATTGAAGTAATAGGTAGAATTTTTATTGTAGTTTAATTTAATATAGGGTTGTACATAAGATAGATTTGTAGATATTTAGCAATTAGAGATTTAGAATAAGGATTACCACCTTAGTCAACAGGAAATAGTCATTTTGAAATTAGTTAGAGCGAGAGGTAGAGTTGTCATCAGTTACGTTCGGTCAGGGTCTATAAATAGAACAATTAATCAATCACTTCCGTCCGAAATGGCCCATTTTGTGGAAGACCAGTGGTCAGATTATGGCGTAGTCGTGTGTGGCTTGTTCAGATATGACGTCGTAATGTCGGCCTATGTTGGTTTTTAGTGGGGAGTTGAAGTTTGGTTTTTAGTGGGGAGTTGAAGTTTGGTTTTTAGTGGGGAGTTGAAGTTTGGTTTTTAGTGGGGAGTTGAAGTAGTTTTTAGTGGGGAGTTGAAGTTAGTTTTTTAGTGGGGAGTTTAAGTTGGTTATTATTTGTGAGGGTTTACAGTATGTTTATAGAGTTTAGATAGCATAGGTTTATTGTTGGGGTTTAATTTGTTTTTATGATTTTTATGTTCCCTTTAATGGGACAAGTGAATTTCCATGAATAAAAAGTAATTTGTAATTTGAATATGATTTTAGTGTTTTATGTTTAGTGTTCAGTGTTGTTGGTCTGTTTAGATTGTAATAATCCTTCTGTCCCAACGGAAGTGTCACGGAAGCCCAAAAGTCCCCTCGTGCCCTAGTTTAGATGTATTTAGTAAATGATTGCTGTCCTTTACCCACGACCCTCTTTAATTAGTAGTAACTATAATGTGTAAATTAATTACCCCCCCCTCTTCCCCCCACCCTGTTACAAATGGTGTCTAGAAGTGGGATTCCGTGCTTAAACAGACCAATGATTACTGTTTTTAGCTTAGGAAGGTTAGGTTTAATGGGTTGGAGGTTAGGATATAAGTAGAAAAAAACCAACATAGGCATGGCTGGTGAAGAACAAGCCACACAGACAGTGTATGTCGTCCTGCACCGTGAGGAGCCGATCAAGCTATTCCACGGCAGTAACCACCCAGGCGACGTGGAGAGCTTCATCGAGGACATTAGAGGTGCCTGGAGGGCGAGACGAGTCACCGAGAACGAAGAGAAGAGAGACGTGCTATGGGCTCACCTCGGCGAGTCAGTGAGGGCAGAGTGTAGGTGCCACCCACCGGAGGTGAGGTCCAACCCTGAAGAGCTGATCAGGGTGTTACAGTCCGTCTACGGGGAGAAACGAAGTATCTCCAAATTAATGGGCCTGTTTCTCACAGTCCATCAACATGTCTCAGAGACAGTGAGAGCTTACTCTCACCGCTTGCAGGCTGCATTTGATGCCCTGTTAGCGCGACAAACCTGTCTCTCAGTGGCCCTCACAGATGCCGTAATCTTGAGGGACCACTTTGCAGAAAACTTGCTGGACCCCCTCTTGAGGAAGTACCTGCGAGAGGAGATCCATAAATACCCTAGGACCTCCTTCCTAGACCTCCGGGATACGGCTATACGCTGGTCCGAGGACGAATGTGGCGTCCACTTGATGCACTCTGTAGCTACGACTGTTGAGCCACAACAGCCGGGCCCAGAGTTGGAAAAATTGGTGTTGGCACTGGCCAAACAGGTGGGTGAGTTATCAACAACAATAGAGTATCTGCAGCTTGCACAACAAAGCCCTGATGCTCATCCATACCCGCAGCGTTCAGGTGAACCAGACCACTACGGTTATCACGCTGGATACAGTGTTAACTGTGGCAGCCCCGACCACCTTGCTGGAGAGTGCCTGAAAGGGAGGCAGTCAACTGTCGGAGCGAATGGAGCGATTCATCGCAAAGATGAGGATTCCACTCTGTTGAGCCAGATAATAGGCACCCGCCCTGCCGCAAATGTCAGCCTTAATGGGCTATGTTGTGAGGCCACGATTGACATAGGCTCCCTGGTCAGCACAGTGACGGAGAGCCTATTCACCAACCAAACTGCCAGTGTACTACCAGTAGTTGGGGATACCCAAACTGTTAGACCCCAGTCAGTCATGTTTAAAGTAGTTGTGCCAACCGGACCGGTAGTAAATAAAGGAATGGTTCAGGCGGCACCGTTGCATTGCTTGAAAGTAGTTAAAGAAACGGTTTCGGTGGACCCTATGATAGTTAATGTGAGACCGGTGTGCCAAACAAGACGTCAAGCTGTACCAGGAGAGGACTCTGCTCTTTTTTCATTACACTTCTGTTTACTTTTTATTTTTAACCATTTTCTTTCCTTTTTTTATGTTTTTATGAAAATGATATATTTACTTTTTGTATGCCTTTGTTACCCATTTTATGACATGTTGACTCTTTTGTGTCGTGTGCGTAGATTTTTCCTTTTTGGTGTACTTGGACGCTACGTATATCTCATTGTGACTTTGATGTCAGATGTTTTAAGAATAGGTACAGCATTTTTTGTCCCAGTGAGACTTTCACATTTTCCACCTATCTTTAGGCTGCATGCTTTTTATGTATGTCCCAATGGGTAAATTTTTGTATTGATCTAGGGCCAGAGGGGTATTTTTTGTATGATAGTTTGTTTTTGCAGGGTCGCAAAAAGAAAGTTAGGAGATGAATGTAGGTCGGTGACTTAAATTAAAAGTGTGATTAATTGCTTTGTACTGTACGAGTGTTTCGTTTGGATGTGTTTAAGTTTCTGTGCTCTGTGGGTGCTATGATTTGTGAGAATGTAAGTAATTGACTTTTTATGTAAATATATTTTATTATTTGTAATATAGATATAGACTTGGGGGACTGTTTGGTATAAATATGATGTATGTAAATATTGTTTTGTATTTTGTGAAAGCCCTGAAACGAGGTTAAGCGGCTAGGTCTTGCGTCATTTTTCGGAATTCTTTTTCTGATTGTCTTAAATTGGGTTTTTGTTAGTGTAGTTTAATTGAAGTAATAGGTAGAATTTTTATTGTAGTTTAATTTAATATAGGGTTGTACATAAGATAGATTTGTAGATATTTAGCAATTAGAGATTTAGAATAAGGATTACCACCTTAATCAACAGGAAATAGTCATTTTGAAATTAGTTAGAGCGAGAGGTAGAGTTGTCATCAGTTACGTTCGGTCAGGGTCTATAAATAGAACAATTAATCAATCACTTCCGTCCGAAATGGCCCATTTTGTGGAAGACCTGTGGTCAGATTATGGCGTAGTCGTGTGTGGCTTGTTCAGATATGACGTCGTAATGTCGGCCTATGTTGGTTTTTAGTGGGGAGTTGAAGTTTGGTTTTTAGTGGGGAGTTGAAGTTTGGTTTTTAGTGGGGAGTTGAAGTTTGGTTTTTAGTGGGGAGTTGAAGTAGTTTTTAGTGGGGAGTTGAAGTTAGTTTTTTAGTGGGGAGTTTAAGTTGGTTATTATTTGTGAGGGTTTACAGTATGTTTATAGAGTTTAGATAGCATAGGTTTATTGTTGGGGTTTAATTTGTTTTTATGATTTTTATGTTCCCTTTAATGGGACAAGTGAATTTCCATGAATAAAAAGTAATTTGTAATTTGAATATGATTTTAGTGTTTTATGTTTAGTGTTCAGTGTTGTTGGTCTGTTTAGATTGTAATAATCCTTCTGTCCCAACGGAAGTGTCACGGAAGCCCAAAAGTCCCCTCGTGCCCTAGTTTAGATGTATTTAGTAAATGATTGCTGTCCTTTACCTACGACCCTCTTTAATTAGTAGTAACTATAATGTGTAAATTAATTACCCCCCCTCTTCCCCCCACCCTGTTACATTCGCTTTAGACGAAGGCATTCCCGTGTCAGACAAAATTTGCTCGACCGACGCATCTACCAGCCGAAGTAACATGAATACTAGGCAGATCCTGCAGGACTTGAGGAACGAAGCAAAGATGAGGCATGGTGCAATTTTCTGATATTGTTTTTTACATTTTGTTATTTGTTTTCTCCACAGCAATAGTTTATATTTTTAAACTTAGATCTACTTTATCAGTATATGGATAGAATAAGATTGAATCATTTATTATTTCTCCTAATTACTTAGACTTTTTAATTTGTAGTGACCTTTTCCATGATTGAACTAGTTTTTTTTTCTTTTTTTGTATACGCTCTATGACGGATGATGAGAATATCATGGACTGAAAAGAAATCTAATGCAGAAGTGTTGAAAACATCAAGTACCTCAAGATAACTCATTAACACATCTATAGGAAAAATGGTATAGAAAGACTGGCCTTATGTGGGAAAATATCTGGTAAGAGAGACAGAGGAAGACAAAGGCTAACATATGTATAATGCCTGAATGAATGGGCCACGAACAACAACATAAGCAATAATAACTTTCTGCAAAAAGCTAACAACAGGAAAGAATGGATAGTCATGACCGCCGATGTCTGTTCCAGACATGGCACGTAAAGAAGAAGAAGAAGAATACTCTATACTGTTGCCATCTTTCTTGGTTGAAAAACATACTTTAGTTAAATTAATATTTTTATAATACATCTTGGTCTTTTTGTAATATTTCACAATATTTTTTTTCTGTTTTTACTGTTCTGTAAATTATGCAATAATATGCAAATAATTTTTCTTTTCTTCCTAAATTGATGCAAAATAAAAAATATAATTTAAAAATATTACACATTTTATAAGCGAATTATCAATTAGATAACAGTATAAAATATTTCCAATGTGTCATTTTAAGATTTCATTTTAATATAATCTAGAGAACTTTAAATTTTACATGTAATTAAAATATCTACGATTTAATATTAAAAATGCCTATTAAGAAAAAAAAATCGGAGCATTCACAAAATGGTCAACAAATATTTTTGAGATGTTGCTAACATTTTAATTTATTAATTGATAAAACTTATTGTTAAATTGCGTTTTAATACAATTCCACAAAAAATATTATGTAATATTGTCATTAGATCAACAATCACGAAACATCCTATGACATTGGATATTATTTTATAATTTCTCTGAATTTCATTTCTGTCATAGTAGCAGACAAGTAATAACCTGTTATATAGTACCAGTTTAATCCCAAACCATACGCGGTACTACCTCAACGACCATTAAGATTAGTTGCATGACAATCTGTATACCACCAGGCAGCAGTCAAAGAAGTCGCGCAGTTGCCACGCGAAGTATCTAAGTCTCGATCATAGGTTGTAAACCGAGCGTTGTTGTGACCAACCAGACTGTCTCCCGCAGTGCCAGAATAACCTACTGCCTTTAGCCTGTAACCTTCTGGTTCTCCATATAAACTAAATCTGGAATATTTAGCAAAAAAAAAATTAGCATGATGAAATTTAAAGTCAACTCTAAGTTCATGACGTCTCTGTACTGTAATACGGTGAATGTTTTCATTGCCAAGATAAAATTCACCTTGAGCTAAATCCCCAAATCCATATTTATATTCTTCCCATCCCCTATAGAAATCAAGATTTCCATTAATTCTTCTCTGAAATATTGTCCATCCACCTCCGTCTGTTTCAGTGTCACACATCACTTCAAGTCCACTTGAAAGAACGACAATAACTCTAGACTTGTCGCTGACCACATCTCTACAGGATTCAGGTCGGAACTTCCGGATAGGCAGCCTTTGACCACTTTGTATGGTCACCTTATCTATGTCTGTCACTTAATAAAAAATACATAGACACAAATGTTAATTTTCTAATTAGGACATATATTTACAAATAACATAGACTATAATATACGTGGACCGCTTGCTTTATTTTTTCTGCTATATGATGACTCGATAGACTGCTTATTTCGGAATTCCCGATTCTAAATGAAGTAATTGTAATACAAATTCCGTTTTATTGAATTGCACCATTTTTTTATAGAATTTTTGTGCGTCAATCTATGACTAAGATATGGACGCTATGGATGAGGAAGTTTTTGTTGGTGAATTGAAAGGCATACTGGAGGTAAATGTTCAAATTAAATAATTACTTATTGAAGTAGTATGGAGTTTATCTGTTAGACTCATGTTCGGTGTATATTATAGTCTATGGTATTTCTGCTATATGATGACTTGAAACACTGATGATCGGAATTCCCGATTCTAAATAACGTAATTGCTATACAGGAAATAAAGTTATTGATATGATTTTCTCAATGAAAAATTAAAATCGAAAGTAGTACAGAGCGGAAACATTTATAGATCAGTGTGGTGTGCGCACGGAAAAAAGAAAATAAGCTCTAAAAATAGAGCAGGCGGTCCATCTTATTATAGTCAATGATATATTAATTGACCTACAAGTATTCATTTAAAGTCGAAAAAAATGCTATTTAATAAAACGGAACTTGTATTACAATTACTTCATTTAGAATCGGGCATTGCAAAGAACAGAAGATAATAGCATAAAAAACTAAAGCAAGCGGTTCATGTATATTATAGTCTATGCAAATACTAACAAATGAGTTGTAAAAAATTGGGTATGTCGTTAGATCATTCTCTGAAAGCAAAAGTAAGTTTTAAAAACGCTTTTTATTTACAACTGATAGGACATGTTTACCTTATATTTCAAAATTGTGTATATATGCTGCCCACAATTCGCTTAACCATGGTGGTGTTTAAGTTTATCCTAGTTTAAAAAATATTTATTATCGCACATTTTAGTACAGATTATAGTCGAAATGTTCCATATTTTACTAGACAAATCTTGACTTTGAATAGAGATACCGACATTTTAGGGCAGAGTATAGATATAAAATATTAATTGCAGTTAGGGCTATTGGTTTATTGGCACCGGAGATTATACTAAACTTTCTTTCAAGCTTAATAACGTGGACTAAAAAAAATTATAATTAACTTGGTTTAATGAAATGAGCGTTTAAACTATTGTTTTAAAGATCATAAATCATAAACTTACCTGAAGTAGAGTAGGCTGATATAATATAAAGCAAAAAAATGAACAAGATTTTTATATTTGACTTCCTGATTTTCTATTCAAAATAGAGATAGATCTCTGTTGTTCAAGCTATCTCATTTGTAAAAATGCTGAAAGAGCTTATTTATATTCATGTTATATTGTAGAGTAGATTTTAAGATAACATCCATAAAAATACACAAGTGGTGGGTAAATATTGGCCAACAATTTAAGCAATGGTTTATTCAAACATATCTTTATTATTTCATGACCATAATGTAACATTTTGTGTCCATTTGGTACACTGGTAATGGTATTCTGACTTTCTGAAACGCTGATTTCAAAATCGATTTTTGTGCGTCATACGTGTGAATTTTTTTTTTACTGTGCAACGTTGAAAATGTCCATTTGCATCTGTATCTTACGTCATCAGGTTACTGGGTTTTTGTTTGAATTTAAAGATTATTTGTTCCATCGTGGTTATGAAAGTTTGTGTTTTGATTCATATGACTTTCCCTAATGTGTTTTAATTCCTTATTATCTTCACAGTCTTATTGAAACAGACAATCATGTTAATAATGTTCGAACGGTACTTTTTTCATTATTGGAATTCCACTTACTAGTTTTAATTAAGTTTTACCATTTTGTTCCCTAGCATTTGAAATTAACACGAGCTATCAAGACTCGATGGACAACTGCGTCCATATATTTTTTAAATAATTGGAATGTTAAAACACGTATAGGTATAGGTATTACATTATAATTAAAATTTACGCGCTGATTAATTACATAAGCTTACTCCTAGA
Organism: Anisus vortex; assembly: GCA_949126835.1. Taxonomy (NCBI): domain Eukaryota; kingdom Metazoa; phylum Mollusca; class Gastropoda; family Planorbidae; genus Anisus; species Anisus vortex. The sequence goes on from OX421500.1 coordinate 18,513,948, forward strand.
GATATCAATAAAACGCAATTTTAAAAAAATTACTTATAGACTATAAATTTATTTGACGAAAAATGGTTTTCAATACTCAAATTTCGTGTACAAATATTTTCAACATAATAACATGATCAAAATGTCTAAAAACTTTAAAGAATAAAATAATATAATAACAAATTACATTTAAAATGATTTTGTTAAAAAATGCAGACTTTTATATAGATATAAATGGTACGTAAGATGACATACATAATCATAAACGTCTATAAAAGGCATATGTAAACGACTGTAACTAGCCATATGATATCATGCCAGATTATAACCTGAACTATGAACTAAATAAAACAATGTATAAGTGTATATAATACAATACTTACTGACAGACATTTTTGTTTGTTTGCCATTCAACGTTTTCAATCAAGAAAGATAAACAACCATTTTGTTGAGTTTGTGTTTTCATGATCGCATTTCTGGAAAGTGTTTAAGTTAAATGTTAATGTACATATTCAATTTTATGAATGTCAGTGTCTAAAGCAGATTGTTAGCAATCGCACTACTTATGTAGGCCTATTTGTGTTTAGATATCAATTTATAAAAGACTGCATTTTCCCGACTAACGCTCAAAGTATGCGATGATCTAATCAACAATGTATGATAAAAATAAATGTACTTTAAGGACCACGAAATCACTAAACTAATTGATTAATTGCAAGAAAATTTTAGTTAATAACAGATTTATGTGTGAATCTCTCCGTAATTCTCAAAATTGCCCAGTAACAATTTTCCAGATCTCAATATTAATAGCTTATTAGCTTTATCTTGCAGAAAACCAACAACAAAAAAAAACAAATATACCAATGATTATTGGAGATTTATTTATTTTAAACTGAATATCATAGAATATTTTATATAGTAGGTCTATGGCTCTTTTTATGGTTACGTGTCTTCTTTCTGAGATCTTGTTCATTAAAAATTAATTTACTTAGGCACTATATGAAATTAAAAAAAAATTCAGTAACTTAACTTTATTTACATTTTATTTTAAAGTGATGACATAAAAAAATACATATAGATTAGGCATATATAGGTTTAAGCAACGACTATAATAAGATGAACCGCTTGCTCTTTTTTTTTTTAGAGATTTAGTGTTTTCCGTGCGCAGCCAATAACGTTGTCCTAAAAGAATTTCAAACTTGCCTAAAAGCTTTCACTGTATACCACCCTCGATTTTAATTGTAATTTTCTATTGAGAAAATCATAGCGAATTACTAAACCGGAAGTCTAGAGAACAGGGCATGATCGGAAATTTCGAAAGAGTGTGTCAAGTTATTAAAATAGCAGAAATATCAAAGCAAGCGGTTCATATTATTAAGTCTTTGCTTTAAACGATCTATACGTAAATGTACATTTTATACACAATCTTTTAGTAGACATAAGCATTACACATGTCAACTAGGATTTATTTTTAGACAAAACTAGATAAAATATAGACTTCTTTGTTTTTTAGTGTACTGGGTTCTAAAACGAATTTTCCGAACATTATAACTTTATATAAGAATATATAAGGTTACCAAATTATTAAACCTTAGCCTAAATCTAAATTCTAAGTAGTAACAGGCCTATAGTTATAGCCTATAGTCCCTAAGCTATAGCCTATTTACAAAACAATAAACATCAATTAGAACTACTATATTTAATTATAAAATACACCAAACTATTAAATAAAAGTATTAAAAAAGGAAATGAAACTTGTAATCCTAGTCTTAGCCCTAGTTCTGGTAAGGGCACTAAAACTACCCAAACATGAAATTGTCCATAAGCAGATAATAATTAATCACCACAACATTAAAGATATTGACAACACTCATGCTTATATCCTCCTAAAAAAGATACCCCTAAACCATTTTAAACACAAAATTTGCAGGTACAGACAAAATCATTTAGTAGGCCTACTATTGTTGCTCTTGGCTGGCGATGTAGAATCCAACCCAGGCCCAGTCAAGACAGTTAGAGATAGATGTAACATTTGCAGTAAGTCATGCACAGCAAAACAACGAGCCATTCAATGTGACACCTGTGATGAATGGTACCATGCTGCATGCTTGCATATGAACACCCCAATTTATATAGCATTAGGAAATAAAGATGCCTCTTGGCACTGTGTACAGTGTGGGTGGCCACAATTTAGTTCAGGTCTGTTTAATTCTCATGACCTGGATACCACAAACCCTTACTGTGCCTTGACAAGCCCAGAAGTTAATAATTTAGACCTAAATAAACCCTTAGCTAGATCAACACCAATAAAAAAAAAATAAAAAGACACTTTTTAACACTAAATCCCATAAAACCCCAAATCAGCATCACCTCAAAACTCTTACAATAAATTTCCAAAGCATTAAAAATAAAAAAGCTGATTTGGAACTTTTAATAAATAATGAAGAACCAGACATAATTGCAGGTTCCGAAACATGGCTTAGCCCAGATATTTACAACACAGAGATATTCAATAATAATTATGAAATTTTTAGGAAAGATAGGTCAGACAGGCATGGAGGAGTCTTACTAGCCATAAAATCTACCCTAATAGCTGAAGAAATTAAATTAGAACCTCAAAATAACATAGAGTCAGTATTTTGTAAAATAAGCAGACCTAATTCCAAACCACTAATTGTAGGCAGTGTTTACAGACCACCAAACTCAACATCAGAGTACATGTCTGATCTGTGTAATCAGCTGACAAGTATTGAAACTAAATATAAAAATGCTATAATTTGGATAATGGGGGACTTCAACCTCCCTGATATAAATTGGAATAGCTACTCTATAGTAAAGCACCAAAACACAAAAGAAATAAATGAAATGTTTATCAATACCATCCAAAATCTAAACTTAGACCAAATTAATAAAAAACCAACAAGAAACCATAATATACTAGATTTATTTTTAACGAACAGACCAGGACTAGTATTAGATTATGAAATAATCCCTGGACTTTCAGATCATGATATTGTCAGAGTAAATAACAAAATAAAAATCCAAATTAGCAAGAAACCTAAAAGAATAATTTATCTCTGGAATAAATATAACACAACAGAACTACATCAAGCAGCAATAAAATTCCAAACCAATTTTCTTACTAAATACAATATAGATAGTCCAGTTGAAGATATTTGGCAATTTATAAAAACCAACTTAAAAGCAATAATGGCTGACTCTGTGCCAACAAAACAAACATCAAATAAAATTAACAAATGTTGGTTTAACACTAAACTAAAGAAACTTTGTAAACAAAAAGAAAATCTATTCAAAAAGTTTAAGGCAACTAATTCAATTAGACTACATAAAAAATACCCAAAAATTAAACATTTAACTCAGAAACTAAGCAGACAGCTGCAGAATGAATATGTAAACAATGTAATTTCTAAAGATAATAATAAAAACTTATGGTCCTACATTAAATCAAGAAAAATGGACACTACAGGCATAGCTCCACTAAAAGACCAAACAACAAAACTTATAATGATAATGAAACTAAAGCTAATATCCTAAACACACACTTTGCATCATCTTTTTCAAATCCAGGTGACAAAGAAATATTCATAAATTTAAACAAACTAGAAGAGATAGGAAATATAAATGTAGATGAAAAAGGGCATTAAACAACTCCTAACCAACTTAAAAGTAAACAAAGCTTCTGGTCCAGATGAAATACCAGCAAGACTGCTTAAAGAACTAACTAATGAAATATCTCCAATCTTTAAAATACTTTTTCAGGCCTCTCTAAACCAGGGCAAAGTGCCCAAGGATTGGAAATTAGCCAATGTAACCCCCCTTTTCAAAAAAGGAGATAAATCTGACCCCGGAAATTATAGACCTGTTTCTCTAACAAGCATAACATGTAAATTACTTGAACATATAATATATAGTAGTATAGTAAATCATCTAGACAAACTAAATGCACTGTGCCCACACCAACATGGCTTCAGGAAAAATAGATCATGTGAGACTCAATTGATAGGCTTAATAGATGACTTGTCTAAGGGATTAGATAATAACAACCAAATTGATGCTATATTACTAGAATATTTCGTTAATTAGATTTAACACAAAAGATTAGTGTCCACTTCCTGTGTTTCTTTTATGCACGTTGTCTTCCTGTCCCTCACGATTGAAGGCTAGTCGTGTTGTTCAAGTAATTATTAAATAACTAGTCCTGTACAGCTTTTTGGTCTGGTGTGTTCATAAACACTAACAAACCAATTCATTACATGGTGTCAGAAGTATTATGGCTAAATTCCACCCGCCAGAGCAATTCGACTTCAGTTCGCCTACGAAGTGGCCCGAGTGGAGAGAACGGTTCTTAAGATTCAGAATGGCCACTAAGCTAGGCAAGGAAGAAGGCTCAGTACAAGTAAGCAGCCTTATCTATGCAATGGGGGCAGATGCTGAAAAAATTTATTCTACGTTTACTTTCGAGGCTGGTCAATCCAGGCCTGAAGAAAACTTTGAATTAATACTAAGCAAATTCAATATTTACTTTACACCCAAACGAAATATAATACATGAGAGAGCCAAATTTTACACCTGTAGCCAAAAGGAAGGCGAAAGTGTAGAACAATATATACGAACACTGTATGAATTAGCAGCCTATTGTGAGTTCTCTGATAAAAACGACAGTATCAGAGATCGACTCGTACTGGGACTCACAGATAGGGAGATCTCACAAAAACTGCAGCTGCAGAGAGACCTGACTTTGGATGCTGCTGTTGAAATAGCTAGGCACTATGAGATGGTGAAGGGACAATTGTTGGACCAGCGAGGTTTGTCAACGGACTCAGTCAGGTTTGGCGCTCCGCGTCGCCAGACTCATTCACAATCGATCGGTGGGAAGGGAGAAGGAAGTGCAAGGAGGGAAAGTACAGGAAATACTTTCGTCTCACATAAAGGAGAATCAGCCAACTTTGTTAAGAAATGTGGAAATTGTGGACAATCCCATTACAAGACAGCCTGTCCAGCAAAGGGCAAGTCGTGTCGCCACTGTGGTAAATTAGGTCATTTCATCTCAGTGTGTCGTCAGCGAAAGCAACATCGTGACGTTCACAGTATTATGCATCATGACACAGTTACCCAGTCATACACATTTGACTCAATATTGTCAACAGTTGCAGAGCCACCATGGAGAGTGACAGTTAACATTCACAATCTACCAATTAACTTTAAAATTGACACAGGTGCTGATGTTAGTGTTATTTCCAGAGCTACTTATAACAAGATAAGCCCTAGTCCTAAACTAACTCATTCTACTGCAACTCTGCGAAGTCCTGGTGGTTTCTTACAGAACTTGGGAGAATTTACTGCTCCAGCTACATTCCAGAACAAAAAGTTTCAAATTCGTCTTTTTGTTATTAATGAGGAGACTGACAGTCTTTTGGGTAGAGGCGTAGTTAATGCCCTGGGTCTTGTGCAGAAAAATATCAATGAAATCGGAGCAGCAGTTCCTCTTGACTTATCTACACACATAAAGTGCACTCCGGTTACCATTAAAATTCGCAAAGATGCTGAGCCATACAGCTTACCTACAGCAAGGAGAGTGCCAATACCTCTTATTGACAAGGTCATGGTTGAACTACAACGGATGGAAAAAGCAGGCGTAATAGAACCTATTACCGAAGCAACAGATTGGTGTGCTCCAATGGTACCAGTCTTAAAGAAGAATGGATCAATTCGTATTTGTACAGACTTTAAGAAGCTCAATTCTGCAGTGAAGCGGGAACGCTATGTGCTTCCTGTATTAGATGATATACTACACAAGCTTCAAGGTGCAACAGTATTCTCAAAATTGGATGCAGCTTCCGGATTTAGGCAAATTCCTTTAGACAGTTCCACTGCAAAGCTGACTACCTTTATAACACCTTTTGGTCGATACTATTATAAAAGGCTACCATTTGGCATCACAAGTGCACCTGAGATTTTCCAGAGGGTGATGGAAAATATTCTGGAAAAAGAGCAAAACGTAATTTGCTATTTTGATGATGTTCTTGTCTTTAGTAAAACAGAGAAAGAACATGAAAAACACTTGTCAGCAGTTCTAAAAAGGCTGAATGAAGTGAATCTTAAACTAAACCAAGAAAAGTGTGAGTACAGAAAGAAGGAAATTGATTTCCTGGGCCATCGCATCAGTAAGGATGGTATAAGCCCAGATCCTATCAAGGTTTCTGCTATTATCGACATGCCAGAGCCACGAGATGTCGAGGAGTTACGTCGCCTACTTGGCATGGTAAACTTCATGGGCAGATACATTCCAAACATATCCACAATTCTTCGTCCTCTGACACAATTGTTGGAGAAGAAAAACCATTGGACATGGGGATCATCTCAAATAAATGCACTTACACAGGTAAAGAAAATGCTCACATCTACACCAACACTTGCATTCTTTGACATTTTAAGGCCATGTGTTGTAAGCGTTGATGCAAGTTCCTATGGAATTGGTGGAGTGCTTCTTCAAGAATGTGATGGTAAACTCAAACCTGTAGTTTTCTGCTCACGTACTCTAACTCCAGCAGAAAAGAATTACGCGCAGATAGAAAAAGAACTTTTGGCAGCAGTATGGACTTGTGAAAAGCTTCAAAAGTACCTCATGGGACTACCATCATTCACATTACAGACTGATCACAAGCCACTGATATCTTTGATCAATGTTCGAGACCTGCAAGACACACCAATACGTTGCCAGAGAATGCTTATAAGGCTCATGCGCTTTAATGTTCATGCTACTTACATACCAGGCGTACAACTTATCATTGCTGATACACTGTCGCGCAGCCCACAACAAGTAAACGTTGGGTTGGACAAAGAAGTGGATCGCCTCATACAGGATATTGACTCTCATATAGACTCAGTTCGAATGTCTTGGCCGGCGTCCGATGCGAAACTTTTACAGTTTGCAAGCGAATTAGAGAAAGACCCTATCATTAAAACTGCCATCAAGTACACTGAAAATGTTGATGTTCTAGCTTTAATGAACTACAGATCATCACCAACTACAGCCACAGGGTACAGTCCCGCTGAGTTAGTGATGGGTCGTAAAATCAGAACTATCCTACCAACATTGCCAGTCAATCTCTCTCCAAAAATCATAGAAAGAAAGTCTATTTTTGGAAAGGACGAAGGAAGGAAAAGGGCAAATCAGATCTACTATAACAGACGTCATGGTACTAGAAAGCTTCCACCTTTAGAGCCAGGTACCAAGGTCTTACAGAAACTAGACCATGAGCGACAATGGACAAATCCAGCCACTGTAATCAGAAGCGTGGCTCCCAGATCATATCTAATCAAGACTTCTTTTGGGACTTTCCGTAGGAACAGAAAACACTTACGTCCAACATCAACATTTGTTCCTACCTCTATCGGTTCCCTACCTGACAAGGACGATGCCATAGTTACTGAACAACAGAACGGCATGCCTCAACCTCAGGGAGATCCAGGTTTTACCAACCCTCAAGAACCGGATAATAACACTACTGAAACCCACCTTGAACCCCAAGAGCAGGCGCATGGCCCACCCGTTGGCTCTACGGCTTTGACAACTCGGTCTGGACGTATCATTAATCCACCTGCCAGATATCGGAATGACTAAACGTAAAAGGGGGAGATGTAGTGATAACTTTGTGCATCGGTATTTGGACACTGAATATTTCGTTAATTAGATTTAACACAAAAGATTAGTGTCCACTTCCTGTGTTTCTTTTATGCACGTTGTCTTCCTGTCCCTCACGATTGAAGGCTAGTCGTGTTGTTCAAGTAATTATTAAATAACTAGTCCTGTACAGCTTTTTGGTCTGGTGTGTTCATTAACTATAGCAAACCAATTCATTACACTAGTCTTCTTAAAAAACTTAAATACTTTGGCATCTCTGGTCCCTTACATCAGTGGATTCAGGACTTTCTTATAGGCAGAGAACAAACAGTGATAATAAATGGCTCTAAGTCATCACCAATAACAGTAAACTCAGTAGTTCCACAAGGAACTGTTCTAGGGCCCCTACTATTTCTAATTTACATTAATGATCTGCCAAATTGCATCAACACAGGCACAAAAGTAAGATTATTTGCTGATGATTGCATAATTTATAGAATAATAAAGACAGGAAAAGATAGTGAACTTTTACAAAAAGACCTAGATGAACTACAAAAATGGGAATCAAACTGGAGTATGTCTTTTCACCCAGAAAAATGCCAACTAATAAGGGTATCCAAGAAAAAGAAACAAATAATAACAAACTACTTCATTCATGGTAAAGAACTAACTCAAACTAGCAATGCTAAGTATCTAGGAGTAATAATAAATGATAAGTTATCTTGGAACCCTCACATTGATGAAGTAATTAAAAAATCAAACAAAACATTAGGATTCATAAAAAGGAACTTTTACAAATGTAATAAGAATATAAAACTAAAATGCTATCTCACATTAGTTAGGCCTATACTAGAATATGCAGGATCTGTATGGGACCCATCAACTAAAGAAAACATTAAAAAATTAGAACAAATTCAAAAAAGAGCTGCAAGGTTTATAACTAGTGAATATTCCCAATTGACAAGAGTAACACCATTAGTCAAATCACTAAACCTAGAAACACTAGAGGACAGAAGGGCAAAGAGTAAAGTAGTAATAATACATAAGGCATTAAACTCTAATTTAGAAATACAATCCATTAACAATCTGTTGCAAAGCTCAGATAAACATAAAGACAAAAACACCTTCCTTGTCCCTTATGCGAGAACAAATGCATATAAGTAGGCCTACTCTTTCTTCCCGAGTGGCATTCGGGCATGGAATGGGTTGCCTGAACAAACCAGGAAAACCAATAACCTAACATCATTTAAAACATTAATAAAAATGCAAGACTAGACTCGGACCACGGATGAGCGTAGGACGCAATAATCTTCTTTATAGAAGGCGCGTCTGTAATGTATAAGATAAGATGTAAAAAAGCGGAAGGAAAATGCTTAGTAGATTGAAAGTTCGAGAAAATATGTTTGCCTTTTCGACAAAAATCTGTAAGTTATCTTATTTATAAATAAAAAATAAACTCTCACAGAATTATAAACAATATTTTAAATACACAATGTGAAGATTAAATCTCACTTAATAAACATACGATATACAAATAACAATCTATATAGTAAATATAATATTGAACTATATTATTCAACCCTTAGATTTTATTTCTTGAATTTTATTTATCAAATTATATGCATAGTTTACGATTACGTAAGTAGTTTATTATTATTCTATTTTATTTTGCTAATTTAAATAAAATAAAGTTACTTTTGTAGAAAATGTATGTTTAACAGGAGTCGCAATATGAAAATATAGAGCTAACAAACACGTATATACCGTTTACTAAATTTTAAGGATATTTCAATAAGGGGACGTCCATTAATTACGTAAACAAAATAGGGGGGTGGGTTGTCTGAAAAAGTTTGACAATTATTGACATGGGGGAGGGGGGAGTTAAAGAAAAGTAGACGTCGACAATGCTACTTTCAATGAAAAAAAAATAATGATACAAATTTATTACAAAAATTCTACATTTGCTCTGTTCAACTTACATTGTTAGGCCTAACATGTAAAAACATGGTTTTACGTTAATACAAATATATCAATTATGGAAACTACAGTTGACATGTCATTTTTTTTTCATCTTGTTAGTTGGTAGATCTTTGTATGGGTAAAAATTAATGCAATTGTTAGGAAGGCACAATTGTAGAAAACCTCACCTTCGCTGTCTAGCGTAGGGTGGACATTGTGTTTTAATTGGATAGTTTTGCATTAAACCCGCAATCAGAATAATTTTATTACAAGACCTGCAAAATGTTCAAGTGTGTATTGGTAAACTGAGCAAGAAACAGTTTTGTTAAAAAAACATATACATTCAGCTTGCATTTTTTTGGGCAACTTTAAAGCTCATGCAAGAGTCTTTAAAAAAAAAAAAGGATCATTCTTTTTTTTTTTACAAATGATCACCTGTTTATTAATTATATTCTTAACATGTTAATAATATTTTTGTTTAAATTTATTTGTCTGTATGCCTACAAAACAAAATATTACAAAAGCCTGACATTTTAAGGGTTTCGTGCTTTGCCTGCCGTACGGAAGACAAAAGTCTAAACAGGAGGACATGTCCTCATTTTGCCGGACGTATGGCAACCCTAGTCTAGCGAGTCATGGTGGCTGGAATAACAAAAGAACACAAACACACCAGCAAACTGTCTGATGAGTACATTCGGAAACCCAGTTCTTTGCAGCTCAGTACATGATCTAAATTAGGAGCCAGAGACTGGAGTTCGTTATGTAAGAAACGTAAACGATAACTGGGATTGGCAATAGAACTAAAAACAATAGGCCCTCTCTGAGACTATAAATAATGTTTGCAAAGCATTAAATAAAGTGTTTTGTGTGAATCTCTAACATTTTATTTTAAAATATTTCATTCAGAAAAATAGTTGAAGTACGTAATACTTAGCATATCTAAGAATACTTTATTTCCTTTTAACATCCCTAATTCTGATATATAGACTAATATATGTTTGCTGACTACGTAATAATAGGTGAAAGATCACAATTAGGTCGATTAGGCTACATAGATCTATTTAGTAATTTGTACGTTTTAATTTCTAATTTTCTGTAAAAATTGTATGAGATAAAAATGTATTAGTATCAGTGGCGTCGCCAGGATTGCAAGGGGTGGGTTGCAAATATGGCAAGGTAGGAGAGGTAGGGGACCTGGAAGGCAACTACAGTGTGTATAATTTGTGTGTGTGGACAATAATGCAAGAAGGAATAGTGAACATATGGTTAAAATAGAAGGCTATAATTAACAACTGTTGCATAATTTCCCCCTATACTATTAACATTGTACCAAAAGCTCTTTAGTGAAACGTAAAATTAGAAATGATTAAATATTTCTTTAAGAAGAACAATTATAGAAAACAAAAAGAAAAGAAATATTGTTAAAATCCTCGGATTGGAAAAACATGTGGGAACTTAGGGGCGATTGAGGAGGTAGAAACCATGTTACACCCCCTTCGTGGCTACGCTTATGAGAGTTATAGTCAATCAGAAATCTTTAAAACTGGTTTTAAAACGTATTACAATTAATTATAGTATAGACCTTTCCGTTTCAAATCTATTTTAAACATAAAAGCAAGCGTCTAAAATTTTGTTACTTGTAATGAGGGGGGGGGGGTAACAAATTGTTGACGTAATTATATAGGGGGGGGGGTCTCTGAAAGTTTGACAGTTGTTGACAAGGGGGAGGGGGGAGGTATAAATCGCCAAAAAATTGTTGACGTAATTATTGGACATCCCCTAATCCTTTTTTCATATAAACTTAAGGGCATTGTACATTGTACATACTAAATAGATGTAGTCAACAATGATGAGTGTTATTTAATTAACTTGAAGCTGTCTTGGTCTTCAATCTAATCATTTGTTTCATAATGAACATTAAATGATACCTGTTTTCAAAACTTATAAAAATGTCTCAAATAGTGATAACGCAAACATTATGACTAGTTTGGTTTGTTCTCGTGTGTAGTGAAAGGTAAACAAGTATGAGCCTAAACAAACAAGATCATCATACAGGGCCGGCTCATCCATGTAGGCGAACTAGGCGGCCGCCTAGGGCGCAATATCAAGGGGGGGGGCGCAAAATTGAGTATTTTTAAATTTGGGGATTTAAAAATATAAACTATATTAAAGTTAAGCACTTCTGCGCGCTACATAGGCAGATGAATTACTAGGTAATGAAAGGCGAAGTGTATTTTATTTAAGTTGTCTTAGAAAATAAGAAACTATGACTTAACACTACTTAGTTTGGCAACATTGCTGTAGGTAGCGGAGTGCAACCCCTCACTTACCCGGCCACACCCTTGGTGTAGCGCAGTACAATGTGTCAGGAAAGACTTGCGGGTCTGGCGACAATTTCTATTGAAAGTGAAATAGCAAAACAGTTAGACTCAAAAGCCCTCATACAAGAATTTGCTAAGCAGAAAGCAAGAAAAGTACCATAAAGGTTTTAGTGTTTAGAAGTATAAAAAATGACTTTTGGACCGTAGTTAAAGAAAACTATAATCCAATATCAACCAATATCAAGTATTCTTTGTGTATTTTTTAAGTGTTATAAAAACAGAAAAAAAAATATCTGTAATCTAACAGTGAGTTTCGGTTTGTTATTAAGAAAGTTGTAAATAATGCAAATATAAAACCTATAAAGCCATATATTTTATGTAAAACTGTGTGTTATATGTAACTTTTCTAATAATAATTTAGATTTCTAATTATTAATCTATAGTGCAAAACCATATGTTACTTTTCATTCAACTGTTTTATTTACATTTCACAGTCATCAATCAAAGGTTGTAAAAAAAAGTCTTTGTTGGGCTGTAACAATTATTAACAAAAATACATTTTCTAAGTTTTTTACCTGGTAGACCCCCGCCGATAGCACTTTAATGAGGGCGCAGATTTTGTTTTCGCCTAGGGCGCCAAAAACCCTAGAGCCGGCCCTGCCATCATACAATATATTTATTTGTTAACTTGCTGTTCTAAAATGTTTTTATTCTATAATCTTCGTTAAGAATTCTTACTTACTGACAATTTTTATATTCACATAATATGACCAGCTGCATTTTATTATAAAAATAAAACGATGTAGGCTACAAAATATAAATGAAATGAATTACCTTAGCAATAGTTTATTTTTAAACTTTATTAGCCATTAAAATAATTATATGTTGTTTTTTTTAATTTGTAAAACTTTCCAAAAAAAATTCAATTATATATTCTTTTGTAACGTATGTATCAATAGATATATTTAATAAGAGTGCATGCATTAGAATCTGGTATTATTCTACATGTTTTAGTGGATATAAAAGAAGCCTTGAAATATATTTTGGTCCAAGGTTAGTAAGCTGGGAATAAGAGTGTGAAAATAAATACCTACTTCTAACACATTTTTTACATGACCATAAATTGCCTCTGCTCATCAAATTTTAACCCATGGACTTCTAGAAAAAAGCAGCTGTGAAGGCAGGTCAAAAGTACCCTTTTGAAAAGGAATTATTTTAGCTTTTAATGACTGGCATGGAGACACTGATGTCTTATCGTTCTTTCGACAACCTTTCTTTATTTGTTTACCGGTGGATATAGTAAATCCTCTGAATTATAAAGTTCGCAAAAACATATTCCGTTGTTATGGTGGAGGTAACTTTTTGGTGTAGAGTATACATTATATGTCTTTTTATAACAGTGGTTTCCACAGTTTTCAGAAAGGGTATGTCTGTCCGGATGACCACGACTGCTAAATGAACAAGTGGTGAGGAGAATTTGTTATGATATAGGCCTATGTAGATTTTTTCCACGCGCAACGCCGGGCAGTTTAACTTTTTGTTCGTTTCAGAGTATTGCTTGTCATGCTTCATGCATAACTCACTGAAGCCAAAAGAGATACTGGTCATCCCCAACTCTGGTTTACAGACGTCTGCAATCGCGAGCCGAAGGCTATAGATGTAGAAGTCTGAAACTGGGAGAACATCGCTCATGACAGAAGTAGTTGGGGGAGTACCCCACACACAAACAAATGCTGCAGAAGGTAAACTACGACTTCTTGCGAAGGCAAAAAAAAGCACACATTAAATGTAAAGCGTATAGGCTGCCCCTGCCTATCACAATCAGACCCTCTTTCAAGCACCATCAAAGCAACATAAACTGTCTCTCAAGGAAATGACTCCACAGCTACAGAAAATAACGGCAAAGCTGGCGAAATCACAAGGGCTTATTAGTATTTTGTTGTCTTTGGGGCCCAAGTATGTAAGCATGGCATTTGTGAATTGAGCTCTGTACCTGGGGCCTGTTTAGATTTTAGGGTATTACTCGCTCACTCAACCCTGTCCGTGACGGCTGTCGCTTAAGTTTAAATCCAAAGATATCAATACATATCGGATGTTGAATCTCTAGGGGCTGTTTCTAAGTTTTATCCTTAAGCCTACAGGTTGTTTTTCCCCGTTTTTCTCCATGTTTCCTATGGCATACCTTTCCATTTTTTCCTGGGGGGTCGATCCCAGGGCTTAACTGAGGAGGGAGTCAGCTGACTTTCGCAAAAGTGCCCCAGCAATCTCCAATTTCCTACTGAAATGCTCTCTGGTTGCTGGACTACTCCTGTTATCTCACATAGGTCATCATTTGATATAGTTTTTGGACAGAAGAACTTAAGTATGCCTCGTAGGCTTTCCAGTTTCCTTTCAAGGTGTTGTTGTTTTCCATTGCTCAGATTCATACAAGGAGACGCTGAGAACATGGTTCTTGAATATCCTTTTTTTGGCGTGGAGGATTAGGACTGATGTTCTCCATATGTGTCTGAGACGTTCTAAAGCATGTTTTACCTTAATGATTCTGGTGTTGATTTCCGGGTCAAAGAAACCTTTTGATGTCATTTTACTGCTTAGTTAGGCAAATTCCTTGACATCTTCTATTTATTTCTCGCCTAATGTGACAAGTGTGTTAAAAGTTTTGTTGTTTCTCATTTTCTTTGTTTACTGTTTGTTTATCCTGATCCTTTAATGCTTGCTATATCAATTATACTGCTTGTCTTAGTTACCAAATCTTTATGTCTTCTGGATAGAAGGGCTATGTCATCTGCGTAGTTTTTGTATGTTAGTATTGATGGTAAAAAGGGTCCATTTCATTTTTTTGTTTTCGCTTTCCCCATGTGGGCTGTTGGTGGAGCCAGTTTATTGCAAGAGCTAAAAGGGTCAAAGATAGGGAACATCCCTGTCTCACTACCGTCTTTATACTACATGATTCTTAATGTTGCTTGCTGTGAATAACTTTACATTTAAAATTCTCGTAAGCGGATTGTATGTTTTGTCATAATTTCTGTGTAATGTCATAGTGTCTAAGATTTTGTCCATAGTGAGTCTCTGTGTAAGCTTTCAAATTTTTTTTTCAAAGTATTTCAAACTGCTAATTTAAATGAAGGGCTGTTGTATTCTTGTGTCTGTTCAAGAATCAGTCGCATGACAAATTTGTGATCCTCGCATGACCTTAATGTGCGAAAACCTGCTTGTTTTTGTCAAGGTATCGTGTCCATTGAGGTAGTGATTCATTGAAGAAAGGTGCGTCAGTAGATCTTTTTATTAGGTGAAAGTAGAGTGATTCCTCGCCAATTTTTGTAATCTACAAAGTCGCCATTTCAGGGAGTTTCACAGGTATACCTTTTTGGGAGCTTTCTGGTGCTATCTTTTGCTGTTTCTTTGTCCCAGATATTTTGGTGTTACTTCTTCCTCTTCTGCCTTTAGCAATTCTGCACAAATGCCGTCTTCTCAAAGGACATTATTATTTTGCTTTCTAATGATATCTGTTATTTCCAGTAGAGTGATGGGATCCATATTTATATCTTCTTTTTTCTGCTTAAGCTGTATTCAGTGCTTCTAGGCGTGTTTGAATTTTTCTCCTGTGAGATTTTTAACATGTGAGGATAGCGGTTCAGTACTGTGGATTTTATATTTAGCTGCTTTGTACCGCACTTTTCTTATTAGTGTTTGTTTCGCTTTAAAAAAATTGATCACGAGTTCATGGGCAGCCTCTCTACCCGTTTTTCTTTATTGTCTACTTCTGAGACTATTTGAGATGACCTGTTTTCCGCTTAGATCAAGTAGTAGGCTATGTCCCAAAGTTTGTGCCTATCTATGTCGCAGTTTATATTTTCTGTTTTATAATGCCAGCTTCTTGTGAAAGCCTTAAGGTTTTTGTTGTCTAAACAGATTCATTTGCTGCCATAAAATGAATATTGTTTTCTATAGTAGGCATATTTTCAATAAATTTTCTTGCATTAGCTGCAGGGAGGTGTTCAGATCAATTCCTGCGATTCTTGAAATATATTTGTAGTAGATTCGACATACACAAAATAGGAATCAGCAAAACACGATGGTAAGGTTCGGGACAAAAATGGTTAACTAAAGGTGAGCTGCTATCATACTCTGGCCCAGAAGATGAAAATGCACACCATACCCAAATACTTTGTTTTCATGCTCTCGAAACATGCCTAAAAGTCACTTTTAGGATGGGAGACACATGCCTCATAAATAATCATGGCCACATTCCAAACTAAGACACATAGACTCAACATTTGCATTATACAAACATACGCTCCAATAAACGATAGTGAAGAAAGAGACAAAGAAGAGTTTAATAAAAACTGTTGGATGAAACTGGAGAAATACTTGCTACTATATATGTCATGAGTTGCTTAAATATTGGATGAAGTCTTGTCCAGCATAAAAAGTTCCATACAACTACTTGGGTATAACTTGACCTGGCTACTGTAAAACCAGATATATAAATTGTGCATATCCATCAAAAATCATGAGATCACTATAAGGTCCTAGGAGAACTAGAAGATGAGGACGTTGACGACAATTGGAAAATTAATCACATAAGCATGTCATTTACCTACGGATGTATGAAAGGTAAAAAGCCATTATTATTATTTATTATTAAAAATAGTATTCAAGTTATATTATATAGCAAGTAATACCAGTAATTACAGCAATATTTGTTTATAAATTTTTATGTAAGTCTATAGTTATTACAAAATGATATACTAAGCTTGATGTTTTACTACTATTTACATTTTCATTTTATTGATCCAGAATATTAATTCGGTATTGTATTGCTGCAAGATGAAAATTTTTGTCTTCTTCTTTTTATCGCTATTAGATTTTGTATTATTATTTATTTATATTATTTGTTTTTTTTAAATGTATTGTGTTTGTCACTATAGTTATGTCGTAATTTGAGAATTCTGAAAAAATATTGTACTCTATTATTAGTCCTGGTATGTTACACTTACAAACACGGTTAAACGAAATAATAAAAAATAACAAGGGGTAATACACCCTAAAATGTTTTGTTAAATTTTTATTAATTATTGACTTTTCAATTTTTTTTTTAATGGATTTCTTCAGCATTCCGAAATATGTAATAAATCAATATATAGTAATCAGAATATTTTCTTTATTTAAATGACAATTGTTTAAAAATTATAATAGAATAAATACATTTTACAAACACACTTTATTTTATTTCTCTAAATTTCATTTCTGTAAAAGTAGCGGACAGGTAATGTCCAGATATAGTGTACCAGTTCATGCCAATACCATGTTCTGTACTACCCCAAATACCGTTTAGATTTGATGAATGACAACCAATGTACCACCAAGCTCCTTTATATGTATTAGCACACCACATACCAGCAGAGTCTGAGCCCCGGTCGTAAGTCGAAAATTTTATATTATGATGACGACTTAAGCTGTCACCTGCATTGCCAGAAAACATTTTAATCTTCAGCCTATAACCTTCCCCCTCTCCATATAAACTAAATCTAGCAAAACTAGCAAAAAAAGTTAGCATGATGAAATTTAAAATCCACTCTAAGTTCATGTCGTGCCTGTACTGTAATACGATGAATGTGTTCATTGCCAAGATAAAATTCACCTTTAGCTAAATCACCAAATCCATATTATACTCCTCCCATCCCCTGAAGAAACTAAGGTTTCCATTAATTCTTCTCTGAAATATTGTCCATCCACCTCCGTCTGTTTTAGTGTCGCACATGACTTCAAGTCCACTGGAGAGAGTGGCAATAACTCTAGGTTGGTTGCTGACCACATTTCTACAGGAGTGAGGTAGAACCTTCTGAAAAGGCAGTTTTCGATCAGGTTTTAGGTCAACATTATCGAGTTCTGTCAATAAAATACGAACATTTAATAAAGACATATAAATCGACTTTCTTTGCTAAGTTTATTAATATTTTTCAAATAATTGTATGTAGTATAAATGTACATGATTTTTAAAAAGTTGCATGTAAGGATAATACAAGGACTACTGAAGACAGGACGTGCAGAATTGAATTTCTGACTTCCTAGCTAAGGCCAGTTTTTTAAACAGTAGCGATACACTCCCTTGGCGCAGTGATATAATGTTAACTATTATTAAGTAACTAACAAAATTCTTTACTAATATGATTCATTGTATTAATGGTTTATGTCATTTTCATTTTTTTAATGACAAAGAACGATCTAATAGCCATTAAAATATCTTAATAATTACCAAGCATGAGCGCACTATTTTTTAAGGAGTATGAATAGAAGGCACAGTTTGGTTCCAACATGGATACTTGTTGTTGATATTTTACTTCACTGCGTTTGTTTTCAATTTTTCGATCGTGTATTTTTATCAAAATGCCTAATAAATGTGGTGTAGTTAATTGTAAAGGTAATTATAATGCTGCCAACAAGTGTCGTTTGTTTAAAGTGTCAAATAGTGCATGTATACCATTATTGAAAGCAGAAAATATGAGAGGAGAGCACAATGTTTGTTTATTTGTAACTATCACAGTCAATTTACATTCTTTATATTCCTTGGTCATGAAAACACAAATAAATTTTGCCATAGACATAGAAATCAAATTATCGTATTTATAATAATGGTACATGTACCACTTGGCAAAATTCTCAACCCAAATAATCGACTTACTTCATAATCACTTTTTTTAGAGGCTGTGCAATTGTCTCTTAATTATGAGCGAGATAAATTTTATGGGTGGGTTACTTTATTCCCTGTTTAGGTCAAGAAATAACGATTTTTTAGAATTTTTTTTTCACTTTATTTTATTCCTTAGGTGACCCCCCACACGAAACCGTCAACACTAACCGCATATATATATAGGGTATCATATGTACGGCCCTAATCATTCAATCAGCTAAATAGATCTTAGATAATATTCAAATGCTCTTTTAAACCCTCTCAATCCTAACCCCTCATTAGTAAACGGCCCTGCACATTAACATTATTGACAGTATTGACATTATTGACATTAATTATGTTAGTTACTTAATAATAATTTACTTCATATATAAGCGCGACAAGCGAGTGTATCGCTACTGTTAAAAAAACTGGCCTTAGCTAGCTAAGTCAGAAATTCAAGTCTGCACGTCCTGTCTTCAGTAGTCCTTGGGATAATATAAAAATACCCAAATAATATGTACACAAGGCTTGTTGTTAAATATTTAGACATCTGCAAGTACTGGCTTACCTTGCAACCTGTGTACTATTGTGGAAATCGTTTGTATTTATCCTTTTATTTATTTTACTCTGTTAAAGTCTAACCAAAGACTATAGTAGGCTGGATCGCTAGCTTTAGTATTTCTGCTATTTGATGACTCGAATATATTCTTTTTGCAATTGCCGATTCCACCAAGTTCTATAGACTTCCGTCTTGTAATTCGATAAGCTTTTCTCAATGGAATAGTAAGATTACAATCGAAAGTTGTATTAAGCGGAAGTCTTTAGGGAAGTTTAGGAGTCATTAAAGATGGTGTGCGCACGGAAAAAAAAACGAGCGTTGAATTCTAGAAATAGAGCAAGCGATCCATCTTATTATAGCCTTTGGTCTAACCTAAGCTAATAAAATTAACAAAACATCTAAGTTAAAAATGTAATTCTTAGTTCTATCGTACCTTTATAAATTATTTTTTTTTAACATTCAGATTGACCTAAGAAGTAGGGGTAAGGTATTAGACAATTACAAATGACCTGATCCGATCATTTCAAAAGTATGCTTTGGGAGGGTTAGGTTTCTTCTCGAACATATTAAGTATTTCAAAATAAGTATCGAACCTTAATGCGTAACATATTTTAACACTGTGTCTTTTTTTTTTTTTTGTGTTGGTAAACAATCGTTTATGTTAGACCGAAACTCCAGATATAAAAAAAAAACTAAATTGACCAATTTTATGTCTTAAGCTATAAAAAAAAATAACATTACAATTGGTCACATTTATTGTTTCCCAAATTGAGGGAATACAAAACATATAAAAACTGTAAATTACCAATAAATTTTCAAGTATGGTTATTGGTAAAAAGAACATATAGCTAGTGATAAGTAACAGAGAAAGTCCATAAAGATAGTTAATGCAGCACTAGACATAAAAGTTCAGCTTGAACGCAGTCCTCTTTTCTCTGATTTGTGTAGCTCGAACATGGATCTCATGTACTTGGGAGATTGACCATGAAGGCTTTTATAGAACATAGTCAGAACTTTGAATTTTATCATTAGTGTTACAGACAGTGCAGTTTTCTTTTAGACCGGTTAATGATTTTTCTTCATTGTTCAGAACAATTTTCTTAACCATGTTTTGGACCCTTTGTAATTTTTTCAAACCCCACTCTGGCAGTCCAATGTGCAGACAGTTCGCGTAGACAAGATGAAAGATTACCAGGCCTACGATTAATGTATAACATGCCTTTTTTGTTAGAATATTTTGTTTAAAATTCCCTGCTGATTCCACATGGCAGATTTACATTGTTTTTTTTTTATTTGCTCTTTGAAGATTAGGTTATCATCTAAATATACGCCAATATATTTTATTTGAGTTGATTTATGGATATTCTCATTGTTGACTAGAAGATAGTTCGTTTGACATTTTTTAATTTGTTGTTTTGACCCGAAAAGGATGAATTGAGTTTTTGATGTATTCATTGTTAGTCTATTAGCGTTCATCCATACTTGATTTGTCTTGAACATTTTTCGAGAGCAGAAATAACGAGTAACATATACACACATACATGTATTGCAAACTTACCAGAAGACGAACAGGCTTGTCGACTAAAACTCAGAATACTGAATAATATTATAAATTTAGAGTTCATCATTTTCTAGTAAAGAATATTAAAGTTTAAAGTTGTAATTTTGTATTTTCCTCTTTAAGAAAGTCATAGCAAAAAAACAACAACATTTAAATACTTTTTCTTATCAATTACTTTTATTTCATCTATAAAAGTAAAATGTAATGGCAAACATTAGTGTACAATGTACACATTGATTTATTAAACGTATCTTTATTGCTTTACGGCTACAATTTAGGCCCTAACACTTCGTGTTCTTATAAAGAACATATACCTGCCGAGTTGTCCACGGCTAACAGGTGACAGATGCTTTTTCAGGTGAAGACTGGTGTGAGACAAGGATGCTTGCTTTCGCCTTTCCTGTTTTTCCTGGCCATCGACTGGGTGATGAAAACATCCACACACCAGGGACGGATTGGCATCCAATGGATCTTGTGCGACCAACTCGATGATCTTGACTTTGCTGACGATCTTGCCTTTCTCGTTCAAACATTAGTTTACAATGTACATTTTGATTTATTAAACTTATATTTATTGCTTTACGACCACAATTTAACTCTTCGTGTCAACGTAGACAATGTATTTATTACTTTCAATATTTGGTCTTATTTGCAGATATGCGCACTATTTATTTCTATAATATATATATCTATATATATAAAAAGACAGTGTTAAGCCCCGCGAGGATCCCCATTGGTCAATTTGAAAACACGTGTGTCACTGCCCTATCTAGGCCTAGCCCAATATACCGTCTAATAATTTTTCACATCGGACATGTGTCTTCGATAGCTCAGTGGTAAACGTAGTGGACTGCTATACGGACGACCAGGGTTCGATTCTCCAGTTAGACTATACTTTTTTTTTCGACAATTAATTTTTCAAACTTTTAAAAACAAAAGACATTGTAAATCTATAGGCAATAGCCTATAGATTTTGTTAAATAAAAATATTTCACTATTTTTTTTACCCTATTACAATATTTATTTACTTTCCTAAAAGTATTCAGTAAGTGTAGTTTATAAATTTGTTATCTGCATCCCAGACAGTCCTTTTGTTTTCCACTTGGGCAACGCCGGGCAATGTAGCTTGTATATATATACAATAGTAGAGATACATTTGTGTAAATATCATTTACAGGAATAAATTATTGTATATAATCATGCTACGTCAAATCTAATACATTGGGATTGCAAAACAATACGAATAGAAAAGGAAGTAGTAATATATCACATATTAAAAAAAATCAGCAGATTTTAAATTTTCTCAGTTTGTTTCTTTTGAATCAGTTGAAAATGTATCGATAAACGAGGTGGTTGCCTGCCCAGGACAACGCCTAGCAGCCTCTACATTTTACCCAATCAATCCGCTCGGCAACCATAACTATTTTTTTTTCTTTTATTAAGCTTCTATCTTTTAATTCTAGTTTTTTTTAATTACATTTGTAAACAATACATAAAACGAACAAAAACCTATTTGATCACGACTTAATTATGTATGTGAACAAAGTCGACTTATTTATCTGTGTAACTGTATAAATTTCATTCAGACGGTTCATTTTTAGGGCGAATATGTTAATATGTTACGTTTTGTAAAATATACCAACTCTATAATATTTACTGCCGTATGTACGCAAAATGATATAATTTATGTGTTTGTTCTTGTTAAAAAAAAATGACGTTTTTGTTACCCATATTTATATTTCTACGCACCACCTGCAAATGAAGTCTCTGCCATCCACTTAGATATCACTAAAATATTGGGTAGTGATAAAAGCAATTCAGCAATGTCATCACCGACAGGCTTTAAAAAACTGAACAAAGACAAATAGTCAGCAGATGGCGTACGTCGTAATATTGTTTGATTTTTGAAATAATATATATATATATATATATATATATATATATATATATATATATATATATATATATATATATACAGTATATAATTAAACCAGCATAACTAAAACTTACAAGTATTTTGGTGTTTAGTGAAAAAAAAAATTAAGTATTGCAATATATTTTAAATACGTTATTTAACAGCGCAAAGCATTATATTTTTATCTCATGTCAAACTAAAATGATCTCTATAATTCATTTCATACTAATATTCTAGTTCTACACCCCGGTTCTTCTGTGTAAGGAATGGTTGACTATGAAATACTTTTAATCCATTTAATGAACGTTTAAATAAGAAAAATAATGCTTTACCTTGTTGACAAAAATAACTCAATGGTCGATAATAAAAAAAACTTCTTTATTGCAAGGCAAAACAATAACTAAATTACACATGTAGATTTTGGTGTAGAAATCGATTTTAGAATGGATTGCCAAAAAAATGATTTAATTATGGACATAATTCACCATGCAGACCTAACTATAATTGTGAAACTGATCTGGTCAAATTAATGAAAGATCTTCTATAGGCAAATTTTATGCCAGTTAGTAACCGGATTGATGGAACAGTGCAGCTTTCGATGTAGTGAATTATCACATATTAATATATGTAAGTACCCTACTGACCAAACTGATCATAGGGCTCATAGGGCTGGTGAACCAGCGTTCACCAGTTTCTGTGGCCAAGGCATACTATCTGATTGTGTGGCCAGTACAATGCCCAGCCGCCTTTACTTTACCCCAACTAATGTCAGGTACCCATCAGAGCTGGGTAGACTCAGGACACCCTCAAATCCTGGGAAATAATCCCGGCTTCACCAGGATTCGAACCCAGGACCTTCGGATCGCCAGTCGAATATCAAATAGAAATCAGAGGATAGTGGGGCACGGTAGACGCGGCAGCGCGTTCGACTGGCGATCCGAAGGTCCCGGGTTCGAATCCTGGTGCATGTTATGATTTATTCCCGGGTCTGGAGGGTGTCCCTGAGTCTACCCAGATCAGATGGGTACCTGACCTTAGTTGGGGTAAAGTGAATGTGCATAGTGCTGGCCACACAATCACATAGTATGCCGTAACCACAGAAACTGGTGAACGTTGCTTCATCGGACCTATGGATCGATTCGGTCCGACGGGTACTTTACTTTTTATCATGATAAAGTCTGTGGTTGCCTGTTCTCTTTTCCATAACCCTTATGACAAGTTAATATTATCTAGTTATCAAACAGCGTCATAGAGCTGAATGAGTTTACATTTGGTATATGTATTTGCATGTGTAAATGGCTGCCAACGGGGCGTTATGGTCGCGTCTTTCTTCAGGGAACGATCAGTTGTTTTTTACCCTCGGTATTTTGAGTCCTCAGTAAAAACATTCTGGGTTTGACATTCTATATATAAACTTGCACATATAAATGGTTTAAATAACAAATCGGGAAAATATATTATGCAAAATAATATTAAATGTATACATATTTATGTTTTAATATTAAAACCTATACAAATTAAACAAACATCGTATAGTTTTGTCAAACACCGATTTGTATTCTTCTTCTTCTTCATTATACTGTGGAGACCCTTTTATAACCGAGGAAAAGTCCACAATGTAAGGATAAGTTGATTGTGAATGCTCTCATATCAAAATTTGTGAATTACTGCTTATAATATTTATAACATACAACACGAGTTTTAAGCTTAAGCAGACGAAGAAGTTTCATTTGATAGTCCAACCCTTCAGAGATGTCTTGAAAGTAAATCAACACACAGGGGCAGTGATGGAGGCTTGGCCTAACGAGGTCCACAAGCTGATGGAAGAAAGGCATACTTGTAAACGCCGGTGAGTGTGTGTGTAGAACACGCAGTTTGAGCTGATGACCTCTGGCAGAGCAGGACAGTTGTTGGATGCAACATGTCTGTGTGGACATGTCCACGTGGTAATTATCTTTACATCTTCGTGACCTTGTCTACTGCTCTACGGCGTTACAGGGGCTTAAGATAGAGTTTGGCCACCAAAGCAGAAGCGCTTGTGTTGAGGCCGTAGTCCTGTAGGATGCAACGTGCCTGCAAGCGTTGGGTCATATCTAACCTAGATGTCATGTGTTGCTGGTGGGGATCATATATACAGGATGGTATCATCTGCAAAGAGTCTTACCTTGGCGTGGATCCCTTCTTTTAAGTCATTGATAAAGATTAAGAACAGTATTTATACAGTAATGATTAAAATATAGTTCATTTGTTTGAAAACAAAAAAAATAGTAATAAAGTTTCCCATAAAGATATTTAAAAGCATTTTGACCACATGTTCAATTTATAAATCTTTGGTCAGTTAATATTTGAACAACATAATTATTAAGTCAGAAACAAATGCATGGACTAATTTCATTTACGAGCCGATACAATTCATCTATAGCAGTTAAAGAAGTACGCGATAAACGGCTTGCTGAGCCGCTTGATCCTTACAGGAACACCGAGTTGTTTTGTAAATAATATTATTATCCTTTACATTTTCAGAGGGGTAGACCTAATAGACGCATAACTCAATGTTGTTTCATGGTTGATCTGATTTATTTTCGTTTTTATAAAGATGTTGTTTACAAATTGCTCTAACACAATTTTGGTTGGCACTGTGAGATAACCAGTTTATGCCACGCACGCACTTTAGGTTGTCCACTCAGCTAAAAGAAAATATGTTAGGTCCTGCCACGTTTTGTTGTCACATTGTTATCGTGCCCCCCTCCTGCTGACCAATACATATGCATAAAGACACAATTTTAACAATAATCATGAACTAGAGGACTATAATGTAACTTGACATGTTACTGGACGCTGTTTTAGTATCGGCCATATCATTTGGAACAAACGGCTTATCTAAAGTTTATTTTGTTTATTGCATAGGCCTATATTCAAATACTTTGCAGGATGTTTACAAAATTGGCTGCATTGCTGCTGACAATGTTAAAACAACGTTAACGTCTACCATCAGTTTTAACTTGATTCTCTCTATTTACAACAACAAGATTATTGATTGTTCGTCTTGAAACTCTAGATATCGCTCTAAAACAGTGGCTCTTATACATTTAAGGAATATATTGTCTAACGGTCCATTAGACATTATTATTATTAGACATTAATAACTTTTTTTTAAAACAACAGTTATCATGTGTCGATTCAAATTTCATTTGTTTGACTCATTCTACTATGTATGTTTTGCCATAGCTACTATTATATCGTTTATGCATTTAATATTTCTATATTTTGCAATGCTAGCAGTAACATGGAGAAATCTTTCTCACACTTATAGGTGGTTGCAACTGCTAATGTGTATAGCAATCTTTGCAGATCGAAAATGTCACTTTTAATCCAAAAACAGTTAATGTATATTGCCCTCTAAAGTAAGTCTATGTCGTTCGTATCTATGTCTAAAAAATGCAGGATTTTAAATTGAGAATGCAAAATAAGTTATCAACAGACTAATTAACTTTGTTGAAAATCATTCACTTAATCATAAATTGTAATATAAGCCTAAATTTAAATGGCACGAATGAGATAATCTTAGTTATGGAACCCAAATTTTAGCTGCGATGGCGTTTTTTTTTAAATTTAGATCTAGTTAAATATCTATTTAACTAAATAGACGGTGTCAAGGATTTAACAGATACATTTAGATATAATTTAATCTGAACAAAATAAAATAAAATATTATGGATCAATATGTCCTTGTTATTAATAGTGAACGCGGGAAAAATTTTATTGTACGAAATGACACTATTAAAAAAACAATTTTCCACAAGTGGAGTTAGTACAATAATAGGCCTACATTTGTCCTATTTTAGCGTTTCGTCAGAAGCCCAACAGATGATTATTATGTTTCTCGTACATTTTCGGTATCACTTTCTGCAACACCTTCTAGCTCTCGTTATCACTTTTTTTATTTTTCAGTTTATCACTTTCGTAATTGTATTAATTTCTCTATTTGTCTCTGCTTTATTTTGGTCTCTCTCTATTTGCCAAAAAATATGTTCGATTCTCTGTATTTGTTTGGCTCCTACTCCTTTCTCTTAATTCAAGATTTTCACGATAAGACAAATGTGCAGTGTCAGGCACACATGGTTTATGGGCACTCTATATATCTTTAAAAAAAATTGCTCACAGGACAAAAGCTTGTGCACATTTACGCTTATGTTAGTAAGGATTTAAAAAGAATATTTTTTCGGTCATTTAAGTGGGTATTAATAGTTTAAAAATGCATCCACAAGCAAAGATTAGTATTTTTTTTGTTTTAAGATATTGAACTAATTAACCCTTACAGTCCCGGGCGCGTATATAGCGGAACTGAAGGCAGCATAGATGGAAGTAGGTTGGTACGGGAAGGGTTAATTTGTTTTATAATTAAAAGCACTTTTTATAATGCCATGACTAATTTTATATTTGTTTTTAAATGTGAAAATGTATAGACAATTTGTAATATTACAAATTTTTCCTTTTTTCTTATTCTTTAAAAGTAGTCTTTATATATGATTGTAGCATACCTTATGAAATTCCACACTAAAATTTCTAGCTTTCTGGCCGCGAAAAAAACATAAAAAGATACATTGTGTCGTTTTCATTCTATTTATTTCGTAAAAACGAACATATCCGAAAAGTTTATGTACTTCCGTCTCTTCCGGTAGAGGAAGCCATAATTTACTTAAAATAATTTATTTGATTCGCTAATTGGTCGAAGGAATTCGTTACTATTCCAAAGGCTATGATGCTGAAAATATTATAGAATTTAATTTTAGTTGGAATAAGTCTGCTGCCCAAGTTTCAGCTCGATTGGACGACGGAAAGTGGTAGAAAAATTGATGCAAAGTTTTGCTATCAAGCAACCAAGCAGACAGACATGTAAACAGACGGCACGAGTTAAAAGAAAGGGAGAAAAAGACACTATATTCTGCATTGTCGACACTACGAGGCGTATGGTAGATACATTTAAAGGCAAATAATGACCAATCCTGATGAAGGCTAGAATTTTTTCATGATTCTGGAGAATGTTTTAGGTCTTCCGTGGTGTAATGATTACATGACAAAAATTAAGTATAGTGAGGACGTAAATATGTGAACATTGCTTTACTTATATGACAATTTTTATCGGTTGTTACCAGTAAATAGTTATTTTAAGTCAATGGACTTTTTTTCCGTAATGAAAATGGTTATATTTTTATTATTATTATTAATTTTTAGCCCTCTTTAATTACAACGATCTGAATTTTCAAAGCCAACATCGAATAATCTTACATGTACAAATGTATCACATTACATTTGATAACCCAAAGTTTTGAAATGCAAATAAGACAGTTTGCAGCGACATAATTTTTATGAAACCTGCTTATTTGGTTAACGGCATCTTTGTCAATTTTACATAGTCACTATTATCATTCTATACATAGTATGTTACTATGTTTTTAGTATTTTGGAATATTGGAATAAAAATAGTGTTTTGATACTGATCAGAAGTAGGATAAATTAAATGGGATATTACTTCTTTAGTAATAAGTGTTACACATAACTTGTGTCGAGCTCAAATATTAATTTAATATTTTGTAATTAGATTAAAACATTCAGCACTGATATTTTTGTAATGAAAAATAACTAGAAGAATATTGAGAAACACTCAAAGAAAGTGAGCTATAATAATTTTTGGTTGAGAACTTGATTTATTTTAAATATATAACATTGACGTACAATTTATGAATTTAATATTTTGGATTTATATTTCTCTAAGTGTCATTTCAGTCATAGTAGCAGATAAATAATGACCTGTAACAGTATACCAGTTTGTTCCAACACCAAATGTTGTACTTCCCCAAACACCATTGAGATTTGACACATGACAGGCGTTATACCACCAAGCCCCTTTAAAATCGACGGCACAGTTTGCACTCGACAAATCATAGTCTCTGTCATAAGTAGAAAACTTCATTAAATTATGATAAGTGAGACTGTCTCCTGCATTGCCAGAATAGCCTGATAAATTTAGCATATAACCTTCTGGTTCCCCATATAAACTAAATCTGGAATATTTAGAAAAAAATTGTGCATGATGGAATCTAAAGTCAATTCTAAGTTCATGTCGCCTTTGCGTTGTAATACGGTGAATGTGTTCATTGCCAAGATAAAATTCGCCATGACCTAAATCACCAAACCCATATTTATATTCCATCCATTTCCTGTAGAAACTAAGCTTTCCATTAAATCTTCTCTGAAATTTTGTCCATCCACCTCCGTCTGTTTCAGTGTCACACATGACTTCAAGTCCACTTGACAGAATGACAATAACTCTAGACTGGTTGCTGACCACATCTCTACAGGAGTTAGGTCGGAATTTCTGAATAGGCAGTCTTCAATCAGTTTCTGGTGCCATAGTATCTATGTCTGTCACTTAAAAACGTATTGATAGACAATAAAGTATTAATTTCCTAATTAGGACACATAGATATGAATTCTAACTAATGATTACAAAAGCAAACTTTATATTACTGTTCGATCATTCACAGAAACTTAAAATTAAAGCAAAAGGGTATTTCACAAACTTATTTTACACCTGGTGGATCAAGTTGACATTCTATGTTATTTGTTTTATATTTCTAGTTCGGTGTAAGTATATGTGTAAGTATATGTGCTGCCTAAGTTTTGGTCAAACCATGTGGCTTTTTTGGTCAAGCGTAATAAAAAAATGTTTGTTTTTTCTCTCACGTTTTAGGACTGGTCATAGTCTATTAGGACAATATTTTGCTAGACAGTTTCTTGGCTTTAAATCAAGATATCGTCATTTTAGGGCACAATATATAAAAAAAGTGTGTGCAATAAGGGCTAACAGTGTATTTTCACCTAAGCGAAGAATAAACTACCTAACAAACCTGTAACGGGGTCTCCACAATACAAAAAAGAAGAAAGAAGAAGAAAAAATATAAACAACGCGTTTAAAAAAAAAGTATATAATTAAGTTTTGGTAAAGAGCGATTGAAAAATGTTTTTCATATACGCCTAGAGATAAAGAAAATTGTTGAATTGTTATTTATAAATTTAATTATATCAAAATATGTTAATTAGAAACTTACCCGAAGTAGAGTAGGCTGATATAATTAAAAACACAATAAAAAACAATATTATTATGTTTGATTTCATGATTTTCCTTTTAAAAATATCAATATTTTTATGTCGTTGAAGCTGTTTTCTATGTAATAATACTGAAATGGGCCTATTTACATACATGTTTCTTGATTATGAGATTTGAACATAACATCCATATAAGTACACAAGTGTTAGGTAAATATTGTCCAAAACTGTACACACTGGCTTATTCAGGGATAACTTTATGAGTTTATGACCAGAATGTAAGATGTCGTGTCCATATGTTTCCACTGACATTATGCATTAGCTATTCTGATATTCTGAAACATATATTTCAATATCGATTTGTAAGGGTTAAAAAACAACGATTTTCGCTTTAACATACTTTCATCTGTTCATTTATCTTATCTTATCTTATACATTACCTACGCTCATCCGTATTTCGAGTCTAGTCTGGCATTTTTATTAATGTTTTAATGATGATAGGCTACAGGTTTTCTTGGTTTAGTCATGCTACCCATTCCATGCCTGAATGCCACTCGGGAAGAAAGAGTAGTTAGTTATATGCATTTTTTCTCGCATAAGGGATAAGGAAAGTCATCTTCATTTATATATGACGTTATAAGGTTTGTGGGAGTGATTTTGTTTGATTTAAAGAATTAGAGAGATTGTGTTCCATTGTCGTGAATTAATGGTTTTATTCCGCCCATATAAGGTTCCCTAATGTATTTGATTCTTAATCATCTACTCGGTATTAATGACTTCAGTTGAAATAAACTATCTTGTTGATATTGTTCGAAAGCATGTGTATCAACATTTTGATTTTCAGTTATTAGTTTGTAGTTAAACTATTAATTCCCTTTGCAATTGAAATCATCAAGATTCGATTATTAAGTACGTTTATAAAAGGTTTAATGACCGAGAAATTACAGAAGTTCAAAGTACCGTTAAGTTAAACATAATGTAAAATTACGCTTTGTTTAGTTACATATATCTATAGATAAGAAATGATAACAAAATACATTACTTTTATACATTTCTTTTGGAATACGTTGTATTTCGAAACAAAAATAAAAACTTAAAGTACCCTTGGGATCAAATCGATCATAGGGCATATGAATCAGCGTTCATCAATTCCTGTGGCCACGGCCTACTAGGGGATTGTTGGGCCATCTTTTACTTGACCCCAAATAGTGTCAGAGCTGGGTATACTTAGGGATACACTCCAGTCTTAGGACCAACCGCCAGTCCTTGGAACAATCATAGCCTTTACAAAGATTTTAACCTAGAACCTTCGTTACGCCAGCCGAACACCCTGCCCCTAAACATAAAACTTGTGTACAATATTTAAAAAAATAAATTATCAATGTCTAAAAGTCGTTTAACAAGACAAAGACACAAAAACACATTAATTCTGCTAGGACTTTATATGCTATAAACCTTTTATTACAGGAAAAAATACGGATGCGTAACATGTAATATACTTTATTAGTAATTTTATCAAAACATAATAAATGCCCAGATAATTTTTCTTTAATTTATCTGTGAATGTTTTTTTGTTTTTTTGTATATATGCACTCTATGTTCGTACATAGGGTTAACTATCTAGATTGTATATACACTATGGAAAAATGTATTAAACAAAAGTCACACCCTTAAAACATGTTCATCAACATATTAAGATCTATTAGACAATTTAATTTAAAACCAAAAGGATTATACTTGTTCTACAAAAATTATTATATTGCTATATTTTATCAGGGCAATTATTATTACAAATCTAAAACCATTAGGTCTAACCTTATCAAAGTAAAACAAAAGTCTCTACTCTAGCTTCACTAAGTATTTTATTGTAGTGTTATTAAGTATAAAACAATCGATTATACTAATTTTTTTCATTAACATCACCTAACCAGTTTATAAAGAATATCATTTGTATTTTTCTCTTTGCATATTTTTATATATATATTTGTATATCTACAAACAACCTGCTTCGCTAAAGAAATAGAGCATGAATTTGCCAGCACATATTTCGTCACGTATTTATCCATTGAGCGATTGGTTGCTGAATGTTTTCCATTTAAAGCCTCCGAAATTGCCGCACATTGTTTTGGTGTTGATAGTAACAGTTGTCTTCTTGACCAGTTTCCCTGATCCGTTTTACGGCCTCACTTATTTAGACTATTGCGACCAGCAGAATGTTATGGAGATTTGGAGTGTTCCATCTCAGTTCTATGAAGATCATTACGACTTCTTGATAAATATATACTTTAGCGCGTCTGTTAATATCTACTCCATCGTGTATTATAACAGTTTGTAGTGTAATGACGATAGTACAAGTGAATAAATCTTCTTTGCGTATAGTAAATCTCACAACATCTGGAACGACCAAAAGAATCAAGGATATGAAGACAGTGAAGATAATTTTTTTTTATCAACATCTTTGATTTTCTTCGTAATAGTTCCTTTGGTAATTTTTTGAAACATTTACCCTTGTAGATCAGTCAGTATTTTAATTAACATATAGAAGTTATGTGTTGTTGGTGTATTCACAACAATTGTTGTATGTATTTAACGCATCTTTTAATTTTCTTGTATACGTTATTACTTGTCCAAAATAGGCTCGTACCTTTCTGCAGTTTCTGAAATGCAAACACTGATCTTTTACTTAAAATTTATAGGTTGCTAAAGATCTTAAACGTTGTATGAGCATTGAGCATGAATGACGTACGCTTGAGTGACATGTGTTTATGTAACGTATGCTATTGTAGCCTGTGATTGTTTAGGATGTACTGGTATGACATAACACGTGTGCCAGTGTGACTTTATGCGTGCTGTGCGCTAGTGTGACGGTTTAGCGTCTGCCTGCGTAACGTGCGCTAGTGTGACGTGTGCATGTCTGACGTGTGCTTGTGTGACGTGTGTCACGTGTGCTTGTGTGACGTGTGTCACGTGTGCTTGTGTGGCGTATGCTTGATGTTTGTCACGGGTGCTTGTACGATTACATAATTTCTTTTTAGTAAAAGTGTATGGTGTGTTTTTATGCTGTTTGAGAAGAAAATGAAAGTTCAATTGAAACAGTACAAAGAAGTAACCGCATAATAAACATGAATCTTTAGGTCTCTACGGATCGTTCCAAACACTAATTATATTGCTTTTATAATTATTTGACGAAAAACATATATAATAACTACAAGCATAACGTTTTATAAAAATAATAATATATGTTATTATATAATCTAAAATAAAATAGAACAACATATTAATTTTTTTCATGTGTGTTTTTTTTTAATTTTTTGGGTCGAAGACAAAAGGTGCGATACATTTTTTAATGCTTTGATTTTGCATACTTTGTTTTTGTTTCAATTAACTTTTTAAACAGTAAAACTGTAAACGTTTAATCCAATAATAAAAAATTTTTTTAAGTGCAAAACTGTGTAATATAACATCCATTTATATTTCAGTTCTTTCACAAATATAATCGTGCATTAAACTCGTACATTTGACACTTGTTTGATGAAGATATAGTAGTGTAAGTACAAAAATAATTGCCCTCGCTTGTTACAAAATATACAACTGTATTTATAAGATTTTATAATTATGTGTAAATAGTATAATGTATATTTATTAATACTTTGAAGAGTTATCATTTTTATTATCTGCGCATTACGCTCTTTTATCCCTCAAAACACACTAGTATTAATATATATATATCATATAGCAGTTAAATGTGACGTACGTAATAATTCGATTAATTTCTGTGTATGCTATTTGATTTTTAACTATTAAAAAAAATTAAAATACAACAACATTGAACAATATAAATTTAGACAAAGATATGAATGAATGCTTTAAAATATACAACAAAAAAAGTATATGAAGTTAAGACATAAAAAACATTATTTAAAAAGTTTTACATTATCAAAATGCTTTTGAATTTCTAGTTAAGTGGTTCATAGTAGCACAGTTCAAATCTAAAATCATTGAGTTTGATATCTGGATGTGTTCCAAAAACTTCGTCTTGATTGTTGTTATCCTCTGAGTCAAACAGTAAAAATTCCTCTTCCAAATGCATGTCCGTTACTAATTGACACCTCCCGCCATACCTATATAGATAAAATGGAGATTTGTTTGGCAAACGAATTGGAAATTGCGAACTGCCGTCCCCTCGGCAACAGAACCTGTGAGTACCGCTTAGATTTTCTTCAGGTACCACGCCTTGAACGAAACCCTTCTTGTCCAAAGCATCTTCCTCGTCTATGTATACCTTCCCATTAGCAAAACCTTCCGGGCACGCGCCCTTTTTGTTAATGCAGTATGATCCACTGGGCCAAACATCTGCACGGGCGACGTTATCATTCCTGACACAATATTGTAATCTGAAATATTTCTTGTCGCTGTCTGAAATTAGAAACGGTTGCAGGAGATGAGAATTATCGGAAACGGCATCGAAATTCCCCAAAGTTGAACCATCAGATGTCGCCTCCAAGACCGTCCTCCAGATTACATTGGCAGGGATAATTCTGTCGCTAGACTCAGTGTATACATATTTAAAACCTGTATACCAACCTCCACTGGAATCAACAGGACAACCTGACAATGGTGCCAGAAGTCCAAAACTTCCATTCGGCCAAATGTGTGTATTCACTGGCCAGGTAGTAATATTATCTATTGTGCTCTTTATTGGTAATCTGTTGGTCATGATTCCAGAAGGTTGGATGGTTTGCGATACCTGGTCTTGGTAACTGATTGCCAATACTTTTTCCTGATATTAAAATAGTTAATGAATAATTAATATTTAATACATTATCAGAAATGTTAAAATACATTATCTATGTTATGATTACTCACGTAATTAGCATTTTTCATTTCCATTACTTTAAAAAAATTGGTTTATAACAAAAATATACTCCACCAATAACTTGTCTGAAATATTGATTCTATATTTAAAATGTGAATTTTTTATTTATATACATTTTTAAAAGTACAATCTAGGATTATTTAGAATGACCAATGTTGTCACAACTTTTCCAACAAGCGATATTAAATTTGATTTTTTAAAATAATTTTTCCAGTCTTTGTTTTTAAAGTTTAATTATTTTAATAATTAAATTCAAAAGATGTTACCTTTGTAAAGCTTCCACTAAATTGTGCTTTACATCTGTAATTCCCTAATACTCCTGGATCTGTAGAATTTTTCCATTTGATTTGTAAAAAGCCGTTCGTTTTGATATTGTCAGAGTTATTCCACTTAACTTCTTTAACACCAGCGTCATATACGTCAATTAGTTCATCTTTCAATGTCTTTACAGCTGCAATCTTATTCCATGTGTCCTATTCGGAATACAAATGAATAATATAACGGCTCCGTTGGTGTAAAGATAGATCATAGGTTTTTAGTAATGAACAATCAGTTGTAATATCTAAATTCACTGTTAAACTTTAGTGACTGTATTTTGTAATTTAATCGTCGCCAAAACCAATATAGCAACATGTTCAATGGAGTTTCTGTAGACATGTTATTCTACATTTTAACAAAAGAATATAGCATTTATCATTTACACATTACCTTTATGTGCTTTTGTATTTAATGTGACATTCTCGAATAGTAAAACATAATGTAAAGATAATGAATTTGGGTAAGCAACTTAAAAGATATTTTCAGTAATTTTCTAACGGGCTTATTTTCGTAATCATCATAAATCATTTTTAGACCAAGTAAAAAAAAAAAGGGAAAAAAAAGTTGTTATGCAATTTCTTTTGTAACATTTTTATTCACATTATTATTTATCACCAGCTGAGTAAGGTAGTTTGAATTATTTAATTATTATTTCTTTATATATTTCCACCATTATGGTATTCATTACAAGATTTAGTTAGAGAGATACATTTAATTTACTTTAAACAGTTGTAAAAAAACATTTCATGCATTAATTGTTTGTCCATTTAACCATAAGGCGTTTATCTTTTAAACATTAGTCTAATAATGACAACAGCTCCATAATATAATGCTATTAAAAAGTCACAATATTTATAAAATTAATACAAATGAATTTTCTATTTGAATAACTTATATTTATGTTAAATTATAGAAAATGGGCATGCAAACTCTAAAATGAGCGCCTTGTCTTAAATGCTCTTCGCTAATTTATAATGGCAGATACATATTTTGTCATTTCTGCGTAGTGAAGTGTAAGTGACCTCTTTGAATGCTTAACACACAGCTTTTATGTGCAATAAATACTGTTCACAAGTGTAAGTTGAATCAAAAGCTGAAAGTTAAAGACTGAATGCCTGGCAGTTGAGAATACCAGATCACTTTCCTAAGCATCTTCCTTCCAGATTTTCCCGTGAATGGGCACATTTCGATGCCCATTGTTTTTGGATGTTTAAAATTCAAATTGTAGCGTTTTAAAATCGTCAATATCCCTCCACTTTTAATACATCTTCATCTAAGAAGCTTGTAATAAGATCAAGCAAGTTAGGCTTGATGAGGTATGAAAAAATGATTCAATAAATTTGAAAGTATTGCCTTTGTTTAGAAAACTCCGCTTTGAGTGCTTCAAACTATATAGGCCTACTTAAAAGCCCAACTATATATCTAAATGTATGCCATAATAAAGGGAAATACCAAGGACTACTTAAGTAGTCATTGGGAAATACATATAGTTAAATGTTTTAGAATTCATATAGGAATAAAAAATAAGCACTTCTTATAGCGATTCTACCGATGCTATTAAATTAGCATGCTCAGTGCGCTCGTGGTGTGATTTGCAGTAGCAGATGTACTAGCCAAAGAGAAAGATCTTTAAGTTATTTTTAAAAGATTCTCTTGTCCCAAACTCTCTCAGTGTCTGATATAAATTGTTCCATAAAAGAAGGCGCAACTGACTCCCAGGTACTTCTTTTTGTGTCCAGCCAAACTGGGAGTTTTGAGGAGTGACTGTGTTGAAGAGTGCAGTTCCTTAGATAGCTAATGCCTTGATATAAGCTCTCGAAGATAGTAAGGAGGATGCCCTTAATGCATCCGTACGTAATGGACATAATTGTATGCTCTATTCGCCTTATCACCGGGAGCCAGTGGAGATCCCTTAGTATTAGGGAGATATTATCTTGCCTTCTCATTCCGGAAACAATGCGCGCCGCGGTGTTCTGCACGCTCTGTAATCTCTGTAGATAGTTCTGGGGCAAACCCTACAGGCAACTATTGAAGTAATACAACCTTGACTAGAGAAGAGAGATTTCACTCAAGATATAGGAAATCCATTTCAGTGATCTAACAGGTCAAGTGCTGTTTGACCCCGTCCTTGTCAATACGTTCAACTCACTGAAATGCATCGCTTTGTAATTCGGAAACATCGGCTTCAACAGTCAGTTTTCCTCATTCAGAACCGGGTAATAATTTTAAAAAAAACACTCTTGGAGGTATCTCGCGTGCCATTGAAAATCGCTCTGCGTGCCAAGTTTGGCACGCGTGTCTTAGGCTGCCTACCCCTGACCTAGAACATATACTTATAGAGAATCTACAATAATATTTTTCAATGAATGAAGCCATCGTAACAGTTTCTTAACAATTTCCCTCATTGGTTCCGTATAACCTATATCGATAATGTAATAGGTAGACTTTATAACCTGATCAAATTTACTTATTTCCATCCTAGCTATTGTATACTTGTCATTTCTAATGTCTGTATTCTTCACTATACACTGAATAGCTAGTTCTTGTTGTAGTCCAGACTGAATATGGGCAGATTTAAAATCAAAATCTGAAATAGACACACAATTTAAGCTTAAAGTACAAAGCCTAATTCATCATATTGAATTACGTCTGTAAATTAGATTTAATGACAATTGATAATATTATAACGAAAGCATATTCTAATACTTATTAAATATAATGTTTATAAAAATAATGTTGCGAATAGTTATTTGGATTACTGTATAAAATATACGTATAAACCTATTATCTTTTTCTTTTTCTCTCCCTATTTATCGCTCTCATCCTTATCTCTCGTCCTCTTTGTGTCACAAAATCTATACCTTGGACAGTGTCTTGGATATTATATGATTGATCCACCCATTTTAAACTTTACACCTCGGCTGAAGAGCTGAAACGCTCTCCCAGTTTTTAAGAGTCTTTTAAAATTAGTTATAAAACTATTCACTAAGACTTTTAAAAGACACTTCAAGACTTCAAAGTTCTGTGTGTCTCATTTTATAGTTTAATAGCAGAGACGTATTTTTCATCTTCTCTTCTTAAAATCATCGTCTTTTCCATTAGTTTATTTTTTTATTAAATTACATAAGAACTATTTAAGTTTTTCTTTTCTTTTGCATTTTGGACCCCTTTTATGCACAAATTAAATGCTAGACCACTCTACAATAAATTAATACTTACTTAAAATGGAATATGTCGCCAAAAAAGATTGTTGATCAGTTCTTTTTTTATTAGCTTTAAATTTGACTAATAAAGTGTTTGATGTGGACTCTACGGAATATTCCTTATGTAAAGAGCAGTCTTGAAACAGTGTTGAAGCGTTCGTATTATTTCCATCATAAACTGTAAAGTTGTCAACACTACACTCAGTAGACAGATTCACTATACTGTGAGTAAAAATTGATATATAGTTAAGCCTTATGAAAGCAAATGCTAATTCTATAAATTAGTTTCTTGTATGCAATTAATGTTTTCATTTCAATAATAACTATTGAAACAATAATAATTTTGTTAACATTTTATGATTCATAAAAGCTTGTATCTGTATCTCAAAAATACTTAAAATCAAAACATTTTTCTATGTATAAAATTTAGACTATTATAAAGAAAATAAAATTATTATCAAATAAATATGTTTCTGTATAAGAAATAAAATCAGACCATTAAAAAAACAAACAGAGAAAGGTAAAAAAAAATCAATCTAAACCTCACTCTAAATGTAAAGTATTTTCTTGACCTCCATGGACGGCTCTACATTCAATTAATGAAATAGGTATATAATTAGCTAAAGCTGTTTAGCGTTTCTTTAATTTCTTTAAATTTATTTCCAATAGTTCTAGTTTAGTTGTCGTTTATTATGCGACATCAACACAAAGAAACCAAACAAACTTTGTCAAATAATTTTGATAGTTTTTGTCCATGTTGATCTTAAATTGAGTCTATGATAAATGTATATTTTATAATCCAGTTATAACATTATATTTGTTGATATGTTTAAATTATTTAAAGTTATGTTTACTTTAAGACAATAATGTCTCCAATACTTGCTTGAACAAGCCATGAACAATCGACATTGTAGCTGTAGTCTTTAGGAATTTTTGGACTTCTCACAACACCACTGGAACTATTTAGAATTTTTGTTGTACCTGTATAAAAAAGAGAACACAACATGAATTTCTTGTTTTAGATTGTTTTTTTTGTTTTTTATCATTTTCTTTTTTTACTCGATATTAAATATCATTAAGTTTAATTCAAAACAAGATTTGGTCACAGCCTAAGAAAATCGACACCCATCATTACCTATCTTAAAAAGTCTGAATAAAAACCAGACATGCTTTCCGGCTCTTTGTTTGTCTAGTGCGTAATGATGTAAATAGTGGAGCAACGGAAGGGGGGGGGCACACTAAGGTCCTGTCCGAGAATAGCTACCCCGCGGCACGCCGATATACCGTGTCGCATAATTTAGGGCACGGTCTCCCAAGTCACATGCACTACTGCACTACATTAACTTCCCCAACTGCAGATTTTCCCTCGGATCATCATCGTGGTTGCTCGCTCGTATACTTGCACTGTCGTCCAGTAGCACAAATCCCATCCTATAGTATAGG
This sequence comes from Anisus vortex, assembly GCA_949126835.1. Lineage (NCBI taxonomy): Eukaryota > Metazoa > Mollusca > Gastropoda > Planorbidae > Anisus > Anisus vortex. Next base: position 18,553,513 of record OX421500.1, read on the forward strand.
TAGGGGCATGCATGCACCAGGACGGGTTTAAGACGGACTGCTACGCACATTGCCTCCTACCCAGCGAGGCTCAAAGCCTCTAGGCTGAGGGGCTGTTCCCCATTCGGTCGCCCGCAGGTGTATTCTTAATGAAAACGTATGTGTAGTTTACTCACTTCGCCAGTCATTGAAGCCAATGGGTACAGAATTACCAGACAAGCATTACTTGGAATCATTGAGGCGAAAAGAAAAAAATTCGGCAAACAAACACCTGGAGACGCGAAATGAAAGCTGACACCAAACAAATCAGGTTGTAACTGGGGTCAGATAGAGGAAATTGCATAGAACGAGATACATGGAGGACTCTTATAGCAACCTATTTTTCAGGTAGGATGACAGGCATTAGTAAGTTAGGAAAGTATAAATGTTAAATATCTTAACTTCAACAAATTGTTAATTGAGCCGTTACCGTTACAGGCAGGACTTAGGAAGATGATATCCATGTCTTCATTGTTGCACTCGCAATAGAATACATCAATATTCATATCACGAGCGGTTGCAGAACTCTTTACCTTTGAACCTATTAGAATTAAGTAAGTATCTTATCTCACATGTTACAGACGCTCCTTCAATAAAGAAGATTTATGCGTAATACGTTCATTCGTGGTATTAGTCTAGTCTAGCATTTTTATTAGTGTTTTAAATTATGTTAAATTACTGCTTTTCCTTGCTTGTTTAGGCAACCCATGCCATGCCCGGATGCCCTTTGGGAAGAAAAAAACTTTAAATTTATATGTATATTTTCTTGCATATAGAATAATAAAAGTGTTTTTGTCCTTTATGTTTAACAGAGCATTGTAATATACTGATATTGTGATGTGTTTGTAAGTTAGAATGTATTGCCTTATTTATTATAACTACTTTAATAAAATGATCATAGTCTCCCCATCTAAGGAATCATAATCAGCAACTCTAAAGAGCTGACATTCTACATGCAAAAACCATGAAACAATAACAATATGTAAATGTTTATAAATCACCATAATGTACTATATATATATAAATATCCAAATGAAAACGTAAAGAATTAAGTATGAACTTTAAAAAATAAATAAATTTTATTATCTACGTTTGAGGTATAAGATCTATATAATCATCAGTTCAAGTAAAGCATAAATTAACATTTGTTAATATACATTTCAGCTTCACTTGAAGAGAATAACCAAAACAAAGTGCACCAGGCCAAAGTTTGACCTGGACAAACTGCAAGACCCAGAGGTAGCAAAAATATTTCAAACCTCAGTGGGAGGAAAATTCGCACCACTGATCATTTCGGGAGCTGATGAGGTAGATGTCAACACATTGACCAACACCTTCAGCTCGGCAATGACAGATGCTGCTACTGAACTACTTGGCAAACACCGCCCAAGGAAAAAAAACTAGATCACGCCTGAACTTTTAGATCTGTGTGATCGACGAAGAGAGATGAAAAAGAAAAAGAACAACCCTCAAGGAGCTGATGCCTACCGAGAAATCAACAGCAACATTAGAAAAGGCATGCGCTCAGCAGAGCAGAACTGGATAGAGGATCAATGCCAGGAAATATAGAACAGCCTGAATAAGAACAACAGCAAGAAGGCCTACCAAACAGAAAAACAGATGACAAGAGTTAAACAGCCCAAAATTTCTGCGATCCAAAGCAAATCAGGCCTGTGTTTAACAGAAGCGCCTGACGTCCTGGATAGATGGACATAATTCTGCTCTGATCTTTACAACCACATATCTAATGGAGACCCCTCAGTTCTAGCATGTCCACAGAAAAATGAAATGGAAGAAACTCTCCCCATTCTCTTAGATAACGTTGAGGCAGCAGTAAAATCACTGAAGAAAGTGAAAGCAGCAGGAGTAGACAACATACCCACAGAACTGATTCAAGCAGGAGGAGAAGCGACGATTGATGCCCTTACAATTATCTGCAACAAGATCTGGCAGAGTGTGGAGTGGCCTACACCATGGACCCAATCACTTATAATCACTCTTCCCAAGAAAGGTAACCTTCAAGATTGTCAAAACTACCGTACTATCAGCCTCATCAGCCATCCCAGCAAAGTCCTTTTGAAAATAATACTTAACAGGTTAAAACCTCAAGCCGAACAAATCATAGCCGAAGAACAGACAGGTTTCAGGGCAAGGCGAAGTACCACCGAACAAATCTTTAACCTGAGACTAATATGTGAGAAATACCTACAGCACCAACAACACCTATACCATGTGTTCGTTGACTTTAAGAAAGCGTTTGACAGAGTCTGGCATGCAGCGCTGTGGGCAACCATGAGAGCATATAACACTATTGCAGTCATTAAAAGTTTGCATGAAATGCTACCAGTGCATTCGTCCACAACGATGTCACAGGCAAATGGTACAAAGCAACCATTGGCGTGCGTCAAGGGTGCCTACTCTCTCCGACACTCTTCAACATTTACCTGGAAAGGATCATGACCGATGCACTGGAAGACCAAGTTGGGACAGTCAGCATCGGTGGGAGACAAGTCACCAATCTTCGCTTTGCCGATGACATAGATGGCTTAGCTGGCAGTGAAGATGAACTGAGGGAGTTAACAGCCAAACTGGAGATACATCATTAACGTATGGCATGGAAATCAACGCTGAAAAGACCAAAGTTATGGCAAACATGGAGTTTGAATCCGAAATACAAGTGGGCGGTCAGAGACTCGAGAAAGTCTCCTCCTTCAAATATCTGGGATCCATAATATCCGATGTTGGATCCAAATTTAAATTCTTGCAAGAATAGCCCAAACAACTGCTGCACTTTGCAAGCTAAAAAAACATCTCGCGAAGCAAGACAATCTCACTTACTCAAAAATTCGACTGATGCGCTCCCTGGCGATGGCAGTTTTTATGTACGGCTGTGAAACATGGACACTTACAGCAGATCTCCAGAAAAGAATCAGAGCCATGGACATGAGATGCCTACGTAAAATTTTAAACATCTCCTACAAAGATCGAATTACAAATGAGGCTGTCCGTGAGCGAATCACCTACGTCATCGGCCCTCATGAGGATCTTCTCAGTGCCATTTAATCCAGAAAACTCCGATGGTATGGGCATGTGGCAAGATCCGAAGGCCTGGCGAAAACAATCCTGCAGGGCACAGTGCAGTGTGGAAGAAAGAGAGGCAGGCAGAAGAGACGATGGGATGATGACATCAAGGAGTGGACCTGCTTGTCTCTGGCAGACTCCCAGAGGGCGGCGCAGGACCGAGACAAATGGCGTACAATTATCCAATTGTCAAAAAATGGAGCCCCAACGACCCTCGCTCGGGTTATGGGATAGAAGAAGAAGAAGAATATACATTTATATCGATTGTTTGATTTTCCATATTAAAATGTAATAGATTACAAGTTGTTTGTATACGATCGCAAAAATCCGAAATACGCTGGACATAATAATATGTGTCTTAATTTTTAACATTAACACTGAAATCTAAATAATGTTATTAGACAAAAGAAATACGTAAAAAACATGTGTTTGAAATTTAAAGAGTAGAATAAGTTAAATGTAATTGTTGACTTACCTAGTTCACAGTAGGAGTCTGTGTATTGAAATATAAAACTAAAGCATTGATTGGTCAACTCCAAGCATCTTGCACCACATGATGTTATAGTGACTCCGTAGAAACCGATTTTAAGTGATTGGAACTTTGTGAACTCTTCGGTTACTTTAGTGAAGGATTGAGACAAAAGCTGTGCTCTGGTTACATTAACTGAATATTTATATAACAAAAGCAGTTCATTTAATCAATAGTAAACATAAATTAATTAATTTAAAAAATATGTAAATCAGGTAGAAGAAAAAACGATACATTATATTCGTTTGACAAATTTGTATTTAATCCATTGGGTTAGTTAACCAGCTTGCACAACTTTCCGTTGCCAGGACATACTATTGGAGCTTATCTGGTTAGCGCAACGCCCAGTCGCCTTTACTTTGCCTGAACTATTGTCATCAGTATTATGTGTAGTCAGTGACAACCTAAACACCGGGTTGCAAATCATAGCCTTTAACAGGATTCGAACCCGGGACCTTCGGTACGTTAGCCGAGCCTGCTGAACTAGATTATCGTGCAGGCAATAAGAAAGTTAAATTAATAAGTACAAACCAAAGGATCTTAAACAACGAAAAAAAAATGTACACAAGATATTGTTTTATAAAATCCATACCTCTGCTATCTATTGCAAAAAGCCAGAAAAGCACGAAGAAGACCCGTATTTTCCGTTCCATTATGATACTGCGTCTAGAAACGTCTTGAGAAGAGTGCTAAACCACACGGCCACTAGACTTGATACTTTTAACATTAATTAATTATGTAGGGCAGTGACAATAAACTGTTGGATGAATCTTTTCGCTGCTTTGGCGGTAATACTTGATGACATCGTCCAAAAACAAGTTCGATTTGCGGCATAAGGGGGAGGGGGGAGTTTATGAAAGGTTCTCTACTTCTGTTTTAATATTTTCATTGGTCCTAAAAAGAAAGACAGAATATAAAATAATGGAAATAATGCCGCAATAACCTGTAAAACAAAACAAAAAGTTGACATATTTTGATTTAAATTATGGGCTCTTGAAAATGGTAACTATAATTATGCAGCCTAAGTCCGAATTATTTTAAGCTCTATTTGTTTCGACTAGAATTAAAATCTTCAAATAATCGGCCATACAAATAAAAAATAGAACTTAGAGTAGACTGCTCTAACTTCGACCGATTAAATTACGAACGGCAACAAACTCGTTTTTCTCTTTGCTATAAATCGGCAACCAATCATTATTGCGATTTTATTTTTCATCGTTGTTTCGTGTATTTTCTGCTGATTGGATGGGTACTAAATTTTTTAGCCCATAGTTTTAAGGAATACAAAAAAAAAGTCCCCTAGTTTCCCTACCCCCCCCCCAGCTTTATTATAATAGGTATCTAACTTCGACCGGGGTTGCTCTAACTTCGACCGCTTTGTTTGTCTTTTTTTTTCTAAAAAAAATATTTTTCAAAGGCTAATTAAAAAATAGTATGTAGTTTGGCCTATTTCTTTGCTATATATATTTTTTTAACAAATAAATAAAATAAATAAATAACGTTTTAGGCAATTTGAAGCGATACACTGTAAATGGGCCTAATCAGAAAAACTAGAAATAGTGCGTCAGTTCAAAAAAAGACAATGGTCGCAGTGTAAGCCTCTGTTTAACAGTGTCGTCTGCAAAAACGGCTAAAACTAGACATGATATTTTTGGACTACTTTTCCCGCCCTTCAATCGTGAGACGATAAAAATAAAAATGTATTAACCAATCATAATCGTTATTTTTTAAGACTGTATTTTCTGCGCCCTATAGAGAAATCGGTCGAAGTTAGAAACTGGTCGAAGCTAGAGCAGTCTACCAAACGGTTGACAAAAATACTAATTAAATGCCGTTTCCCCCACGTGGTTCGTCGCTTTTATGAACGGCGGTTATTGTTTTTTTGCGCGGCAATTAGGACGTTTCGGAAATACCCGTTGAACTTTCATGCCCAGTCAACATAGCACACTAGCATAATACAGTGTGGTGACACTAAATCCCGTGACACATAATCCCACGTTAGTTAATGCATGACACTTATTCCCCCGACAGATAATCCCATTGACGTTTTATCCCTATCGCAGACATGTAAGCTGTAAACTAAATTTATTGTTCTCTATTTCACTTTATATTTAACTTGCAGACTTCTGATTTTTTTATTAACTTTTATTAAATTGCGTTAAAAAAGTATTTTTAAATTAAATTTGTAGTTCTCTATTTCACTTTATTTTTCACTTTATATACTTTATATTTAACTTGCAGACTTCTGATTACCTTTGATTAAAAGCGTTAAATATATGCTGTGTAATCTAATTATATAAATGTACTGCTAATAAATCTAAATGTACTGTGTAATAAATATAAATGTTCTGTATAATAAATCTAAATATACTGTTTATTTACTATAAATGTTCTGTGTAATAAATATAAATGAACTGAAAAATAAATCTAAATATACTGATTATTTACTATAAATGTTCTGTGTAATAAATATAAATATTCTGTTTAATAAATCTAAATGTAATGTGCAATAAATATAAATGTTATGTTCAAAAAATCTAAATGTACTGTGTAATAAATCTAAATGCACTTTGTAATAAATCTAAATGTTATGTTTAATAAATCTTTATGTACTGTGTAATAAATATAAATGTTATGTTTAATAAATTCTATATGTACTGTGTAATAAATCTCAATAATGTGTTTAATAAATCTAGATGTACTGTGTAGTAAATCTAAATGTTATGTTTAATAAATCTAAATGCACTGTGTAATAAATCTAAATTGTATGTTTAATAAAATTAATCTAAATGTAATGTGTAATAAATCTAAATGTCATGTTTAATAAATCTAAATGTAATGTGGAATATATATAAATGTTCTGTTTAATAAATCTAAATGTACTGTGTAATCAATATAAATGCTATGTTTAATAAATCTTAATGTACTGTGTAATATATATAAATGTACTGGTTATTAAATCTAAATGTACTTTTTAATAAATCTAAATAAGCTGTGTAATAAATATAAATGCACTGTTTAAATACATTTTGTTTTATTTTTCTTAGTTTACATGTCCGCTGGAGGGATTAAGTGCCAATGGGAATATCTGTCGGGGATTAAGTGTCAGGCATTAACTGTCGCGGGATTAAATGTACGTACACCCATTATACCAGCCATCCAAACCACCATGCGATAGCTGCGAGTTAAGCTTTGAGAAACAATGACGTTTAAACCGAAAGTAGGAAGTACGTAGCAGTATCCAGCATCCACGTTAAGAATTGCGAAAGAAAGTAGGTCACGTTTCTCACAATACAATCATTCAGGCACGAGTCATCACATAAGTTAAACAACTCAGAAGACAGTCCCTCATTGTGTGCTTCTACAACAACACTATTCTAACTGCGAAAAGAAAAGACTACAAAAACTATTTTTTTATGGGATGTGTGGGGGCCCCCTTTTGTGTAGGGGCCCCTGTTTCATAGTAACATGTGGAACACGCCTAGATACGCCACTGCGTGAAAGTAGTAACCAGGAAGTGTGCTTGTGACGTCACGTCGCTTACTTGGAAAAGTTAGGCTTAGAGATAAGTTCAGTACATATACGACGGTGGAGCTGAGGAGTCCTGTTGGACTGGAAAAGCGATAGTCTTGGAACGGTGGTTGTGAGGTAAAGTCCTGTTGGATTGAGAGGTGAAAGTGAGCTGAAGTGTCTAGAGACTAGTGAGATATTGTATGGTGACTGTTATAATTTAGGCCACACATCATCATATGAACTTGATTAAAGGCATTGATTCAAACTGTACAGCGTCCGTTTATCATTGAGCGTTCCAACTTTTTGTCATTAATCGATCCTGTTACAACATTGTTTTGTCGACATAGTTTTGACAGTCTTTGTGAACGCATCCGTTTCTAGGCTATATGGAAAAAATAGCTGATTCATCAATATGTCAATAGCTAAAATATTCAGTACACAACTAAAAGATATTTGTGAAGTGTTGAATTAATTAATTTTTAATCGTTGTTTGTTGTTATTTTTTTTATTGAGATACTTCTATACAAAATCATTGTGAATGCAAGTCAATGTCAATTGTTCAATGAAACTTCAACCGCGTTCATGAAAAAATGCGCGCAAGGAAATTATCAATAGCCAAAAGAAACGTAAAACACACTTACAAAGTTTTACTGTCCAATAAAGTACAAACTATTTAATCATTAATTCCGTAGGTGCGGTTGTTCTAACGAATTGTCCTGTCGTAATTGCTTTTTTCCGAAGGTGGCTGTCTTGTAGTAGTGAGCTTGATATATTCGCCTCTTTGAGTTTTTTTATATTTCTGGATTCAATTTTTTTAATGCTTCTTTTCTATTTCTGTCGTAGTTATGTAAGCATTGTCAAAGTTCTTTGTCACAGTTAAATTAGTTTCGAATTAAATGTGGTAGTAATAATTTAATATATCAAGGTATAAAATGTATAAGAATGTTGAAGTAATCATACAACTCAATATCCAGAGTAACAACGTTTAATAAATAATATTGTAATGTAGTTTATAAGATAGCATTAATAATATAATCAATAATACCGTCAAACACTTTATGGCCTATGCCACACATCCTGCCTTTCCTACGGTCTAAGGTCCTCTAACGTTCTATTACAATTATTGAAATGATTGAAAGTCGTATCCAACTCTCAACATGTCATAATTTGTTCTGACATGCGTCTCTACTTACTTTTGCATTTCAAATTACTATGTCTATAATATTTTTTTATGTTTTAATAATATTATTATTATTGTAAATCCTAGCAGTCGGTTTTAATTAATAACTATTTCAAACTTGGGGGGGGGGGGGGGGGGGATTATCTTTATCAAGAGTGCACTTTACCGTACACGCTAAATGTCCATTCATTATTACAAAACTAGTGTTTATACTCGTCAAAATGACGGAGAAACGAATTACTACAATATGCTGTTTTTAAGGAATAACAAATGAAAAGGGAAAAAAGTAACAATAAAAAAAGCTTTTACAGCACGAGGAAACCCTTGTGTGACCAAACAACACATAAACTGAAAGCATTTTGAAAAGGACATAAAGATCTTGCGTGTCCCAGCTCATCCTCACAGCTTGTTAAGACTGATGATGATCTTTGTATGCGTTTTTTAAAGTCGCTCTAATCTCAAAGAAGCAAAATGAATGATGTCATAATATGTTCTAGTTAATATAATATTGAAAACATTAATGGGAAATAAAATGTACATTTTTAGTTTGAATTTTTGTTTTTCATATGAGCAAGAAAATAATATATACGCAAATAGGTCAATAAATTATACAAGTTGTTTACAGTATGAACATTTGAGAATTTTTTAAAATTTTTTTTTTATTCTGTATTATTATTGTTATGATTTTACTTTTTTTTTTTTAAACTAAGGTGAAATACAGTTTTACCTAAACAAGGGGAGGGGGAGGGTAAACAAAGTTTTGAACAAACGAATCCAAATAAAGCTACATTTTTTTGTTTACCTCCCATATTAAAAATTTAAAATAATGGATTAAAAGTGTTATCTTTTGTTGCAGTATAATATTACATGTGTTGTTTTTGTTGCAAAATACAGCCTACTGGTGAATCGTGTATTAAAAGTCCATTACAAATCCGCAAAATAGCAGAGTGTAAGTGTTTGAAGTAGATAAAAAAAAGCTATATTGCCCTTAGCTACAAATGTTTAAAAAAAAATATAGCTAAAATGTAATAAGTATGTAATGCTATAAATACCAAGTATGACAATATTCAAATTTCATTATGAAAATAATTGTTAAGAACTAGAGTTTTCTTTTCACCTACAATTGTGTATAAATATTATAAGGCTATATTTAACTACACTCAGGACTTATCAAGTTGGATTCTTTATGGATTTTCCAAACCATCCATTAGCTATTAGATTGTTGTTGCATTTTATCATTATAAACATCTCCAAACGGTGCAATCATGAGAAATATAACTAACGTAAAATACATCAGTTTATGAATACAATAGAAATATTTTTACGTTTCACATGTCCGATCCTTATGGATTCATGCTCCCCCCCCCCCCCCCCAAATTCCAATTTTTAAAGGTCAGAATAACTCTTTTATATGTTAAGAAAAAAATTCCAAATTATTCTATATTGAAATATCAATTTTAGTGTAATGCACTTTTCCAAATTGTTTGTTTTTATTATAAAAAATCGAATATCTTTTTTTGGGGGATTGCAATGTTTCTTATTTCCTTATTGTGGGCCTACAAACAATGCAGATAAAAGTTACACAATGCAATTTTTTAATGGGTTTATATATGTATACAATTAAACTAGCTTAACTAAAACTTAGAAGTATTTTGGTATGATACATTAAGTAGTGTCAGATAATTAAAATAAGTTATTTAATAGTGCAAAGCTTTAAGACTAAGCTTAGGCTATATTTTTAAGCCACATTATCTTTCCACAAGCCTGCAATATTATGTAACAAAAAAGTGTCCCGTCAGGACAAAAATAGGTAACAGGCTGTTTATAAATTACACCATGACAGATTGTGATGGGTTCGGCTAGTATGGGCCCTGATTAGCCTGGCGCCATGGCACACAAATGTGATGGGTTTGGCTAGTATGTGCCCTACTCAGCCTGGCATCATGGCACAAAGATTGTGATGGGTTTGGCTAGTAGTTGCCCTGATTAGCCTGGCGCGCCATGACACAAAGATTGTGATGGGTTCTGCTAGTAAGTGCCTTGCTCAGCCTGGCACCATGTCACACAAATTGTGATGGGGTTGGCTAGTAGGTGCCTTGATTAGCCTGGCGACATGGCACAAAGATTGTGATGGGTTTGGCTAGTAATTGCCCTGCTCAGCCTGGCGCCATCTTACAACTATTCGAATAGCACCATCTTGTATATTTTATTTATAATATGTAGGCCCTATTTCTGACTGTAGCGTGGCGCGCACTCTACGTGGTTATTTGGCTCGTGTAGAGGCTGATTATTGCGATGTCACAGTGAAGTTTGGGCCTTAGAATTATTTATATTTTGTCCGTTATCCCGCTTGGCTGGCGGGTGCTGTAAGCCTATAGAATAGTGTAATTTCTACTACTATATGACACGAGTGCTAATATATGAGCAGACACAGGAACAATGATTGATTCAATGCTGGGATGAATTTCAAATACTGTTTATTTAGGCAAAAGCGATAGATGGCAGAATTTAATCCACAACACAAATTTACAGTGTAAACAGTATATATTTGGATCGACCGAAGAAAGAACTGGTGCGTTCTGTGTCTAAGGCCCCAATACCCGTTTCATATTTCTATCTTAAACCAAGAAGTGCCCTCTGTGGGGGTAGGGGCAATGGGGAGGGGGGAGAAGAGGGCGGTCGGGGGAGGGATACAAAAGCTCTTTGATACCATACATCCCGACGAGGGCTGTTGCGTATGTGTCAGTTTACGGGGGAAGAGTTTGGGGGAGGGGTTTCCCTGGCCACCTGGGCCGACTGTAATAGATTTCGCGTGTAGACGCAATTTGCTTATCTTGACCAGTGGTCAGTAGCCGAGAGGAGGATCAAAGGGAGGGCTTGGCGAGGGTGGGGGGGGGTTAGACTGTACATACAAGGGGGTTGGCGAGGGCGGTGTGTGTTTAGACTGTACATACAAGGGGAGTGTAAACATGTTAAATATATACAAGGGCAGATAACTAAGCTTGTATAATAATAATATAAGGAATATAAATATATTGATGCATGTACAACAGTTATAGAAGAGAGTAAGTACATTCATATATACAAAATAAAGATACAAGATACAAATACAGTCACACATTCTTCATTCATTGGTGAGCACCGCAATGAGCCAGGATTAATTGTAGTTTATAAGTTGGAGCCATAGTGAATAAGTGCCATGGCACCAGGCTGAGCGCTGGCGCTTCTAGTGAGTTTACCACACTGACTGTATATTGTAAGTGATTAGTTACACTTATCCTTGCGTTATGTTACAATTATGTATTATACCCTACACCTATCTTATGACTAAAATAAGAATCTGATGTAACCAGTTCTCTATCTACCCCCCCCCCCTCTACACACTTAGCTGTCTTCAGCTACACGTTTAGTCTCCCATGTGTCATCAACGCCACAAACCACACCCCCGTGTGCAGCCACAAGGGGAAATACGGAGGAATAATATACATTATTTAAGGACCATCAACTCCTATAATATGAACCAACGGTTGAAGCACGTCAAATCCTACATTACTATTTGCTCAAAACAAGCGCCTCTGCTTTGGAGTCCAAACTTCATCTACATGAAATTCGATAAGTGCTACATCCTCTTTATTTGAAGAGAGAAGATTAGAATCCCAACCAACTATACCTTGCATGGTCTAACTCTTGAGAGGGTATTAGATACATATTCTAGTAAAGGCCTAGTTATTTTGAAACCCTCATATTGATGGAGCAATTAAAAAAAATCAAACAAAACATTAGGATTCATAAAATTTATTTTTACAAATCTATTAAGAATCATCAATAGACCTTATATATAATTACGGTGAGTTTGTTTTTATGTTTGATTATATATTTATATATATATATGTATGTCCCCTATAGGCCCCTAAGCCGTTTGACTAATCGGTTCAAAAATTAAAAGTATAAATTTGAAACGGCCCCCAAAAGAGATTTTTATTTTATCACTTAAAATCATAAATGTGTTGATTTTAAAAAATCTATAATGTTAGATCCAACTATGCAAATAAATGTAACCGTACAAATCAAATGGCCATTTCCGTTCATTTACTATGTTGAAAGCGACATTCACTATGTTGAACGCGAGGGTCTTATCGGGTTCCCCCCCCCCCCCCCCCCCCCCCCGTTCTGCTGCCGTTTTTTTAGTGTGGCGAGACCTTTTCTAAAAGTTACGCACCACATATGGGTTTGTAATTGTAGTCATTCGTTTCTCCGTCATTTTGACGGGCATATCCACTAGTATAAAACTAAAATGCAACCTCACATTAGTTAAGCCTATACTAGATTATGCATCATCTGTATGGGACCCATTAACTAAAGAAAGCATTAAAAAATTAAAACAAATTCAAAAAAGAGCGTCAAGATTCATTTATAGCGAATATTTCCAACTAACAAGAGTAACATCATTAGTCAAATCACTAAACCTAGAAACACTTGAGGACAGAAGGGCAACAAATAAAGTAATAATAATACATAAGGCATACAATTCTAATTTAGAAATAAAACCTAATAACAGCATGTTGCAATGCTCAGATAAACATAAAGACAATAACACTTTGCTTATTTCTTATGCCTATAAGCATTCTTTATTCCCGAGTGGCATTAGGCATAGAACGGGTTGCCTGAACAAACCAGGAAAACCAGAAATTTAACGTCATTTAAAACATTTTTACAAATTCAAGAATAGACTCGGACAACGGATGAACCCAGAACGCAACAATCTTCTTTATAAAACGAGCGTGTACCAGGATCAAGACTCATGGTTATAAAAGTCTAGCTCGACCCATCCTGGAGTAGACATCGACGGTGTGGGATCCCCTTCAACAACACCTGATATCTAAGTTAGAGATGACCCAACCTCGAGCAGCACGTCGTAACCTACAGGACGACGGACTTACCCTTTCGCCGCCAACTAGGTGTAATCCACCCGGAGAGGGAATTCTAATGCTCATAACTTTTTTATCGTTTTAATAATTGTCCTCATATTTTACCTAATCCTCAAGGTCCTTGACATGAACACATGGGACTATGAAAATATTTCAAGTATGATAAAGAAAATTTTTTGGGGGCAGCTAAACTTTTTTTTCTACAGTCCCCGGCAACTGGGTGTAACACACTCGTACATAATTTAATGGGGGAAATAACGCTCTGAACTAACTTATTATATTTTGTTATTGATCTGTTTGAATTTTCGTTGATTATTTGAGAGTGCATAAGTCCAAAAAATACATTTTAAAATTTAAAAAAATAATTTAGTCGTCTGAAAGAACATATAAGCCTATCAACTATAAAAAACAAACAAACTTTTTGTTGAAATAATATATTTTAAAATAGAACTATCCCGTGTACACATAAAAATAAGGTCTTTGCATATCAGCTTTCACAACTTTTATATTACATACAATAACTGATTTTTCTTTGCAAATGTGTTTGCTACACTTGCAGTATTAAGATTTTTCCATTCCTGACATTTCATTGACAACAGTGTAGTAAGTGTACACCTATTTTTCTTTACAGCTGTATTACTTGCCTTATCGGTAATCACTGCCATTTTTGCAGCAGTTGATATGGATTAATTAGTTTGTTAAAGTGTTTTAAAGCCATTTAAAACTCATTGTCCTGCCTCACAACATCTTGGTGTGATGGGGTAGATGGCCTTTGTATTTGCGTAAAATCTTGAAAAAGCACAAGTAAAATCTACAATTTTTTTTTTTCATCTTTCTCTCATATTATTTCAACATTTATCTTCTTTTCTAGGGCACTAGTTGTTGTTTCTTGTACCAAATTATGGGCACCTTTTAAGATAAGATAAGATAAGAATGCTTTATTGATCCAAAAGAATGGAAAATTGACTTGATTACATAAATTCCGTTTTTCAGCATACCTAAAACAATATTAAAGAACCATTTGTACTCAAACACAATAGACATTCACGCACACTATCATACCATTTATCATACAAGAAAAAAGTAGGGTTATTATTTAGGAGTCAGCTATTGAGCCATCGTATTTCCTGGCTGAAAGATGATTCTTAGGGAATGTTTCAAGATGGTTTATAGGCCTAGAATAGTTATATTCCATTATATTTCAATCCTATCAAATGTGATTGCAAACATATCTTAGAAAATATTTTTTTTTATTTTATCTCTGCGTGTAATAACATAAATTTAGTTAACAAATTAATTTTAACTTATTTCCCTTTAAAGGCACAGTTATCTACAGTTTATTGAGATACAAAGGGAGACAAATAAAAATAAAAAAAACTTTACATTACAGTAACCAGTTGTGTAATGCTAAGAGAAACGAATCGTTAGTATCAATCAGTTTTGAACAAGACAAACAATTGAATTAAACAATTTATGTTTGTTTTGTATGATCTAAAATTATTAGTTTGACATTTATTTACGTAATTTGTTAATCTAAATGAACCAACCGTTTGCATGTCCCTATGTGTGATGTGCGCTACTGTGACAGTTTAGCGTTTGCTTGCATAACGTGCGCTAGAGCGACGTGAACGTGTCTCACGTGTGATTGTATGCTTAGATAATGTTTTTATACATGTGTAAGGTGTGTGTGTGTTTTTTTTTTATGTTGTTTGAAATGAGAAAAATTTTGTCAATTGAAACAGTACGAGGAATTAACTGCATACTAAACATGAATCTTTAGATCTCTAAAAACTGTTGAAAACAAAATTATTGCTTAAATAATTATTTTGAAGAAAAATATATAGAATAACTACAAAAATAACGTTTTATAAACATAACTGTACAATAATTAATATGTGTAATAAGTTTTATGTATACAATATTTTAGTACATGCTTAAACGTACTGTTAGTGTTAAAACGTATTTAAATATTTTTTATATATAATGCAAATAAAACAGAATAACATAGATATATTAATTTTATGTTTTTTTTTTTTTTTGTTGTTTATATATATATATATCATATCATATATCATATCATCATATCATATCATATAATATCATATCATATCATATCATATATATATATAAATCTCAAAAGGAATATGTATGTATGTATGTGGCTGGCTGGCTGGCTGGCTGGCTGGGTATGTAGATACCGCATAATCTTTTTAAATACTGGACATAAAAACGTGAAATTTGCTACAAATATTCTTTGCGTTACGGCGGTGAACACTGTCAAGGTTTTAACAAAATTAAAATGACCGCAGTGGTCAGTTTGGTCAAAAAACGTGAAAAAAACACAACTTTTGATTCACATTGTCTTTGCCAGTACAACTTTTTATAGTTTTTCGTCACAAAGTTAGAAAAAAAAAGGATGCGCTGAGATTATTTTTATGACGTCATCAATCTTTGCGCATGGATTTTATAGCAATGAAGGGACATTTTTCATTCATGTTTAAATTGACGTCATCAAACTATGTGCATGGATTTTATTATCTCAACTCAATGACGGGAACAAATTTTCTTCATGTTTAAATTGTCTACGTGCCGTAAACAACATAAATTCTTTACACTACCAATACTGTAGTTGATTTTCTTAATCTATCACTACTTTAATACTTTACACTGTGAATACATGACTTAAAGCTAATTAATAATTTAAAACTTTACAAACATAGGACAAAGCAAATAGATTTAGCATTTTTTTTTCTGTTTCGGGAAGTAATACCGACGCCTTACTAAGCTTATTTAAACGCAGTGGTCCTGGTTACACTCTATATTTAAGCTTATAATTATATGGCGTCATCAAATTTTGCGTATTTATGCGTTTAAGAAGGGAACAAAATTTTGTTTTAATTTGCGTCGTAATTTGTAGAATGCAATATTTAAATGGTTTAAGTAAAAAAATTAAGTTACCGGAAAATACTTTATCCCCGCTTAAGACAATAATTGCTTATAACTCCATGGGTTATTTTATCCAGTTCCGAGAACTGGGCACCTTTAGGCTTATCGCCTTGGTAACGGCCATTGTTTTAATTACCGGGCAATGTTTAAATTACCGGGCAATGTTTATAATACCAGGCAATGTTTAAATTACCGGGCAATGTTTAAATTACCGGGCAATGTTTATAATACCGGACAATGTTTAAATTACCGGGCAATGTTTAAATTACCGGGCAATGTTTATAATACTGGGCAATGTTTATAATACCGGGCAATGTTTAAATTACCGGGCAATGTTTAAATTACCGGGCAATGTTTATAATACCGGGCAATGTTTATAATACCGGGCAATGTTTAAATTACCGGGCAATGTTTAAATTACCGGGCAATGTTTATAATACCGGGCAATGTTTATAATACCGGGCAATGTTTAAATTACCGGGCAATGTTTATAATACCGGGCAATGTTTATAATACCGGGCAATGTTTATAATACCGGGCAATGTTTAAATTACCAGGCAATGTTTAAATTACCGGGCAATGTTTAATTTGCCGGGCAATGTTCAAATTGCCGGAACTAAATTTTTAAAGTTTTAATTCGTGTCGTATACGTTTTATAAACATTATTTCATAAGGGTTTCATTTGTTATTGTTTTACATGTTGAATAGAAAAATTAATTCTAAGTTTGCTTCCAAAGCAACAATAAATAAATAAATAGCAAAAAAACAAAAACAACACAACATAGGTCTGCGACTTAATGTTTGTCGTAAAAAAAATATATCAAACAATCATTAAAAAAAAAAAAAGTAGTGTCGAATGTTCTTAATCAATGAATAGAACAAAATATATTCATGTTTTAATTTGCGTCGTAATTTATATCGGGCAATTTTGTAATTGTTATAATGGATGATGAGTAATGATTTTAACGGGTAATTCATGTTGTAGCGGGCAAATAAAAAATTACCTCACGTTTAAATTCGTGTCGTAGGTCATGCGGGCAATCTCATTATAACTGCCTGAGTAGTTAGAGTGTATGTAAACATAACTTTTAGCCGGTTCGGAGGACCGGGCACATAACGGCTTGTATATATATAAATCTCAAAAGGAATATGTATGAGGCTGGTTGGCTGGGTATGTACATACCGCATAATCTTTTTAAATACTGGACATAAAAACGTTAAATTTGCTACAAATATTCTTTGCGTTACGGCGGTGAACACTGTCAAGGTTTAAAAAAAATTAAAATGACCGCAGTGGTCAGTTTGGTCAAAAAAACGCGAATAAAACGACATATTTTGGGTTCATGTTGAATTTGCCGTTCCAACTTTTTATAGTTTTTCGATCGATCGCGCTAAGAAAATAAAAAAAAGGATGGTGTTGAGATTTTTTTCAGGATGACGTCATCAAAGTTTGCGCAGGGATAGCTAGCCGGCTTTTCGTAATGACGTCATCAAATTTTGCGTATTCATTTAAAATTAACTTTGCTTCAATGTTTGCTAATGTATTTTATGAATGAATAGAACAAAATATATTCACGTTTTAATTCGTGTCGTATACGAAATATAAACTTTGTAGTTGTTGCGTGCAATCTCATTATAACTGCTTGAGTAGTAAGAGTGTATGTAAACATAACTTTTAGCTTTTTCAATTCGTTTGAAGCGGGCGTATACGCATTAAAATCTTTCTAGCGGGAAATATTTCACTCAATTCGTTTCTAGCGGGAAATATTTCACGTTTCAGTTCGTTTCGGTTGTAGCGGGCGTACAAAATGTCATTCACATTTAAATTTGTGACGTATACATCGATAAACTTTTAACGGGCAGGGTTTTATTAATTGCCGTATATATTAACTGTGTAGCGGGCAATCTCATTATAACTCCATGGGTAGATAAAGTGTATGTAAAATATCATTATGCGATTAAATTGAACACAATTTTTTTTTTTTAAGTTTTTTCTTTGTTTCTTATTGGTTTCATTTGTTATTGTTTTACATGTTGAATAGAAAAATTAATTCTAAGTTTGCTTCCAAAGCAACAATAAATAAATAAACAGCAAATAAACAAAAACAACACAACATAGGTCTGCGACTTAATGTTTGTCGTAAAAAAATATATCAAACAATCATTAAAAAAAAAAAGTACTGTCGAATGTTCTTTATCAATGAATAGAACAAAATATATTCATGTTTTAATTTGCGTCGTAATTTATAGCGGGCAATTTTGTAATTGTTATAATGGGTGATGAGTAATGATTTTAACGGGTAATTCATGTTGTAGCGGGAAAATAAAAAATTACCTTTAATTGCCTTATATATTAACTGTGTAGCGGGCAATCTCATTATAACTCCATGGATATGTAAAGTGTATGTAAAAGATCATTATGCGATTACATTGAACACAATGTAACAAAAAAAATATTTCTTCTTTGTTTCTTATGGGTTTCATTTGTTATTGTTTTACATGTTAAATAGAAAATTTAATTATAAGTTTGCTTCCAAAGCTACAATAAATAAATAAATAGTAAATAACAAACACAACACAACAAAGGTCTGCGACTTAATGTTTGTCGTAAAAAAATATATCAAACAATCATTAAAAAAAAAAAAAAGTACTGTCGAATATTCTTAATCAATGAATAGAACAAAATATATTCATGTTTTAATTTGCGTCGTAATTTATATCGGGCAATTTTGTAATTGTTATAATGGGTGATTAGTAATGATTTTAACGGGTAATTCATGTTGTAGCGGGCAAATAAAAAATTACCTCACGTTTAAATTCGTGTCGTAGGTCATGCGGGCAATCTCATTATAACTACCTGAGTAGTTAGAGTGTATTTAAACATAACTTTTAGCCGGTTCGGAGGACCGGGCACATAACGGCTTGTATATATATAAATCTCAAAAGGAATATGTGGCTGGCTGGCTGGGTATGTACATACCGCATAATCTTTTTAAATACTGGACATAAAAACGTGAAATTTGCTACAAATATTCTTTGCGTTACGGCGGTGAACACTGTCAAGGTTTAAAAAAAAATAAAATGACCGCAGTGGTCAGTTTGGTCAAAAAACGCGAAAAAAACACAACTTTTGATTCACATTGTCTTTGCCAGTACAACTTTTTATAGTTTTTCGTCACAAAGTTAGAAAAAAAAGGATGCGCTGAGATTATTTTTATGACGTCATCAATCTTTGCGCATGGATTTTATAGCAATGAAGGGACATTTTTCATTCATGTTTAAATTGACGTCATCAAACTATGTGCATGGATTTTTATCTCAACTCAATGACGGGAACAAATTTTCTTCATGTTTAAATTGTCTACGTGCCGTAAACAACATAAATTCTTTACACTACCAATACTGTAGTTGATTTTCTTAATCTATCACTACTTTAATACTTTACACTGTGAATACATGACTTAAAGCTAATTAATAATTTAAAACTTTACAAACATAGGACAAAGCAAATAGATATAGTATTTTTTTTCTGTTTCGAGAAGTAATACCGACGCCTTATTAAGCTTTTTTAAACGCAGTGGTCCTGGTTACACTCTATATTTAAGCTTATAATTATATGGCGTCATCAAATTTTGCGTATTTATGCGTTTAAGAAGTTTTGTTTTAATTTGCGTCGTAATTAGGAGAATGCAATATTTAAATGGTCTAAGTTACCGGAAAATACTTTATCCCCGCTTAAGACTATTGCTTATAACTCCATGGGTTATTTTATCCAGTTCCGAGAACTGGGCACCTTTAGGCTTATCGCCTTGGTAACGGCCATTGTTTAAAGTACCGGGCAATGTTTAAATTACCGGGCAATGTTTATAATACCGGGCAATGTTTAAATTACCGGGCAATGTTTAAATTACCGGGCAATGTTTAAATTAACGGGCAATGTTTATATTACCGGGCAATGTTTAATTTGCCGGGCACTGTTCAAATTGCCGGAACTAACTTTTTAAAGCAAAGCAACAATAAATAAATAAATAGCAAATAAACAAAAACAACACAACATAGGTCTGCGACTTAATGTTTGTCGTAAAAAAAATATATCAAACAATCATTAAAAAAAAATAAAAGTACTGTCGAATAATCTTAATCAATGAATAGAACAAAATATATTCATGTTTTAATTTGCGTCGTAATTTATAGCGGGCAATTTTGTAATTGTTATAATGGGTGATGAGTAATGATTTTAACGGGTAATTCATGTTGTAGCGGGCAAATAAAAAATTACCTCACGTTTAAATTCGTGTCGTAGGTCATGCGGGCAATCTCATTATAACTGCCTGAGTAGTTAGAGTGTATGTAAACATAACTTTTAGCCGGTTCGGAGGACCGGGCACATAACGGCTTGTATATATATAAATCTCAAAAGGAATATGTATGTGGCTGGCTGGCTGGCTGGCTGGCTGGCTGGCTGGCTGGCTGGCTGGCTGGCTGGCTGGCTGGGTATGTACATACCGCATAATCTTTTTAAATACTGGACATAAAAACGTGAAATTTGCTACAAATTTTTTTTGCGTTACGGCGGTGTACACTGTCAAGGTTTTAAAAAAATTAAAATGACCGCAGTGGTCAGTTTGGTCAAAAAACGCGAAAAAAACACAACTTTTGATTCACATTGTCTTTGCCAGTACAACTTTTTATAGTTTTTCGTCACAAAGTTATAAAAAAAAAGGATGCGCTGAGATTATTTTTATGACGTCATCAATCTTTGCGCATGGATTTTATAGCAATGAAGGGACATTTTTCATTCATGTTTAAATTGACGTCATCAAACTATGTGCATGGATTTTGTTATCTCAACTCAATGACGGGAACAAATTTTCTTCATGTTTAAATTGTCTACGTGCCGTAAACAACATAAATTCTTTTTCACTACCAATACTGTAGTTGATTTTCTTAATCTATCACTACTTTAATACTTTACACTGTGAATACATGACTTAAAGCTAATTAATAATTTAAAACTTTACAAACATAGGACAAAGCAAATAGATTTACCATTTTTTTTCTGTTTCGGGAAGTAATACCGACGCATTACTAAGCTTATTTAAACGCAGTGGTCCTGGTTACACTCTATATTTAAGCTTATAATTATATGGCGTCATCAAATTTTGCGTATTTATGCGTTTAAGAAGGGAACAAAATTTTGTTTTAATTTGCGTCGTAATTTGTAGAATGCAATATTTAAATGGTTTAAGTTACCGGAAAAGACTATTGCTTATAACTCCATGGGTTATTTTATCCAGTTCCGAGAACTGGGCACCTTTGGCTTATCGCCTTGGTAACGGCCATTGTTTAAATAACCGCGCTATGTTTAAATTACCGGGCAATGTTTATAATACCGGGCAATGTTTAAATTACCGGGCAATGTTTAAATTACCGGGCAATGTTTAAATTACCGGGCACTGTTTAAATTATCGGGCAATGTTTAAATTACCGGGCAATGTTTAAATTAGCGGAACTAACTTTTTAAAGTTTTAATTCGTGTCGTATACGTTTTATAAACATTATTTCATATGGGTTTCATTTGTTATTGCTTTATCTTATCTTATCTTATAAGTTTACAGACGTTCCTTCTAGGTAGAAGATTATTACGTCCACTAGGCCCAAAACTCCTGCAGGGCGACAGGGATCCGTCGGTGGCAGGGATAGAACCCGCGACCTGTCCGTTGTTATTTGGTTGACAGTCCGGTGAACTAACCGCTGGACCAGCCGGCTTCACCGGCTTTACATGTTGAATAGAAAATTTAATTCTAAGTTTGCTTCCAAAGCAACAATAAATAAATAAATAGCAAATAAACAAAAACAACACAACATAGGTCTGCGACTTAATGTTTGTCGTAAAAAAATATATCAAACAATCATTAAAAAAAAATAAAAGTACTGTCGAATGTTCTTTATCAATGAATAGAACAAAATATATTCACGTTTTAATTTGCGTCGTAATTTATAGCGGACAATTTTGTAATTGTTATAATGGGTAATGATTTTAACGGGTAATTTATGTTGTAGCGGGCAAATAAAAAATTACCTCACGTTTAAATTCGTGTCGTAGGTCATGCGGGCAATCTCATTATAACTGCCTGAGTAGTTAGAGTGTATGTAAACATAACTTTTAGCCGGTTCGGAGGACCGGGCACATACCGGCTTGTATATATATAAATCTCAAAAGGAATATGTGGCTGGCTGGGTATGTACATACCGCATAATCTTTTTAAATACTGGACATAAAAACGTGAAATTTGCTACAAATATTCTTTGCGTTACGGCGGTGAACACTGTTAAGGTTTAAAAAAAATTAAATAAGACAAAAGGACGCGTAGAGATTATTTTTATATGACGTCATCAAAGTTTGCGCAAGGATAGCTGGTTGTCTTTTTTTTTTATGGCGTCATCGAATTTTGAGAATTCATTTTAATTAACTTCGCTTCAACCTTTGCTAATGTACTTTATGAATGAATAGAACAAAATATATTCACGTTTTAATTTGCGTCGTAATTTATAGCGGGATATTTTTAAATTGTTATAATGGGTAATGATTAATGGTTTTAATGGGTATCTTACGTTGTATCTGGCAAATAAAAAATTCCTTCACGTTTTTATTCGTGTTGTATATGTCCACAGAATAGGTATAAAACAGAATGCGCAATCGCATTTTATTTCTGTTTTGGGCAGTAATACCGACGCCATACTAAGCTTATTTAAACGCAGCGGTCCTGGTTACACTCTATATTTATGCTTATTTAGCCTACAGCGTCCTTTTCTTCAAATCTACAAGTTCGAACACCCAAAGCTAATATTTCAGGCAAAAAGTGCATGAACGGTTGTGTAATAAACTACAACAATGAAAACGAAAACGACTGATTATCGTAAAAAAGAGCATGTCAAACTGCATGGCTTTCCTGACTCCATAAAGGATAAACAACAGCATAAACAACCTCATATTAACTCATTATGAATTATATGCCTATTTCCCTTCATAATTTTAAAAGTTTATTTTGATTTAAAAATTATATATATTTATGTACCGGTAGCCGTAGCAATTTAGTTACCGGTACCGAGCTACGTCTAAGCCATTTTTCTTTCAAATCAGTACCGGGTAATAAATATTTTTACATCATATTGGCCTAATCATATAATGTTCAAAACAAAATGGGTAATTAAGTCAAATTTATATAAAAGTAAGCCTATAATGAAAGATAATGTAGGCCCTATATATATTCTATATATTTATGGCAGACGTAGATATTCTTTCTCATTTTACTATAGTAGCGTCTCTAGCGACCGCTGCATTGGTAACTTTTAGTGACTGTGTATGTAGGGATTGTGCATTCTGTTCTATACCTATTCTGTGTATACGTCTTATAAACTTTGTAGCGGGAAATTTTTCAATTGCCAGGCAATGTTTAAATTGCCGAGCTCAACGTTTTAAAGTTTTAATTTGTATCGTATACGTCTTATAAACTATGTAGCGGGAAATTTTTATATTGCCGGGCAATGTTTAAATTTGCCGGACACACTTTTTAAAGTTTTAATTCATGTCGTATACGTTGTATAAACTATGTTTCATATCAGTTTCAGTTGTTATTGTTTTTCCTGTTGAATTTAAAATTTTATTCTAAGTTTGCTTCCAAAGCAACAATAAATAAATAGCAAATAACACCAACAAAAACAAAAAAAAAACTAAAAAAAAATATAAATATTGAACTACGACTAATGTTGTAGAAAAAAATATATCAAACAATCATTTTCGTATTAACAGTACTTTTTAAAAGGACATGTGAGTTCTGTTTTACAGAAAAAGTTTAATTACCCAATAAACTCACAAAATTCGATCATAGTGGTCATACTTTGAGCAAGAAATAAAAAAAAAATAGTATTATTTGTTTTTCCTTTTTAGTTGTATATTGAATAGGTGTATAATAAAGTGTGCAAAACAAAAATAAATTAAAAAAATACTGACCACAAAAAATAAACATACTACTTTATGTATGTTGCAAAAAAAAAAAAAAAAAAAACTATAATGTGTCAAGCATATTCTAAAAAAAAAGCCCGTTCGAAGAATCGGGCACATATCTGCTAGTCATCATATATATAAATCTCAAAAGGAATATGTATGTATGTGGCTGGCTGGCTGGCTGGCTGGGTATGTACATACCGCATAATCTTTTTAAATACTGGACATAAAAACGTGATATTTGCTACAAATATTCTTTGCGTTACGGCGGTGAACACTGTCAAGGTTTAAAAAAAATTAAAATGACCGCAGTGGTCAGTTTGGTCAAAAAACGCGAATAAAACACATCTTTTGATTCACATTGACTTTGCCAGTACAACTTTTTATAGTTTTTCGTCACAAAGTTAGAAAAAAAAAGGATGCGCTGAGATTATTTTTATGACGTCATCAAAGTTTGCGCATGGATTTTTTAGCAATGAAGGGACATTTTTGATTCATGTTTAAATTGACGTCCTCAAACTATGTGCATGGATTTTTATCTCAATGATGGGAACAAATTTTCTTCATGTTTAAATTGCCTACGTGCCGTAAACAACATAAATTCTTTACACTACCAATACTGTAGTTGATTTTCTTAATCTATCACTACTTTAATACTTTACACTGTTAATACATGACTTAAAGCTAATTAATAATTTAAAACTTTACAAACATAGGACAAAGCAAATAGATTTAGCATTTTTTTTCTGTTTCGGGAAGTAATACCGACGCATTACTAAGCTTATTTAAACGCAGTGGTCCTGGTTACACTCTATATTTAAGCTTATAATTATATGGCGTCATCAAATTTTGCGTATTTATGCGTTTAAGAAGGGAACCAAATTTTGGTTTTATTAAGACTATTGTTTATAACTCCATGGGTTATTTTATCCAGTTCCGAGAACTGGGCACCTTTAGGCTTATCGCCTAGGTAACGGCCATTGTTTAAATTACCGGGCAATGTTTATATATATATATATATATATATCATATATATATATATAAATCTCAAAAGGAATATGTGGCTGGCTGGCTGGCTGGCTGGCTGGCTGGCTGGCTGGCTGGCTGGCTGGGTATGTACATACCGCATAATCTTTTTAAATACTGGACATAAAAACGTGAAATTTGCTACAAATATTCTTTGCGTTACGGCGGTGAACACTGTCAAGGTTTTAACAAAATTAAAATGACCGCAGTGGTCAGTTTGGTCAAAAAACGCGAATAAAACGACATATTTTAGGTTCATGTTGAATTTGCCGTTCCAACTTTTTATAGTTTTTCGATCGATCGCGCTAAAAAAATAAAAAAAAAGGATGGCGTTGAGATTTTTTTCAGGATGACGTCATCAAAGTTTGCGCAGAGATAGCTAGCCGGCTTTTCGTTATGACGTCATCAAATTTTGCGTATTCATTTAAAATTAACTTTGCTTCAACCTTTGCTAATGTACTTTATGAATGAATAGAAAAAAAATATATTCACGTTATAATTTGCGTCGTAATTTATAGCGGGATATTTTTAAATTGTTATAATGGGTAATGATTAATGGTTTTAATGGGTATCTTACGTTGTTTCTGGCAAATACAAAATTTCTTCACGTTTTTATTCGTGTTGTATATGTCCACAGAATAGGTATAAAACAGAATGCGCAATCGCATTTTATTTCTGTTTTGGGCAGTAATACCGACGCCATACTAAGCTTATTTAAACGCAGCGGTCCTGGTTACACTCTATATTTATGCTTATTTAGCCTACAACGTCCTTTTCTTCAAATCTACAAGTTCGAACATCCAAAGCTAATATTTCAGGCAAAATGTGCATAAACGGTTGTGTAATAAACTACAACAATGATGCGAAAACGACTGATTATCGTAAAAAAGAGCATGTCAAACTGCATGGCTTTCCTGACTCCATAAAGGATAAACAACAGCATAAACAACCTCATATTAACTCATTATGAATTATATGCCTATTTCCCTTCATAATTTTAAAAGTTTATTTTGGTTTAAAAAGTATATATATTTATGTACCGGTAGCCGCAGCAATTTAGTTACCGGTACCGAGCTACGTCTAAGCCATTTTTTTTTCAAATCAGTACCGGGTAATAAATATTTTTACATCATATTGGCCTAATCATATAATGTTCAAAACAAAATGGGTAATTAAGTCAAATTTATATAAAAGTAAGCCTATAATGAAAGATAATGTAGGCCCTATATATATTGTATATATTTATGGCAGACGTAGATATCATTTCTCATTTTACTATAGTAGCGTCTCTAGCGACCGCTGCATTGCGGATAATGGTAACTTTTAGTGAGTGCGTATATAGGGATTGTGCATTCTGTTCTATACCTATTCTGTGTATACGTCTTATAAACTTTGTAGCGGGAAATTTTTCAATTGCCAGGCAATGTTTAAATTGCCAAGCTCAACGTTTTAAAGTTTTAATTTGTATCGTATACGTCTTATAAACTATGTAGCGGGAAATTTTTATATTGCCGGGCAATGTTTAAATTTGCCGGACCAACTTTTTAAAGTTTTAATTCATGTCGTATACGTTGTATAAACTATGATTCATATCGGTTTCAGTTGTTATTGTTTTTCCTGTTGAATTTAAAATTTAATTCTAAGTTTGCTTCCAAAGCAACAATAAATAAATAGCAAATAACACCAACAAAAACAAAAAAAAAAAAACAAAAAAAAATATTGATCTACGACTAATGTTGTAGCAAAAAAATATATCAAACAATCATTTTCGAATTAACAGTACTTTTTAAAAGACACGTGAGTTCTGTTTTACAGAAAGAGTTTAATTACCCAATAAACTCACAAAATTCGATCATAGTGGTCATACTTTGAGCAAGAAATAAAAAAAAATTATTATTTGTTTTTCCTTTTTAGTTGTATATTGAATTTGTGTATAATAAAGTGTGCAAAACAAAAATAAATTTAAAAAATACTGACCACAAAAAAAAACATACTACTTTATGTATGTTGCGAAAACAAAACTAAAAAACTATAATGTGTCAAGCATATTCTAAACAAAAGCCCGTTCGAAGAATCGGGCACATAACGGCTTGTATATATATAAATCTCAAAAGGAATATGTATGTATGTATGTGGCTGGCTGGCTGGGTATGTACATACCGCATAATCTTTTTAAATACTGGACATAAAAACGTGAAATTTGCAACAAATATTCTTTGCGTTACGGCGGTGAACACTGTCAAGGTTTTAAAAAAATTAAAATGACCGCAGTGGTCAGTTTGTTAAAAAAACGCGAATAAAACGACATATTTTGGGTCCATGTTAAAATTGCCGTTCCAACTTTGTATAGTTTTTCGATCGATCGCGCCAAAAAAAAAAAAAAGGATGGCGTTGAGATTTTTTTCAGATGACGTCATCAAAGTTTGCGCAGAGATAGCTAGCCGGCTTTTCGTTATGACGTCATCAAATTTTGCGTATTCATTTAAATCTATCTTTGCTTTAAACCTTTGCTAATGTACTTTATGAATGAATAGAACAAAATATATTCACGTTTTAATTTGCGTCGTAATTTATAGCGGGATATTTTAAAATTGTTATAATGGGTAATGATTAATGGTTTTAATGGGTATCTTACGTTGTATCTGGCAAATACAAAATTCATTCACGTTTTTTTTCGTGTTGTATATGTCCACAGAATAGGTATAAAACAGAAAGCGCAATCGCATTTTATTTCTGTTTTGGGCAGTAATACCGACGCCATACTAAGCTTATTTAAACGCAGCGGTCCTGGTTAAACTCTATATTTATGCTTATTTAGCCTACAACGTCCTTTTCTTCAAATCTACAAGTTCGAACACCCAAAGCTAATATTTCAGGCAAAATGTGCATAAACGGTTGTGTAATAAACTACAACAATGATGCGAAAACGACTGATTATCGTAAAAAAGAGCATGTCAAACTGCATGGCTTTCCTGACTCCATAAAGGATAAACAACAGCATAAACAACCTCATATTAACTCATTATGAATTATATGCCTATTTCCCTTCATAATTTTAAAAGTTTATTTTGGTTTAAAAAGTATATATTTTTATGTACCGGTAGCCGCAGCAATTTAGTTACCGGTACCGAGCTACGTCTAAGCCATTTTTTTTTCAAATCAATACCGGGCAATAAAAATATTTATACATCATATTGGCCTAATTATATAATGTTCAAAACAAAATGGGTAATTAAGTCAAATTTATATAAAAGTAAGCCTATATTGAAAGATAATGTAGGCCCTATATATATTGTATATATTTATGGCAGACGTAGATATCCTTTCTCATTTTACTATAGTAGCGTCTCTAGCGACCGCTGCATTGCGGAAAATGGTAACTTTTAGTGACTGCGTATGTAGGGATTGTGCATTCTGTTCTATACCTATTCTGTGTATACGTCTTATAAACTTTGTAGCGGGAAATTTTTCAATTGCCAGGCAATGTTTAAATTGCCGAGCTCAACGTTTTAAAGTTTTAATTTGTATCGTATACGTCTTATAAACTATGTAGCGGGAAATTTTTATATTGCCGGGCAATGTTTAAATTTGCCGGACCAACTTTATAAAGTTTTAATTCATGTCGTATACGTTGTATAAACTATGATTCATATCGGTTTCAGTTGTTTTTGTTTTTCCTGTTGAATTTAAAATTTAATTCTAAGTTTGCTTCCAAAGCAACAATAAATAAATAGCAAATAACAAAAACAAAAACAAAAAAAAAAAAATATTGATCTACGACTAATGTTAGTGCAAAAAAATATATCAAACAATCATTTTCGAATTAAGAGTACTTTTTAAAACACATGTGAGTTCTGTTTTACAGAAAGAGTTTAATTACCCAATTAACTCACAAAATTCGATCATAGTGGTCATGCTTTGAGCAAGAAATAAAAAAAAATTATTATTATTTGTTTTTCCTCTTTAGTTGTATATTGAATTGGTGTATAATAAAGTGTGCAAAACAAAAATAAATACTGACCACAAAAAAATACTACTTTATTTATGTTGCAAAAACAAAACTAAAAAACTATAATGTGTCAAGCATATTCTAAAATAAAAGCCCGTTCGAAAAATCGGGCACATATCGGCTTGTATATATATATAAATAACAGTAAAATGTGACATACGTAATAATTCCATTAATTTCTTTGTATGTTATTTGATTCTTAAACTCTTAAAAAATTTATAAAACAAACATTGAACAATTTGAATATAGACAAAGATATGAATTAATGCTTTAAAATTATATTATATAAAATTAAGACATTATAAATTATTTTTTTTAAGAACTGAAAACAAACAGTTTTCTAAAGTTTCACATTATTCAAGAGTTTCTGAATTTCTATTTAAGTGGCCCATAGTAGCACAGTTCCAATCTAAAATCATTGAGTTTTATATCTGGATGGGTTCCATAAACTTGGTCATTATTGTCATTATCCTCTGAGTCTAACAGAACAAATTCCTCTTCCACATGCATGTCCGTTACTAATTGACACCTCCCGCCATACCTATACAGATAAAATGGAGATTTGTTTGGCAAATGTACTGGCGATTGCGAGCTGCCGTCCCCTCGGCAACAGAACCAGTGAGTACCACTTAGGTTATCATCAGGTACCACGCCTTTAACGAATCCATAATTTCCCAAAGAATCTTCCTCGTCTATGTATACCTTCCCATTAGCAAAACCTTCTGGACACGCGCCTTTTTTGTTAATGCAGTATGATCCACTGGGCCAGACATCTACACGGGCGACGTTATCATTCCTAACACAATATTGTAATCTGAAATATTTCTTGTCGCTGTCTGAAATTAAAAACGGTTGCAGGAGATGAGAATTTTCGGAAACGGCATCAAAATTTCCCAAAGTTGAACCATCAGATGTCTCCTCCAGGACAGTCCTCCAGATCATATTGTCAGGTATAATTATGTCGCTAGACTCAGTGTATACATATTTAAAACCTGTATACCAACCTCCACTGGAATCAACAGGACAACCTGACAATGGTGCCAGAAGTCAAAATTTCCATTCGGCCAGATGTCTGTATTCACTGGCCAGGTAGTAATATTATCTATTGTGCTCTTTATTGGTAATCTGTCGGTCATGATTCCAGAAGGTTCGATGGTTTGCGATACCTGGTCTTGGGCACTGATAATCAATGATTTTTCCTGAAATTAAAACAATTTAAAAATAATTAATATTTAACACATTATCAGAAATGTAAAAAAAAAATTCTGAATTATGATTACTTACGTAGTTAGCATTTTGCATTTACATTATTTTCAAGAAAGTTGTTTCATAACAAAAATTTGCTCTACCAATGATTTTTCTGATATCTTGTTTATATATTAAAAATGTGAATTTTTTTTTATATACATTTTTAAAAGTACAATCTAGGATTATTTAGAGTGACCAATGTTGTCACAACTTTTCCAATAAGTGATATTAAATTTGATTTTTTTTAATAATTTTCCAGTGTTTGTTTTTAAAGTTTAATTATTTTAATAATTAAATTTAAAAGATGTTACCTTTTTAAAGCTTCCACTAAATTGTGCTTTACATCTGTAATTCCCTAATACTCCTGGATCTGTAGAATTTTTCCATTTGATTTGTAAAAAGCCGTATGTTTTGATATTGTCAGAGTTATTCCACTTAACTTCTTTAACACCAGCGTCATATACGTCAATTAGTTCATCTTTCAATGTCTTTACAGCTGCAATCTTATTCCATTTGTCCTATTCGGAATACAAATGAATAATATAACGGCTCCGTTGGTGTAAAGATAGATCATAGGTTTTTAGTAATGAACAATCAGTTGTAATATCTAAATTCACTGTTAAACTTTAGTGATTGTATTTTGTAATTTAATCGTCGCCAAAACCAATATAGCAACATGTTCAATGGAGTTTCTGTAGACATGTTATTCTACATTTTAACAAAAGAATATAGCATTTGCATTATGTGCTTTTGTATTTAATGTGACATTCTCGAATAGTAAAACATAATGTAAAGATAATGAATTTGGGTAAGCAACTTAAAAGATATTTTCAGTAATTTTCAAACGGGCTTTTTTTCGTAATCATCATAAATCATTTCTAGACCAAGTAAAAAAAAAAGGAAAAAAAAAGTTGTTATGCAATTTCTTTTGTAACATTTTTATTCACATTATTATTTATCACCAGCTGAGTAAGGTAGTTTTAATTATTTAATTATTATTTCTTTTTATAATTCCACCATTATGGTATTCATTACAAGATTTAATTAGAGAGCTGCATTTAATTTACGTTAAACAGATGTAAAAAAAAACAACATTTTATGCATTAATTGTTTGTCCATTTAAACATTAGGCGTTTATCTTTTAAACATTAGTCTAATAATGACAACAGCTCCATAATATAATGCTATTAAAAAGGCACACTATTTATAAAATGTATACAAACCAAATGGGCATGCAAACTGTAAAATGAGCGCCTTGTCTTTAATGCTCTTCACTTATTATTTATAATGGCAGATATATATTTAGTCATTTCTGCGTAGTGAAGTGTAAGTGACCTCTTTGAATGCTTAACACGCAGCTTTTATGTGCAATAAATACTGTTCACAAGTGTAAGTTGAATCAAAAGCTGAAAGTTAAAGACTGAATGCCTGGCAGTTGAGAATACATGATCACTTTCCTAAGCAACTTCCTTCCAGATTTTCCCAAGAATTGGCACATTTCGATGCCCATTGTTTTTGGATGTTTAAAATTCAACTGGTAGCGTTTTAAAATCGTCAATATCCATCCACTTAAAATACATCTACATCTAAGAAGGTTGTAATAAGATCAAGCAAGTTAGGCTTGATGAAGTATGAAAAAATGATTCCATGAATTTCAAAGTCTTGCCTTTGTTTAGAAAACTCCGCTTTGAGTGCTTGAACTATATACTTAAAATCCCAACTATATATCTTAATATATGCCATAATAAAGGGAAATACATATAGTTAAATGTTTTAAAATTCATTTAGGAATAAAAATAAGCACTTCTTATAGCGCTTCTACCGATGCTATTAAAATAGCATGCTCAGTGCGCTCATGGTGTGATTTGCAGTAGCAGATGTACTAGCCAAAGAGAAAGGTCTTTAAGTATTTTTTAAAAGATTCTCTTGTCCCAAACTCTCGCAGTGTCTGAGATAAATTGTTCCATAAAGAAGGCGCAACTGATTCAAATGAACGGACTCCCAGGTACTTCTTTTTGTGTCCAGCCAAACTGGGGTTTTTGAGGAGTGACTGTGTTGAAGAGTGCAGTTCCCTAGATGGCTAATGCCTTGATATAAGCTCTCGAAGATAGTAAGGAGGATGCCCTTAATGCATCCGTACGTAATCGACATAATTGTATGCTCTATTCGCCTTCGGGAGCCAGTGGAGATCCCTTAGTATTAGGGAGATATGATTTTGCCTTCAATGAAACAATGCGCGCCGCGGTGTTCTGCACTCTCTGTAATCTCTGCAGCTGGTTCTGTGGTGGGCATAACCCACAGGCAACTATTGAAGTAATCCAACCTTGACTAGAGAGGAGAGATTTCACTCAAGATGTAAGGAAATCCATTTCAGTGCTCTAACAGGTCAAGTGCTGTTTGACCACGTTGTTGTCAATGCGTTCAACTCACTGAAATGTATCGCTATGTAATTCGGAAACATCGGCTTCAACAGTCAGTTTTCCTCATTCAGAACTTGGTAATCAATTTAAAAAAAAACACTCTTGGAGGTATCTCGTGTGCCATTGAAAATCGCTCTGCGTGCCAAGTTTGACACGCGTGCCTTAGGTTGCCGACAGCTGACCTAGAACATATACTTATAGAGAATCTATAATAATATTTTTCAATGAATGATGCCATTGTAACAGTTTCATATTAATTTCCCTCATTGGTTCCGTATAACCTATATCGGTAATGTAATAGGAAGACTTTATAACCTGTTCAAATTTACTTATTTCCATCCTGGTTATTGTGTACTTGTCATTTCTAATGTCTGTATTCTTCACTATACACTGAATAGCTAGTTCTTGATTTAGTCCAGACTGAATATGGGCAGTTTTAAAATCAAAATCTGAAATAGATACACAATTAAGCTAAAATAAAGGGCATCATTTTCCATGTTGATATAAGCCTGTAAATTAGATTTAATGACAATTGATAATATTATAACGAAAGCATATTCTAATACTTATTAAATATATTGTTTATAAAAATACTGTTGCCAATAGTTATTTGGATTACTATATAAAATATACTAATAAACCTATTATCTTTCTCTTTTTCTCTCCCTATTTATCGCTCTCATCGTTATCTCTCGTCCTCTTCGTGTCACAAAATCTATACCTTGGACAGTGTCTTGGATATTATATGACTTAACCCACCCTTTTTAAACTGTACTCATCGGCTGAAGAGCTGAAAGGCTCTCCCAGTTTTTAAGAGTCTTTTAAAATCAGTTATACAATTATTCACTAAGACTTTTGAAAGACACTTCGAGACTTCAAAGTTCTGTGTGTCTCCTTTTATAGCTTAATAGCACAGACGTATTTTTCATCTTCTCTTCTTAAAATCATCGTCTTTTTCATTTGTTTATTTTTTACTAAATTGCATAAGAACTATTTAAGTTTTTTTTTCTTTTCCATTTTGGCCTCCTTTTACGCACAAATTAAATGCTAGACAAATTTACAATAAATTAATACTTACTAAAAATGGAATATGTCGCCAAAAAAGATTGATGATCAGTTCTTTTTTTATTAGCTTTAAATTTGACTAATAAAATGTTTGATGTGGACTCAACTGAATATTCCTTATGTAAAGAGCAGTCTTGAAACAGTTTTGAAGCTTTCGTATTTTTTCCATTATAAACTGTAAAGTTGTCAACACCACACTCAGTAGACAGATTCACTATTCTGTGAGTAAAAAATGATATATATTTAAGCTCCATAAAAGCAAATACTATTGTTATAAATTGGATTCTTGTATGCAATTCATGTTTTCATTTCAATAATAACTATTGAAACAATAATAATTTTGTTAACATTTTATGATTCATAAAAGCTTGTATCTGTATCTCATAGATACTTAAAATCAAAGGTTCTTTCTATGTTTACAGTTTAGGCTATTACAAAGAAAATAAAATTATTATAAAATAAATATGTTTCTGTATATGAATTAAAAAGCAGACCATTAAAAAAAAAACAGAGGATAGTAAAAAAAACATCAATCTAAACCTCACTCTAAAAATAAACTATTTTCTTGACCTCCATGGACGGCTCTACATTCAATTAATGAAATAGGTATATAATTTGCTAAAACTGTTGAGCGTTTCTTTAATTTCTTTACATTTATTTGAAATAGTTCTAGTTTAGTTGTCGTTTAATATACGACATCAACACCAAGAAACCAAATAAACTTTGTCAAATAATTTTAATAGTTTGTGTCCATGTTGATCTCAAATTGAGTCTATGATAAATATGTATTTTATAATCAAGTTATAACATTATATTTGTTGATATGTTTAAATTATTTTAAAGTTATGTTTACTTTAAGACAATAATGTCTCCAATACTTGCTTGAACAAGCCATGAACAATCGACATTGTAGCTGTAGTCTTTAGGAATTTTTGGACTTCTCACAACACCACTGGAACTATTTAGAATTTGAATTGTTGTTGTACCTGCATAAAAAGGAGAACACAACAAGAATTTCTTGTTTTCGAATGTTTTGTTTTCTTATTATCATTTTCTTTTTTTACTCGATTTTAAATATCATTAATTTAATTCAAATCAACATTTGGTCAAAGCCTAAGAAAATCGTCACCCATCCTTACCTATCTTAAAAAAACTGAATAAAATCCAGACATACTTTCCTGCTTTTTGTTTGTCTAGTGCGTAATGATGTAAAAGAGTGGAGCAATAGGGGGGGCACACTAAGGTCCTGTCCGAGAATAGCTACCCCGCGGCACGCCGATATACCGTGTCGCATAATTTAGGGCACGGTCTCCCAAGTCACATGCACTACCGCACTACATTAACTTCCCCAACTGCAGATTTTCCCTCGGATCATCATCGTGGTTGCTCGCTCGTATACTTGCACTGTCGTCCAGTAGCACAAATCCCATCCTATAGTATAGGTAGGGGCTAACATGCACCAGGACGGGCTTAAGACGGACTGCTACGCACATTGCCTCCTACCCAGCGAGGCTCAAAGCCTCTAGGCTGAGGGGCTGTTTCCCATTCGTTCGCCCGCAGGTGTATTCTTAATGTAAACGTATGTGTAGTTTACTCACTTCGCCAGTCATTACATTACAGTACAGAATTACCAGACAAGCATTACTTGGAATCATTGAGGCGAAAGGAACAAAATTCGGCAAACAAACACCTGGAGACGCGAAATGAAAGCTGACACCAAACAAATCAGGTTGTAACTGGGGTCAGATAGAGGAAATTGCCAGAACGAGATACATAGAGGACTCTTATAGCAACATATTTTTCAGGTAGGATGACAAACATTAGTAAGTTAGGAAAGTATAAATGTTAGATATCTTAACTTTAACAAATTGTTAATTGAGCCGTTACCGTTACAGGCAGGACTTAGGAAGATGATATCCATGTCTTCATTGTTGCACTCGCAATAGAATACATCAATATTCATATCACGAGCGGTTGCAGAACTCATGACCTTTGAACCTATTAGAATTAAATAAGTATCTTATCTCTTATGTTACAGACGCTCCTTCAATAAAGAAGGTTTATGCGTAATACGTTTATTCGTGGTATTGGTCGAGTCTAGCATTTTTATGAGTGTTTTAAATTATGTTAAATTACTGCTTTTCCTTGCTTGTTTAGGCAACCCATGCCATGCCCGGATGCACTTTGGGAAGAAAAAAATATTTAATTTATGTGTATCTTTTCTTGCATATAGAATAATAAAAGTGTTTTTGTCCTTTATGTTTTATCAGAGCATTGTAATATACTTATATTGTGGGGTATTTGTAAGTTAGAATGTATTGCCTTATTTAATATAACTACTTTAATAAAATGATCATAGAAGAGAATAACCAAAACAAAGTTCACCAGGCCAAAGTTTGACCTGGACAAACTGCAAGACCCAGAGGTAGCAAAAATATTTCAAACCACAGTGGGAGGAAAATTCGCACCACTGATCATTTCGGGAGCTGATGAGGTAGATGTCAACACATTGACCAACGCCTTCAGCTCGGCAATGACAGATGCTGCTACTGAAGGAAAAAATCCTGGATCACGCCTTAACTTTTAGATCTGTGTGATTGACGAAGAGAGATGAAAAAAAAAAGAACAACCCTCAAGAAGCCTATGCCTACCGAGAAATCAACAGCAACATTAGAAAAGGCATACGCTCAGAAAAGCAATACTGGATAGAGGATCAATGCCAGGAAATAGAGAACAGTCTGAATAAGAACAATAGCAAGAAGGCCTACCAAACAGTGAAACAGCTGACAAGAGTTAAACAGCCTAAAATGTATGCGATCCAAAGCAAATCATGCCTGTGTTTAACAGAAGCGCGTGGCGTCCTGGATAGATGGACAGAATACTGCTCTGACCTTTACAACCACATATGTAATGGAGACCTTCAGTTCTAGCATGTCCACAGAATAGAGAAGGGGAAGAAATTCTCCCTATTCTTCGACATGAAGTTGAGGCAGCAGTGAAATCACTGAAGAAAGGGAAAGCAGCAGGAGTAGACAACATACCCACAGAACTGATTCAAGCAGGAGGAGAAGCGACGATTGATGCCCTTACAATTATCTGCAACAAGATATGGCAGAGTGGGGAGTGGCCTACACAATGGACCCAGTCACTTATAATCACTCTTCCCAAGAAAGGTAACCTTTAAGAGTGTCAAAACTACCGTACTATCAGCCTCATCAGCCATCCCAGCAAAGTCCTCTTGAAAATAATACTTAACAGGTTAAAACCTCAAGCCGAACAAATCATAGCCGAAGAACAGGCAGGTTTCAGGGCGGGGCGAAGTACCACCGAACAAATCTTTAACCTGAGACTAATATGTAAGAAATACCTACAGCACCAACAACACCTATACCATGTGTCCGTAGACTTTAAGAAAGCGTTTGACAGAGTCTGGCATGCAGCGCTGTGGGCAACCATGAGAGCATATGACATCACCCCCAACACTATTGCAGTCATTAAAAGTCTGTATGACAATGCTACAAGTGCAGTCCTCCACAACGATGTCACTTGCAAATGGTACAAAACAACCATTGGCGTGTGTCAAGGGTGCCTACTCTCTCCGACACTCCTCAACATTTACCTGGAAAGGATCATGACCGATGCACTGGAAGACCATGTCGGGACAGTCAGCATCGGTGGGAGACAAGTCACCAATATTCGCTTTGCCGATGACATAGATGGCTTAGCTGGCAGTGAAGATGAACTGAGGGAGTTAACAGCCAAACTGGAGATAACATCATTAGGGTATGGCATGGAAATAAACGCTGAAAAGACCAAACTTATGGCAAACATGGAGTTTGAATTCGAAATACAAGTGGTCGGTCAGAGACTCGAGAAAGTCTCCTCCTTCAAATATCTGGGATCCATAATATCCGATGTAGGATCCAAGCCGAAATTCTTGCAAGAATAGCCCAAACAACTGCTGCAATTTGCAAGCTAAAAAACATCTGGCGAAGCAAGACAATCTCACTTTACTCAAAGATTCGACTGATGCGCTCCTGGCGATGGCAGTTTTTATGTACGGCTGTAAAACATGGACACTTACAGCAGATCTCCAGAAAAGAATCAGAGCCATGGAAATGAGATGCCTACGTAAAATTTTAAACATCTCCTACAAAGATCGAGTTACAAATGAGGCTGTCCGTGAGCGAATCATCTACGTCATCGGCCCTCATGAGGATCTTCTCAGTGCCATTAAATTCAGGAAACTCCGATGGTATGGGCATGTGGCAAGATCCGAAGGCCTGACGAAAACTATCCTCCAGGGCACAGTGCAGTGTGGAAGAAAGAGAGGCAGGCAGAAGAGACGATAGGATGATGACATCAAGGAGTGGACCGGCTTGTCTCTGGCAGACTCCCAGAGGGCGGTCAAGGACCGTGACAAATGTCGTAAAATTATTCAACTGTCAAAAAATGGTGCCCCAACGACCCTCGCTCGGGTTA
This sequence comes from Anisus vortex, assembly GCA_949126835.1. Taxonomy (NCBI): domain Eukaryota; kingdom Metazoa; phylum Mollusca; class Gastropoda; family Planorbidae; genus Anisus; species Anisus vortex. The sequence continues at coordinate 18,591,966 of OX421500.1, forward strand.
TGGGATAGAAGAAGAAGAAGAATATACATTTATATCGATTGTATGATTTTCCATATTAAAATGTAATAGATTATAAGTTGTTTGTATACGATCGCAAAAATCCGAAATAAGCTGGACAGAATAATATGTGTCTTAATTTTTAACATTAACACTGAAATCTAAATAATGTTATTAGGCAAAAGAAATACGTAAAAAAAGTGCGTTTGAAATTTAAAGAGTAGAATAAGTTAAATGTAATTGTTGACTTACCTAGTTCACAGTAGGAGTCTGTGTATTGAAATATAAAACTAAAGCAGTGATTGGTCAACTCCAAGCACCTTGCACCACATGATGTTATAGTGACTCTATAGAAACTGATATTTAGAGATTGGAACTGTGTGAACTCTTCGGTTACTTTAGTGAAGGATTGAGACAAAAGTTGTGCTCTGGTTACATTAGCTGAATATATATAACAAAGTAGATAATATTTTCAATGGCTTAAATAAAGTAATTTTTTTAAAATATGTAAATCAGGTAGAAGAATAACGAAAACAGTATACTCGTTTGCCAAAATTTAATTTTTATCCACTGGGCTAGTTAATCAGTTTGCACAACTTTCCGTCTCCACTGCATAGCATACTAATGGTACTTTTATAGGATAGCGCAACGTCCAGTCGCTTTTACTTTACCCCAGTAATTGTCATCAGTACTAGGTGTACTCAGAGACACCCTAAACACCCGGGTACAAATCTTAGCCTTCAACAGGATTCGAACCCGGGACCTTGGCTACGTTAGCCTTAGCACGCTGAGCTAGATTGTTGTGCAGTTAATATGAACGTTAAATTTTTATTAAGTAAAAACTATAGGATCTTAAACAAGGAGAAACAATTTATAATATTTAACACAAGCAAAAACCAAATCGTGTCCTATAAAAATCCGTTTCCACGGCAACCTTGAACAAAAAGCCATAAAAGCACAAAGTTGACACTTATTTTCCATTCCATTCTGGTACTGCGTCTAGAAAAGTCTTGAGAAGTCTACTAAACCGCACGGCCACTGAAGTTGTTTCTTGGAACATTAATTATGTAGGGCAGTGCAGGGCCCTCGAGAGAAAAAAATGATGCAGGTACGAGATCTTTTCTGCCCCCCCCCCTCCCCACTTTTTTCTAACACTAGTCATATCTAGATGATTTATTTACATTAGGGATCGGCAACCTAAGGCACGCGTGCCAAACTTGGCACACAGAGATATTTTCAATGACACGCGAGAGACCTCCAGGATATGTTGTTGCTTTTTTTATAATAAGACAACATTTTGCGGTTCTGAATTAAGAAAACTGACTGTGGAAGCCGATGTTTCTGAATGACATATAGATACATTTCAGTGAGTTGCATTTACAACAATAACTTCACTATTGAATCAAATGTGGCAATTTTTTTAATTAAAGGTAGTTAATTAATCCGTTTTATTTGAGCTATAATTTCTAATATATTTCTTTTGTTCTTTAAAAAAATAGCTTACAATTTACAAACTTTGACATGATCAAACTGTAAAAAGAATTTGAAAATTATATAAATATTAAAAGACTAATGAATTTACGGTAAATGTATATTTGTAAATATTACATTATTTACCCAGATTGTAAGATTACTACGTATCTCTTCAGCTAAACTACATTATGTTAATAGCGGGTTACGATCACACTATAATTAACATTTGCAAGTGTTAGATCCTCATTTTGATTACCAAATGATAATGATTAGACAATATTTACCATAAGAGTGAAAGTATTGTAGTCAATTATTGTATTTAATATAAATGCAAATAAAAACGATGATAATTTAAAACACCTTAATTAAATATAAAACGCCTTTACGATTTTCTGTATAAATAATCTTCTTTGCTGTTGACCTTGGTCTTGCTACGGAGTTAAAATAATTTTCCTATAAAAATAATTTTTTTAAAGTATAATGGAGCAGTTTGGCGTCCATGGTTTGAGTCTAGTCCTGCATTTCTATTAAGTTACTGGTTTTCCTGGTTTGTTCAGGCAACACATTCCATGTCCGGATGCCATTCGGGATGAAAAAGTACTTGTGTACGTTTTTTATCGTATAAGCATAAGGGATAAGGAAAGTGTCTTTGTCCTTATGTTTATCTGAGCATTGTAACAGATTGTTTTTGAGTTGTATTTCTAAATTTGAGTTAAATGCCTTATGTATTATTACTACTTTACTCTTTATCCTTCTGTCCTCTAGTCTAGTGTTTCTATGTTTAGTGATTTAACTATTGGTGTTTCTCTTGTCAGTTGTAAATATTCACCAGTAATGTAGGTCCTACGTTGTGTAGTCAAATGTAAGGCTTGATCTGCTGTGGCAATACAGTTGACACATACATTTGTTTGTAAAGACTCTTCCTAAAATACATTTTGTTAAAGGACAAAAAAATGTGTTTTAAATTTTCAATACACTTGTCTAAAATTATGCTACATTCAACAGGAAATCATTAAAGTGTAAAAGGATCGACTATGCAGCGACATATAGTATTTAGGTCTTGGCTACTAAGCTAAAAGGGAGAACTGTAGGCTAAGCCTGTAACTGAAAGGCTCATGGGTCTATATTTGAAGTGTCGCTGGGGAAAAATAATAAAAAAGAGATCCTAAATGCTATCGAAAATAATTAGGCCCTATATTACAACTAGAGGCATTTTTGCATATTTAACAAAATGTTCAAGTACACATTCAAAGAAAATAAATAATAAGGTCTCCCAGCGCCACGTGATATTGTAGTGGGTTTTTGGGCATCTCCTCTTAGCTTAATAGAAACAATTAAAAAATAGTCCTACTAGCGTAATTGCCAATTTATTTTTAAATGTTAATATTCATGGGCCCCCTAAATTCTTATGGGCCCCGGTACGGCGTACCGGCAGTACCCCCCTCTCGTGGGGCCTGGGGCAGTGACAATAAACTGTTGGATGAATCATTACGTCGGTTGACGGTAATATTTGATGAAAACGTCGGAAAAACAAAGTTAGATTTATGGCAATGATAGGAGCTAATAAAAATGGCTCTACTTCTTTTTTAAATAGTTCTCATTGGTATTAAATAAAAAGACTAAATAGAAAATATTTCAGCAATAATCTGTACAACAAAAACAAAAGTTGACATAAATTGTTGTAAATTATGGACTCTTGAAAGGGGCCACTATATAAGGGCCTAAGTCCAAAGGATTTTAAGTTTAAGCATATGCCCTATATTTTGTTATGAGGTAAACGGAATTAAAATATGTCGCACTCGATAGTGAAATTTCTACTTGTCTTTAATATAGATATACTTAATTTATAACTTTCTTTAACAGCACTTTGTTGTGTTGACTTAGTTTATAGTCTTTATAAAATCATCCGCTCATAGGCTCAGGTAAACATAAAGTTAAAAAACATTTCCTTATCCCTTATGCTCAGCACAAATGCATATAGGCCTAAGTACTCTTTCTTCCCGAGTGAAATTCTGGCATGGAATGGGTTGCCTGAACAAACTAGGAAAACCAGTAAGTTAACATCATTTAATACATTAATAAAAATGCAAGACTAGACTCGGACCACAGGTGAGCGTAGGACGCAATAATCTTTTTTTTATAGAAGGAGCGTCTGTAATGTATAAGATAAGAGAGTTGTGGATATTGCCTTTCACTCAAATAATTATTGGATCAGTCATTTGATTGATTTTGTATTTTTATTTAAATGTTTCATTTAATCGCAATGTATTGTTTGATATTCATAGTCGGTGGTTTCCAGTTGGTAATAATATATATATATGTCAGTGACTAACACTTTGGGTGGTCGTCTGCTGAGAGTTAGGGTTTTTAATAAACTGTACATTCGATGAAGTGGGAAAGTCGGAAACTCGGAAATTCCGAGTAGGAAGTTTTCCAATTTACGAACTTGGTGCATTTTTGCATAATATTTTGTCACTTATCTATATAATATGTATAATGTGAGTTAATTACATCTTCCTTGACGACGTTGAAAATTAACATAAAATATAGAAGAGTTACTGTTAATTTGGGGATGTCCATTAATTACGTTTTACAATTTTTAGACGATTTTTACCTATGGTTCCTACCCCCCCCCCCCCATCTCGCCCCTCCCACATTTTTTATTTTAAGAATAGTTCTTTACTTTATGTTTACTATTGTTCTTTTCATAGAAATATTTAATCTTTTGCAATTTTACGTTTCACTAAATGAGCTTTAGACTTTAGGTAGCCTAGCCTACAATATATGTTATAATTGTTCAATAGACCTTTTCATCATCATTGATATGCCTTCTTCTACAGTCTACAGGCAATTTTTCCTTTGCTTTTTCTTCAAAATGATCGAACATATCCCTGGAACCTTTAACAAAATGCGAAAGTGAATTTTAAGTAGGCCCTAAAGGCCTACAATTGCATATATGCATATATATACTAATTTGGGGGTCTGGCTGCGATTGACTAGTCTTGTGAAATTCATCCAGCAAGTAATTCTTTTTTTGCACTCATTTTATGGTGGTTGTGCACAAGATTTGCAAAATGTTCCCCTGTGTGGCTACCCATATCTAGGAAAGTTAGAAAACGTTCAATATGGAGCCCATCATCTGGTGAAACATTATATATATTGGCCTATAGGCCTACCTTACAATAACAGTGAGCTGATCAATATGGGACCGGTATGTAGTGGAATCTACAGATAAACTGAAGTACCCTAAGCTGCTGCAGTTCTTAAATCATCCAAGATTGAGTATCTTACTTTAGTATGCCATAATTTTTGATAAATTCATCACATTTTGTTTAATTACTGCACTGTTTATACACAGATCTACAAACTAACAAGATGAACACAAAAATAACATGTCAAATCCATAATTGATATATTTGTATTAACGTTAAACCATGTTTTTACAAATTTACATGTTTGCTATGTAGGCTATGTGGCACAGGACACATGTAGAATTGTGTAATAAATTTGTATCACTTTTTAGGTAATAAAAGGTAACATTGTTGTCGTCGACGTCAAATTTTCTTTTCCTCCCCTCTCCCCTATGTCGACAATTGTCAAACCTTTTCAGACCCCCTCCCCTCTATTTAGTTGACGTTACGGCTTTTCAACTCATATAGATAAGTGATTTTATCTTAAACATTATAAGCCGAAGAACTTATATTTCACAATAATATATAGATCGGTGCTTATTATGCATACATATTTTTTACTCTATTTTGAAACATAATTTAATTTAAAATGGTATTTTTCAATTTAAAAGAGCAATGTACATAATATTTTTCTTTTTTTATAATCTAAACAAATCTTGTAAAAAAAATATTATTGCAAGGTTGCTAATGACGCATCGATAAAACCAACAGTTTTAAAATGCACAGTGTCGGAACACGGAACATTAGGCTATTCTATTCCTACTCGGAACCTCCGAGTTTCCGACTTTCCCACTTCGTCGAATGCCATATAAAAATAAGTAAGTTGGACTTCCGCCCAAAGAAGATGGCGTCAAACTTCTTCTTAAGTTAGAGCCACAAGAACTTTATTGATGGCTATATTATTGGAACATTGAGTATTATACTGAATTTCTTAAAGTATCTGAATAGAATACAACTTGCTATTATTCATCATTCTTAAAAATGAGTTTTGTGTTTGTTAAATAAATAAAGTGAAGTAAGTAAAGACGAGTTCGTTGCCTCATGATTTCAAGTGTGCATAGACTATTATATCATACATGATGCTGTTAATAAATGAAACTAGAAATATACATGTTTAGCTGCCCATATCACGCTACCATAATTAATAATAAATATATGGGCACTAGCAATAGGCTACATGAAAAGAATAGCTGATTCGTCAAAAGGTCAATAGCTAAAATATCCAGAACACAACTAACATATCTTTGTGATGTGTCTAATTAACTCTTTTTTAAACGTTGCGTTCTTTTATTGAAAGACTTATATACAATATTGTTGTGAATGTAAGCCAATGTCAATTATTCAATGGAAATGTAACCGTCTTTATGAAACAATGCGTGCAGGGAAATTGTGATGACAATAGAAAATGGATTCTCCATTTCACTCTTTAACATAAACAAAACAACAACCTACAAACGTTTGACAGTCCAGTCCTTTATAACTTATTTAATAATTAATTTCGTAGACGTAGATGTTATAATGGCATGTGTTGTTGTAATCGATTTTTTTCTAAAGGTGGCTGTCTTGTGATGGTAAGCTCGATATACTGGCCTAGTTATGTAGACATTTTTAAAGTTCTTTTTGACAATTATTTTTGAATTAATGTAGTAGTGATAATTTCATATCCAAGGGTTGTTAAAATTAAATGTATTAGAATGTTGAAGTAATCATAAATAGAAGGAATACGGCCTTAAAACAAGCGCATCTGCTTTGAAGGCCAAACTCCAATTGAAGTACCTACAACACCACAGAGCGTACACAAAGTCATCACTGCGTACAAGATCATGACCCGCCACGTGCAACATATAACCACAGCCAGGTCGAATCCAACAAGTGTCCCTCTCTACCAGATGTCATTAGCTCAAACTGCATGTGATGACGATCACTGTACGCCTTTTTTTAAGTCGCCCTAATGGCGAAGACGCCATATAATTTTCTAGTTAATATTTCGAAAACAATAATGGAAAAAAAAATGTATTTATTTTTTTAATTTTCTTTTTCAAATGAGCAAGGAAACATTATATACATAAATAAGTCAATAAAGTCAGCTGGTGATTACTGTTTGGACATCTTTTTTGTAGATGTCACATTCAACATCACATATTTTCGATGTAAAACGCATTGACTGAATAAAATTGAATTTGAATTTGAATTTGAATTTAAGAATGAGCAATTTTTTTTTAATTTCTTTTTTTTTTTCTGTATAAGTATTTCTATGATTTTATTTAAACTGAGTTGAAATACAATTATATCTAAACAAGGAAGGTAAACAACGTTTTAAACTAACGAATCCAAATACAGCTACTTATTTTTTTTTTAAACTTCCATACCAAAAATTCAAAAAAAGGTATTAAAAGTGTTATATTTTGTTACAGTGTAATATTACATGTGTAGTTGTTGTTGCAAAATACAGCCTACTCGTGGATCATGCATTAAATTCCATTACAGCTCCACAAAATAGCAGTGTTTGAGTGTTTGAAGTAGAAAAACAAGCTTTGTTGACCCTAACGACAAAAAGTATTTGTAAAAATCTACATTTTTAATATGTAATAAGTATGTAATGCAATGCATAACAAATATTACTATATTAAAAATTCAATATGAAAAAAAATGTTACGAACCAGCGCTTTTATTTCACCTACACTTGTGTATGAGTATTACAAAATATATTTAGCTACTCTCGGGCCTTATCAAGTTAGATTATATATGGATTTTTTTCACCATCCATTAGCTATTAGACTGTTGCTGTATTTTATCATTATAAACATCGCCAAAAGATGCATCATGAGAAATATAAATAACATAAAATACATCAGTTTATAAATATAATAGACATATTTTTACCTATCTAATCCTTATGCATGCATGCCCCCCCACACACACACACACGCCAACTTCCCCATTTATACGACAGGAGAACTCTTAGTGTATACATTAAGAAAATAATTACTGATGCGTCTATATTGTAACGAACTTTTCCAAAAGGGTTTTCTTATTTAAAATAAATCGAATATCTTTTTGGGGATTTCAATTTTTCGTATTTCCTTATGGTACAAACAATGTATAAACAAGTAAGACAATGCAATGTTTTTCTGGTTTTATTTTCTCGGTCTATTCAAATTATATGTAAAATAGGCCTACATCATAACAAAAAAAAAACATATATTATCATTAAAACTTATTTAAAAAGATAGGAGAATGTTTAGCGTGTAAAATATACAATATTATCAAAACCAATATAAAGCATCCTAAGGATATTATTAATATATTTCAGTAATTTTTTACTCAGAAAATATAAGGATATTGTCATTTTACAGTCATGGCTCCATTTTACTAAGCGATTAAGCCTCGTAAATTCTGACTACGCGTTTGATAGCTGACCTGCAAACCGGGCACGGCTTCCTAAGTTTCTTGAGTCTCAGGCCACATGGAACACAGCAGACCTGGTGGCCCGTATTGCCGTGCAGAAGGCAGGCGTTCTTTTTACGTCTGCAGCAAATAAAGCAATCGTTCATTGAGCTTTCCTCCCTTCGTCCCTCGCTGTCATTATCATTCTTTGTATTCCAACTACTCCGGGGAAACTGGAAAACATAAGGCTGGTAGCTGGGCGACGTCATTTGGAGTAGATGCTGATCTGTCTCATTCTTAAAAAAAGAATTGACGTACCGGTAACATCAAATATTGTTGTACAGTTCTTTATATGTTAATATATTATAATGTTTTTCATTCAAGTATAATACTAACAATACTAACATGCTTAGGTTAAATCACTTTTTGTAACAACAAACATTACAAAGGTATTAAAAAAACAACAGAGATGGCCAGGGTAAAATGCATTTAGGGATAGCCAGTGGCGTAGCCAGGTTTTGACACTAGGGGGAGCGAACTTTTAGGAAAAAGGCCACACTTTTAGATTTTTTTTCCAGATTAATAGAAGAACTAAGAATTTGTACGTATCAAGTGTTATGAGAAAATTCTGTGCCTCAGGATACACACACTGTATAATAGTGCAGTACTGGTATTTTTTTTAACCATTCACGATTTTTACTAGCAACTATATGTGATGGGAATTTCTGCAAAATTTATTGCATCTACTGCTCATTTTCGGGATGAGTATCTAGTGTCGAAAAATATTTATAGAATCAATGCGAATGCTTCTATAGGACTGAATTCTTCTTAGTTTTAATTTTGAAAGACGAGATAAATAGCCAATATAGACATTTTTCCTCTCAGCTATTAAAACACCACGCCCGATGGTTATATCCTTAGCAAACGGAATTTCTTTAAAACAAGTTTTATCTCTTCTTTTCTTCTTTCTTTTAAATTCTGTGGGCATCTTTTCTCTTTTCTTTTTTTTTTCGCGAAGTTCGATTACTACACGTATACAGCCGAGAAGGAGAAAGCCAGCGCGCTTTAAGTCATATTATTACTTTTCGATTAGTACACCAGACTTGAACCCCACCTATTTTTAAGAATGCGAGCGAGCGTACTCTTTTGGGGCTCGGAGAACTAACTCTAATGTGTCCACGTACCACTGATACATCACCGTAAAAGCTAGGCACAAACGGTTGGCCGTTCCTGTCCACTCAAAGTTCCTGCCTATGACCTGGTATCCATTAGAAAAGGGGTCGGCAACCTAAGGCACGCGTGCAAAACTTGAATTGCAGAGCGATTTTCAACGGCACGCGAGAGACCTCCAAGAGGTGTTTTATTATTGATGAAAACAAAAACAATATTTTTCAGTAATATTTATATTGAGTGAAATTTATTTCACAATATTTAACTATATGTACTTCCCTTTACAAAAGCATATATTAAGATCGATTGTTTTGTTTTTTTCAGAAGCACATCGAAGAATTTAAAGCGGAGTTTCAAGACTTTCAAATTGATTTTTTCATACCTAATCAAACATGACTGGCTTAATCTTACTACGACCTTCTTAGATGTCGATACTTTTTTTGTATTAAATATAGGGATATTGGCGATTTGAAAACGCAGCCAGTTGAATTTTAAACCTTGAATGAAATGGACATCGAAATGTGCCGAATTGTTTAAGAGATAAACTAAATAAGGTTGAATGGACACATAATTAATGCAGGAAATGTTTACTTACAACTAGTTAACGTAAATCAATTTTATACCTCTAATAATTAAATCTTGTAATGAATACCACAACGCTAGTTTATGTAAAGAAATAATAATTAGTCAGTAATATTTTTTATATTACAAAACATTACTTGTTTGGCATAACTATTGAATCAAATTTAGAATCTTTATTTTTTATTAAAGGGAGATAATTAGCTACTTTTATTTCCGCTAATATTTCTAATATTATATTTTTGAAATTTTTATTTTATAAAAGATTATATGGTATACAAATTATGACTTTATAGTGACCAAACTGTGAAAAAGTAGTTGAACATTTTATAAATATTATATAACTAATATAATATATGAACATTTTCTGAACATTACATTAACTACCCAGTATGTATGATCACTTTGAATCATAACCTCTATACGTTGCTTTGAAGAAAAACTAAAATTAAAATATAAACAAAACCATAGACTATAGTAGGATGGACCACTTGCTCTATTTTTAGAGCTTATATAAACTTTTTTTCCGTGCGCAACCAATAAGGCTGTCTTAACCCTTCCCGTACTGACCTACTTCTATCTATGCTGCCATCAGTTCCGCTATATACGCGCCGGGACTGTAAGGGTTAAATTACTTCTACGCTTCTCGTTGTTTCTTAAATATTTCCGCAGTAAAGAACTTTTAATTTTAATTTTTCATTGAGAAAATCGAAGCGTTTCATTAAAACGAAAGTGCAAAGGAAACAACGAATCGGAAATTCTGAAAATCAGTGTTTCGAGTCATCATATAGCAGAAATACTAGGCCTAAAGCAAGCGGTCCCTGTATATTATAGTCTTTGACAAAACATCTCATTTAAACTGGTAACAAAATATTATAATCAATATTATCAGTTGATAGATATGTATCTTGGCAACTAAATGATAACTTTTACAAAATAGTTGCCATTAATGTGAAAGTTTGGTAATTTAATTTTTTATTTGGTATAAATGCTAATAAAAAGGATGATAGCTCATAGGTACACATTATTTTTTTGAAATTAAATATAAAACGCTTTATCGATTTTCTCTGTACCGGTATAGTTCCTTTGTTTTTTGCCTTTGTCTAGCTACGGATTTAAATTACCTACTTGTCTTATATAAAAAAAAAACAAGTATAATAGAGCAGGTTGACTTTTAGGCTGTTGGCACGGTGAATGATTTAGAAATCCTAGCTTGGCACACCATTAGCAAAAGGTTGCCGACCCCTGCTAGAGTGTGACCTTCACTTCGTATCAAATTAAATTGAACTAAAATTAACTAGATCTAACAAGGTTCATTAATCATATTGTAACAAATTAAATTGTTGAAATACAATTTAAAAAAATAAATTGAAACGGTATAAATTGTGCTACATGTCTTGTTAAAATAATTAAATTATTTTTTCCCGAACAGGCCCTTTTTTTTCGAAAATGGTCGTAGGGGGAACAGCCGCTCCCCCTGCTCCCACCCTGGCTACGCTACTGCTAATATGCTAAGCTTAAAAATTTAAAGAAATACCCCATTTTTGGGGCAAAATCACAACATTGCTAATATTTCACATTCTAGAAAAATAATGATATTCAAATTACCAAAGTAAAGTGTAAGTTATTGTAAACGTTTATCTTATACCTGTCTATATGAGGTGTAATCATCGGATAATGACGACGTTTGCATCTGGAACACATCATCGTCAGAAATAGAGAAACTCTGCAAGTAGAATATCACAACGACTTCACAGTCTTACATTCTCTGTTTATTTTGTCACATACAATTAGTATTCAGTTTGAAAATTGTTGACATTTGTAAATGTATAGTCAAGTCTAGACAAGTGTTTTATTGTTTTAAATTTTAATTCATTTCCGTAGCGCTAGAACACGCTTTCATTTACGAGAAGGCCTGCGCCCATTAATCATCCTCCCATCCACACACAAGTGTAATCCGTTCAATTTCTTTATAAATATATAAGCGAAACAATTGAAATTAATTTTTAAAATCCTTCAACCTATACATGTTGTCTTTTTAGGTTTCCTCATCACAACAAACATATAATAGAACTATTTCTTTGCTTTCTTTCTCTCTCACTGTATTATATTATTACACCAGTGCCCCTCCCCTTTTTCACACACACACACACACACACACACACAAACACACACACACAAACAAACAAACACACACACACACACACACACACACACACACACTCAATCTCCCAATAGTCTGTGGTCTTCAGCTTAAAACCGCAGGTACTTGTTATCCATAAAATAAACGTCTTGTTTAGACCAATAGAATAATTTGATTATTTAGAATGAGATTTATTAGTTTACAAACTGTTTGTAAAAATATATAATTATTAAAGACCAAGTGAAGAGCTTTTTATCAAAATTGAGTTAACATTTGATTTTGATAGTAAATAGTGTATTCAGTATCTGAATGTTAAAAAAAACATTTATACAAAATATCAAAGATACATTTTAAGTAATTAGTTCAATATTTGCACTTAAATGTGTGTGTTTTTCGGAAGATTACTCCAAATCTCGTAGCCATTTGAGATGTTTTTATTTCCGGCAATATAGGAAAGTGACGTAACATAAAGGATTCCGACTAGGAAAAAATGAATATTGTCACGTGTTTTGAATCTATTGCCACATGTTGTGAATCTTTTCCCGGTTCTTATTTTTAACAAAATGGTTAAATATAGATTTATAGCGTCTATTTTTATTTATTTATTTCCCTTGTGATACGTCACTGCCGTATGAGGCTATTCCAAATCTCGTTCCTTTGAGAAAAACCTCTTCACTTGGTCTTTAACTAAAACAGGAAGCCTTACAATGAGCTAATGTTTCAAATTTGTTTTATAAAAATGTATGTAAAATATTTAGGACCAAATTTTAAAAAACAATTTCTTATTTTGTACTTTATATTGATGAACAAAGAATGGTTTAAGACGTTTGCTAATAAATATATAAAATAATCATCATTTTCTAATGTACCCAATACTGTATACAGAACAGAAATAAACTACGTTCAAATATAAACATACTGTTTTTGAAATATTACCTGATCGCTAGAACTGTCGACATTCGAAAATGGTGATATGTGCACCTGGTTCCAAGCATCGTCTAACTGAGCGTAACTCTGCAATATGAAAATCATGCCTCTGCATTTTTAATGTTTTACACAAAAATTTAGTTTTATGTATCTTATTTTCTTAGCTAAAGAGTGTCACGTGGAAAGTACAAACTAAATACTTTAATTCCAAGTAGGGTCCTTAAGTGAAGAACTAATTTATTTGCTTGCTCTCCCTCTCACTGTATTTTATTATTACACCAGTGCCCCCCCCCACACACACACACTCAATCTCCCAATAGTCTGTCTTCAGCTTAAAACCGCAGGTACTTGTAATCCATGAATTAAACGTCTTGTTTAGGCGAATAGAATAAGTTGATTATTTAGAATGAGATTAAATTAGTTTTACAAACTGTTTGTAAAAATAATTTGGACCAAATTTTACATATATTTTCTAATTTTGTACTTTATATTGATTAACAACGAATGGTTCAATAAATTTGCTACGAAAAATATGCAAGATTAATCATTTTATAATGTACCCAATACTGTATACAGAACAGAAATAAACTACGTTCAAATATAAACATACTGTTTTTGAAATATTACCTGATCGCTAGAACTGTCGACATTCGAAAATGGTGATATGTGTACCTGGTCCCAAGCATCGTCTAACTGAGCGTAACTCTGCAATATGAAAATCATGCCTCTGCATTTTTCTTATTTTACAAAAAAATTAAGTTTTATGTATCTTATTTGCTTAGCTAAAGAGTGTCACGTGCAAAGTACAAGCTAAATAGTTTAGCTTTAAGTAGGGTTCTTAAGAGAAGAACTAATATATATATATATATATATATATATATATATATGATAATAAGTAAAACATTAACATTGCAACTAGCAACACTCACGGTTATGTTTATGATTTTATTTCTTTTATTATGTAGGCCTATTTTATTAATGGTTTTGTTTTACTATTAAGAAGTAGGCCTATTAAGTCTTAATAAAATAATCCCAACCACCTGTTAAAATGAACCTACCCCTGAAAACTATGTTGTTCGTATTAATCCTTTATATATTATATTATACCCATTTTATTTATGCCTTAGCTTTCCAAGAATTCGACTTTTTCGCCTTATAACAGGGGACGTTAGCAAAACAAATTATTACTAGTCTTGGCCTACAGCAATATTTATTTTAAAATAAGAAACATTTGTATCGTTTAGGAGCAAAGAATAATGATATACCAATGCGAGCTTTATAGTATAATGAAAAAAAAAGCAAAGTACGTTAACTTAATATGGCTGAGAATTTAAAACAAAAAAATGTGTTTTATCATTAGCTTAACGTCTATGTGCCTAGTCTTGACTTGATAGGGTGATATAAAAAGGGTAAATAATTTTTTCGTTCATTCACCAAATAACGAAATAGACTATAATTATATGTTAACATACTAACCGGAAGGGTTATCTGTTCATTAGTTCTGTTGGCAGTATATAATATTGGTAGCCGCCCCTTGTTACTTAAATCGCACAATGATCCTGAGGTGGGCGACTGAAAAATGGAATGAGAGTTGGGATATGATAAAGACCGAGAGGTTTGGCGGCATCTGCCCTACCCTAACCACGTCGACCCAAGGTGGCGGCTAAATAGGTCGAAACAATCCATCATATCACAATTCCGCACTGGCCACTGCCCCACTGGGGCATACTTTGTCAGGTTCCGACCTAACTTCGACTCGCGGTGTCGCCACTGTGGGAAGGGGGAGGACACAGTGGTGTACATCCTGCGGGAATGCCCCCGTATGGTCAGTTTTCGAGGCGATAGGACGGATGACCCACTTTCCACTGTTATCTACGGAGATTTAAACATGCTCAGATGCACGACAGAGTACATATCCAGGGCTATAAGGGAATAACCATCTCAGTCAAAACGGAGTTCAAGTCTGGTTAATTAAATGATTAAAACTGAAAGATCTCTGCACAAAGAGCATTATGCAACTGCAGAGTTCGCGCTATTTTATCTATTTTCCCTCACATATTTTAACCCATTCAATTTTTTAGACACTGCTCGATATGACCTAATTATTATGTATAATCCTTTCAAATGGCTCGTACTTCCTTGTAAATATTGTTTCTTTTTCTATATTTAATGATTTACTAATTTAACAAAAGGCAATGCAATTAGTTTGAATTAGGCATGGATTTTATATACATTTTTATTTTGAAAACGAAAATATTTTCTATAAATTAGATCTCCAAAATGGTAGGCCTATATCTAATATAATCAGACGATTTTAATGGACCCATTTTGAAACTTTTGCTAGACAATAATGTAAAAAGACTTGCTACTGGGACATATTGATCATAGAACGGAGGAGGGTTGTGCTGAGGAACGCACCTCCTGGTGCTCAAAGGTGCGCGAATGAACTCAAGTTGCAGAAGCCATCCTCACAGAAAGGAGTGAAGAAAAGCGAACCAGGAAAAAGGCAAAGGGCAGAGGAAAAAGAGCCTGTGCCATCGTTCCTTCCTTCCAGACGGTTGCCATATTAAATTTAGGTACCACTTTTTCTATAATTATCCATCGTATGTTAACTAGTTTTGACTGAAACAAATTTATTCAATTTGAGGGTATGTCTATGAGAGGCATTATAATGATCATAAACTAAAATTGAAAATGTACATGGCTTGTCCACGTTTCTTTATAAGGACAAACAATGCCTCGAAGTCCACTGTGACATGGGGAGGAATCCTGGCAGAAAACGTGTCTTGAACATATCATGACATTATTTTCTTCCCACAATTAAAATTTAATTTAACATCATTAAAAAGTAGACTGGCCAGGATATGGTGGTAGGTCATAGGATGTCTTGATGTTGTATGCTCTACTGAAAACGACAAATGCATCGAACAAAAGTGAGAAAAAAGATAAGGTGAGATATTTCATTTATGTATAATAGTAATGTCCAGAACAAAATTGTTTGGTCAGAATTAGTTCTGACTATAAGCTTTGTTTATAAAATAAATTAGTCAAGAGTTGCGTCTTTCGCTATTAAATAAAACACAATGCGTAGTTTCATAAAAACAGAAAAACGAAAATTCTTTTGCATCAAGCAATACGTTTGAGATTATAAATAGGTGATTCTGCACGTCCGAAATTCATAATCCATCGTTTCGGAAATGAAATACAATTTTATCTCCTACATCTTTTCGTACAACCATATATATCTTTGGTACAACCAGTAACGCAGCACAAAAACATTTTTTTTTAAATTAAATGATCGAATGGGACCGGAAACGTTTTACTCTTCGACCTTTTATGCATCGTTAAAACTTGTCAATGTCATCACCGATTCATAGAAAAAAAGCTGAACTCTACATATTAAACAGTGTCAGTACAAGCAGAATAACCAGAGTCGAATCTCTTATATAACTTCGTCTTATATTCAAATAATTTCTAAAGATAGACAATGGCCTTTATTTATAATAGCTGACTAGTTTAAACAAGTAACAATAACTAAGACATGTGAACAATGCTACATTTTTTTTTTGCATAGCTATGGATAAGTCTTTATGGGGCTTGACCTTTTCAATAGGTCAGGGTTTATCGTGTTAAACAACACACGATTCATTTCCGTCAATATTCATTAAATGATATTTTCGCCTTTTGCAGGTGCATAAGCATTTATTTCAACCTTGTCCAGTTCTGGTCTTTTAAAAATATATACTAAGGCTACTATATTAGTTATGAGTTATAAAGAATCCGTTTTAAATTCAAAAGTGAGTATACGATAATAAATTATAGTCAATTCTTCTCGTCTGACGTTCACAATCCATCGTTTTCTTTCGGCAACGTCTTTTGCAAATGATGGAAACTTAATCCTCTTAAATATGTTCTTACTCGCAGTAGAACCAGTAACGCAGCACACAAATATTTTTGCTAGAAAATGAACGAATAGGACCGGAAATGTTGTTAGAAGATAAGCTTTTAGGTTTACCATGCGTCCATACTATTTAAGACTGGCTGCTATCATCTGCTATGTAACTTTATTTAGATTTTGATTATTTTGATAAATAAGATATAATGAAAATATGAATATTGTATCTATTGTTTAGTGATAAAAAGCTCGACCAAATAAAGGTAATTTAAATAATAAACAATAAGAATCAAACTCTTTTCTTCAGTAAAGTGACCTACCTTGAAAAACTGACTTGCAATTTCGCCCATTTTTAACTTATAAATGTCTTAACAAGTCTTGCCACTTCCGGTAAACTTTCTATTTTCTTTAATGCACCACAATTAGATATTTAAATAGTGCGCAAAATATTATTTTAATTTTAGGTTTCACTATTACTTTAATGGTTGCTGCAATCATAACATATTATTCAATCTGAGAACGTTTAGATCAAGTTATCTTCAATTAATTTACTAAAAACAATAGCATAGTAATAATTATATTATATTATAGTACCGGGTAATAATTAATTATAAGCTTACTATAGACTTAGATCCTCCCGCGCCGTTTGGTGCATTGGGCAATGAGAGTTCTCCAGTTGGCTCTGTCTGAAACCGATGCTGTAACTGCATTGACGTCGTCCCAGTTTATATCGACAGAGTGAATGTCATCGGCGATTGTTTGTACGCCATGTAGTTTTATGCCGCCCATGTCCGCGCCGTCCATTGGGCGGGTCGCCATCTGGTTGATGTGCAGGGTAGCCGACGGTCAGTTTGACGTATTATGTGGCCGGTAAATTTGAGGCGCCGTTCGGTGATCGAGGTCAATTGTGGACGCGTTTTCGTTAGGCGACAAACGTCTTCATTTGTAACCCGGTCTCGATAAGCTAACCAAGCAGACAAAAATAGCGACTGCATTTGATTTTTTTTTTCGAATTTACAAGCGCTGATATTATGCCTAGTATTGTGGGGAAAAAAAGCACATTCGATTTTTCTCTTCTTTTGGCGTCGGTTACTTGTAAAACCATCTACTATAATATACATGGACCGCTTGCTTTAGTTTTTTATGCTATTATCTTATTTTTTTTTTGCAATTCCCGATTCTAAATAAAGTAATTGTCATACATGTTCCGTTTTATTAAATCGCATGTTTACTTGTAGGCCTATTAATCCTATTATCATTGACTATAATAAGATGGACCGCCTGCTCTATATTTAGAGCGTATGTTCTTTTTCCGTGCGCACACAACACTGATCTAGATTATAAATGTCTCCGCTCTGTACAACTTTCGATTTTAATTTTTCATTGAGATAATCATAGCGATTAAATAAAACGGAACTGGTATATCAATAACTTTATTTCATGTATAGCAATTACTTTTTTTAGAATCGGGAATTCCGAAAATCAGTGTTTCAAGTCATCATATAGCAGAAATACTAAAGCAAGCGGTCCATGTATATTATAGTCTATGGTAAAACGTTGGACTTGTATAAAGGCTATCGGGAAGTTCCGTATGTAGGAATGTTGTCAATTTGTCAGTAAGTTAACAATCTGCAGTTACGTGATCATGAACATATTGACGCTTACATTCGAGTGGAAATATTGATTATTTGGAGATCTAATAAGGACAAAAAATGATGATTTCGATAATAAAATTGTTATGCTCGTATCGTATCTTATAATTTACAGACGCCTCTTCCATTTAGAAGATTAATGCTTCCTACGCTCATCCGTAGTCTGAGTCTAGTATTGCATTTTTATTAGTGTTTTAAATGATTTTAAGTGATAGGTTTTCCTGGTTTGTTCAGGCAACCCTTCCCATACCCGGGATATTACTCGGGAAGAAAGAATATTTATATGTATTTGTTTGATATGCATCGTTAAAATGTTCCAACATATATTATGTCGAACTCTCTGAAAACCACGATGGCTATTGTACGACGTTATGACTCTCTCCGTGACAAGTAATCCTGTGAATGACATTCCTAATAAATATGCTTAATATGATGGAATATTCTTTAGCAGCTAAGCAATGATCGATCGAATCTTAATGCCTGAGTAGTCAACGATTTAACCATTAATATGACTGCGTCATAAATAAATTGTGGTAAGGTCAGTTGTTGTTTTTTTATATGTAGCCTCCTTAGTGTAGGCCTATATTGAAGGAAAACATTCGGCAAAGTTTAGATCCTAATGGTTTACCAGATCATAACTTTAGATTATAAAAAAAAAACTATATTCTCCATTGCTGGGCTCTAATCGTTTGTTATGAAGGCATGGTGCTAAACTCAAATTATTTGGAACACCTGATATATGTTTATATTCATTAAATAGAGATTCGAATTATAAGCTGTTTCTATAATGAGTGTGGTAACAGCATAAATAAATAATGCTTTTTTTTTCTAACAGAGGTTCCTAATGCTGTTTTTGTCACAGCTGTACTTGTTGTTGCATGGGTGATTTTAAAACACAACGCAATCAATTGTCATAGCCTACACCGAAATCCATTGCAAGTTTTTATTTCCGAAAATCGATTTAAAAATAAATATTATTATTATATTGGCGATAAAGATTGTAATCATAAAATTCATTACAGAAATCCACGAGCACTATATCTATGATGTGATAAATGCAGAATTGTAATGACTTTTAAAGACCAAGCTCCCTTATGCGAGAACAAATGCATATAAGTAGGCCTACTCTTTCTTCCCGAGTTGCATTCGGGCATGGAATGGCTTGCCTGAACAAACCAGGAAAACCAGTAACTTAACATTATTTAAAACATTAATACAAATGCAAGACTAGACTTGGGACACGGATGAACGTAGGACGCAATAATCTTTTTTATAGAAGGAGCGTCTCTAATGTAAAAGATAAAATTATAAGAATAGCTTAGCCCAGGGGTTGTCAAAATACGGTAAAGTGCCAGACTTGGCACGCTGGGCGATTTTAGTGGCGCACTGATGACCCCACCAAAACAGGCAATTAAAATCTCTTCTACAAAAGAATAAGTAATAAAGCGGGATGACTTTTCGTCTCTTGGCTCAATGAATTACAAACCCTACCTCGGCACACTGTTATTGGAAGGTTGTCCTAGCCCATACTGCACATGACGACACATCATGACCCATACATTATTATTGGACTACAACCATCACATTTATTTTCTCACGACCCATACAGCACTACTTATAAAAAAATATACTAAAAGTCAAAGCCGATCCTATCTCTGCGAACTATGTATTTGTCAGTGACATATGCAGCTTTACTTATCCATACAAATTAAAATACAAAACACTTCTGTTCGATTGGTAGGGCCCTTTCTCTCTGAATTAATTTTAGCTTGAAGTTAGTAATGTTGTTCGTCTCTCATTTCCGAGGATGACCACGTCTTTAATTCCTGAAATTGTTTACAATCTTGAAAAAAAAAAAAGTTATTGGAAATATATATTTAGAGATATTTGAAAAGTTTTAAGTTTTGAAAAACAACGTAAATTAAGTAATTAAGCTGCAATTAGTTTAATTATATGTTTTTTTTAGCATGCTTGTTAGTTTTGAATAGGTTAACGATCTAGATCTAAATTCCACAACAATAAAAAAAAAACCTACAATTTTAATACAAAAAAATATTGTCCAGTTTGGTTCACATAACTATTTATCATCACTCTTGTACATTTCATATAATAACGTATAAAGACCTAAGTAATCTAGCACCGGTAATGGTAGTGTAGTGCAGCTTGCGGTGTTTTTACATTTCCCTTATGTCTGCCTTTCTTGCAAAAGTAAAAAAAAAAGGTTGGAAAGAAAACAGAAATGTAATGTATAAATGTGTGTGTACAGGGCACAGGGTACAGGGTAGGCCTACGCTAGCCGAACGCGCTAACATAAGCTACAAACGCAGTGGGCGCAAACACCAACACGTCTTCTCAGTGAATACGGCTTTCGTTGTGAGTCGGTGTTGGTGACACTATTTAAACCTAGTAACCGCACGCAGTGAGTTCAACACGACTTCGGACTTCAACAACACGCCTTCGCACCAACTTTTTTGACGAGAGTGCTCAACTGGCTTGCTACATCTCATGCCTTCGTTTTTTTCACGGTTGCTAGTAGTCTCGTCGACCTTGAATGTGTGACGTCATATGGCTGGACTGGGGACATTTTCACTTTCAATTTTCTCATCGAGAAAGCATCGCAGACAATATCTGATTTCATTTTTGAATTCAGCGACTAAAAATCAAGGGGAGATCCGAGCAAACACCAACACACCTTCGGCACGTATCTTAAGCCGAACGCCAATTGTACGATTGAACTGGGATTGGCACAAACGCAGTGCGCGATACGACTTGCGTTCAACTTTTAGCCAGCGAGAGCCTAGAGATCATGTGACACACAGGTCGTTCCAAAATGGAGGCGCTGTGCATTGCAGCTTTTTCTATTTTATTGGCTCGGGAAAAGGTATTATAGGGCAACGGTACTGGGTTCATCACATATTTTGAAAGAGAGAAAGGTTTGGGGAATACCATCATCTTTTATACGAGGTTTTGAACGACGAGGAAAAATGTATCGCGTACATCACTTTTAGAGCTAGTGATCCCAAGCATCACCGAGCGCACCACAAACTTCCGAAAACCGCTGTCCTTAATAGAACGACTTTTGATTATATTGAGATAAGTCATCATCATCTGCACTCAGCAGAATCTTGAGGTACATTTAAGGTCCTCCAGTCCCCAGGGTACAAAGCTGGGCTGCCATGGCTGTACAGGTCTTACGGACCACTTAAACTAAGAGCTCCAATACTCATTCAAGTCCTTGATCACAACAAATAAACAGACAAACATAGTAGGGCCTACAACAATTAATGTACAAAACAAATAAGTCAGAACAAAGCAAAAACAGAAGCAACAAGAAAACTTACTGATTATTATAAAGTACCGTAACTTTTTATTGATCAAAGTCCGATACAATGTTGTGTATATAATGATATTATGGAAAAAGGAAATAGGTTCTTGATTGTCTTTTCAAGTCCTAAAAGAAAACATTTAAATGTACTGCTCCTTGCTATTGAAAAGATCAAAGTTAAAAATGGAATCATTGTATTTGAACCGGCCCTAAAAATATTTTCAAAGGAACTTGGACACTTTGATTTTTCCGTGCATTATATTAGTACTGATGTGTAGCATTAGAGGTGTGGTTTTGTTCATAATTGTATGCATCACTTTGTACATTGTGTTCAACAGGCGTACATCTAGACATAGAATGTCTTGGACTTGGCTGACTTCTTGACCCTCGTTCACTTGGCATTTGGCAGGCCATGAGATATTTCACAATCACACCATGGATCTCCATTTGACATTGCATCTT